>CM032448.1:41932754-42532754 GCA_019049505.1 Pachyrhynchus sulphureomaculatus
TTTTTTTACTAAGTCATCGAGTGTGGTGTCAAATGAAAGCTTGTGGAAAACACGAGTAAAAAAAAATATATATAATGTAATACTTGAGCGCACTTTTCTTGTCTTATTTTTAAAAAACGTCGAAAAATCGCTGTCCCCCCCTTATCGCGAAAAGTATTGATCAAAAAATTTTGATAAAAAAATTCTGGAATATTCTCCACCGCATGTACATTGAACAAAAATTATCACGAGTGCATTACCTTAATAATTTATCTGGTATATATAAAAAAAAAAACAAATATTTCAAGGTCATCAGAAACAAACTTTGTTGAAAACTCATTTGGGGGGTGTATTTTGTGAAATCACTGATCATTTTATACCTCCCAAAATTTTTTATTTTAAAAGCAATCAACATACGGAACACTAATTGCGCAAGTCAAACTTGCACTTGACCGGTTATTTTAATTATGAACGTCCATAAACATCTTTGCATTTGTGTGTTTACAGTGTTGTAAAATGGTGGTCCTCTTAACTACAAATGTAAAGATCACACAGCAGGCTCTTTTTCTATTTTATTAGCATTACAAGTTGTATATAGATCTGGCTACAAATCACATTATGAAAAATATTAACCATCAGTGAGGGCGCTGGTGATTGTAGATATGATAGAAAGTGTGTAATGATGATTTGTCATTAAATCAATAAATATTATATGGTGAGTCTCTATGTCTGGACATTTTTCTTGTGATAATAAGGACACGATTTATTATACTGTTAAAAAATATAAACAGCTAATATTCCTTGCTCTCTGGGTTCAAATTCTAACCACCGAGGATCAAATGCTCATTTCAATGCTATATTACTTGTACAGCATTCTTGATATCCTACTAATGACAATTCCGTGTTTAATCTAATAAATAACCACAATATGCAGATAGAATTGGAAATAATACACAAGGAGCCTTTCAGCATTTTGACTGCAAAAGTAAATACATACACACCAACTCCTGTTTATAAAAATACATAAAAATAATAAAAGTATGCAGATAAAATACGAACTAATTGCAAATATTTAAGGATCTTTAATACTGTTACAGTTTAATCTTACCCTTTTATAATTATGTACCAACCGGAAATCTATAAAAATTACTACACTATTTAAAAATCTAAGATTAAAAAGGTAAAGACATACCTTTGCCAAACCTGCCTTGTGGGCCCCCATATCTTCCATATGATGAATATACTTTGCAAAATCCTTGAATTCTTCCCACGTGGGCCGAAAAACCATTATTCTAATGAAAAACAAACATCAGAAAAATGGAAAGACTGGAGGAAATAACAAAACATTACACAACAAACAAAAAATATCCTTACTTGGGACATCTCGTATTATTTTCCATGATTTCTATATTTTTCTATAAACAATCACAAATAACCGGCTGAAAATATAATTGTTTGTACCAAGAAACCGTGCCTTTCATTAACAAATTTCGTTCAAACCATTTTGTTGATGATCGTCTAATTTTTCAAGCGGCCATTACTGACACACTAATCTTCACGTAGGCAAAATAGACGGATTAAACCACAACGAACACTGACAATACACCGAAGTTCAATGAAATCGAAAGTCCATTTATTTCACTATACCCCGAAAAATTAAAATTTGTAAAATAAAATAGGATTTTAACATAATTTTTTCGAAAAATTATAAACAACCCGAACACACTACCTTTCTCTGCAACATCCACTTGCAAGCTGAAAACGCATGCGTATTGAATATATCAACATGGCGTCTGTTTTATGTATTATTGGTTGCTTCCAATTAGGAATATTTAAACATTGGGGTTGTTCACTTATGTAGAATTGCACTACCTCTATTAGTACGATACGATTATATTTAAATGTTCCTAATAATAAAAATAATTGTCAGTGAGTTTGTTAAGATAAAGAAATAAACAGACTGTAATAAAGGAAAAAACATTTTTAAAAAGATCTATGTAGCACAGAGTAGGAAGGCGAAGGTGAAAGTTCACTTTAGACCTTTCCACCAATTTGAACTAATGACTCCGCACTTGACAGATCTTGACGAGTTGAGATTAATGACACCAAACTTAAGTACTTTCATCAACTAAAGGAGTGATATATGGAAGAAGTTGCATATTAATAAATAGTCCTCTTTAAACCACTTGACCAATCTAAATAAACGGCCACTTATTTGAAAGATCTCGATGCGCTAAGTCGAATGATCCCAAAGTTACATGCTTCCATCCCCTAGGAGGCGAAATATGAGGGTTCAAAGTTCGCATGATTTGACGCTTGGCACGAGATTGTATACGGCCAAGACATAAAATAAACTAACCTCAACTTTCCTGAAGTAAATCACATATATATTTCCTATATATTCAACATTAAAACTTTGACCCACCAAATCTCGGCCCCTATGGATTAAAAAACGGTTTTTGGATCAATTCAAACCGGGCTACGTCACTAATGCCACTGTCATTTCGTTTAACATCAAGATTTTAAAGGTCTACTGTATAATGGCTGTAAAGTTTTGCGGAATTCCGTTCTAAGAAAATTCCGCCTTTTTGACCCCTATATTATTAAAATTATGAAATTAAGAATTAGATATTTTATAGACAGGCCAAATTGAAGCAAGGGCATATGACTTTCTTTTAAAATAATTTTCCTTAACAACACAAAATTTAGAACAGTTTGTGTTATTACAGTAGGTCACTCTCATTACCGTCACGACAGGAAGGAACGTTATTTATCCTTTTGATACAACTTCACCCTGGTTTAGTACATCTTTTAAAATACGGCATTTAAATTTACATCTCTCTCTCGTTCTCATTTATTTAATTTGGTTTTCTTTGTCTGGCAACGTGACTATATGCACGACACCATTTACACTTGAACAACACCCATAACAACATTCCAATAGGGAAATACAGCCATGACAGGAAAACAAAAAACGTTAACGAAAAATGCAGTAAAATCAGATGATCGAACTCGCGCTTGTAGAACTCGGTACTTACAAGTTATATCATGATATTCGAAACTTTAATTCTTAGTTATACGTTTTAGAAAAATAATTTTAAACAAAATTGAGATAAATGAATAAATATGCAAAAGCTCAGAAAATATAATTATAGTGGAATCAAACGTAGTCGCAAAACAAAATCGGTTAGCTACCACAGAATTGTTAAAATGTACGCAACGCGTTTCTCAGAGATGCGCGATTATTTTTTCCCTATTACGGTTAAATATAATACAACTCCTACTTGCGCAACTTCGTTTTGCGGTAGCATTTTGTTCCACGATTTTCTCCGAAACTATTTGACATAGAAAGTCGAAATTTGGCACTAATACAGGAATTGATGGCCTCATCAGACCCGTATAGTTTCGAAAGTTAAATTTTGTCTTAAGGGGTTAGTTTTGGGGAGTGAAATTGGAAGTGAAAAAAAATTTTTTACCAGGTCATTATTCAAAATTATATATAATGTTATATTTACGTACATTTTTCTTTGTATTATTTTTAAAAAATAGCGAAAAAAAAAAAAAACGCTGTCTCCCTCCCTTATTTCGAAAACTACTAATCAAAAAATTCTGAAATATTCTCCACCGGGTGTAGACTGAACGAAAATTATCACGAGTGGCATTACCTTTAATAATTTACGAGGATGGATTGAAAAGTTCGCGGCCTCACCAAAAAATAATTATAATATTTTTATTAAAATACCCTCAATAAGTCCATAATTTCTTTGATTATCACAACGTAAAATTTTGTTGCTGTAGAATTTGTGGTTTTTAGGTTAGAACGAGTTTAGTGAGACCAACGTGCGGCCATCAAGTATCTGTTTAAAAAAAGATTAACACCAAAGGAGATCCACAATGATATTAAAACAACACTAGGGGAATCTGCTCCGTCATATACCACTGTGAAAAAATGGGTCGTAGAATTTAAACGTGGACGAGAGAGCATCGAAGGTGACCCTCACTCCGGCCGGCCTACGACGTCTACGACTGAATAAAACATCGGCAAAGTGTGTGATCTCATATTCAAGACCGTAGATTAACTATCAGGGAGATTATAGGCACTATAGGCATCTCGTATGAACGAACAAAAAACATCATTGTCAACGAACTCGGATTTTCTAAGGTTTCCGTTAGGTGGGTCCCCAGATTGCTCTCAGTTAAACAAAAACGAATTCGACTCACGATTTCTCGCGACTGTTTGGAGATGTTCAAGGCTGATCCGCAAGATTTTCTTAACAGGTTTGTGACAATGGATGAAACCTGGGTTCACCACTATACTCCAGAGTCAAAACAACAATCCAAGCAGTGAAAAAAAACTGGTGAACCGACCCAAAGAAAGCGAAGGCAATTCTGCCGCCTGGAAAAGTGATGGCGTCAATTTTTTGGGATGCTAAAGGTATTATTATGGTGGACTACTTTCCAAAAGGCGAAACAATAAACTCGACTTACTATTGCACCCTTTTGCGTCGTTTACGTCAAGAAATTAAAAAGAAACGCCCAGGATTACTGAGAAAGAAAGTTTTGTTCCATCAGGACAACGCTCGCGTTCACACGTCTGTTGAGTCTGTGGCTCAAATTCGTGATTGTGATTTTGAATTGCTGCCCCACCAGGCTTTATTCTCCTGATTTGGCACCATCGGATTTTCATCTGTTTCCAAACCTAAAAACACCTTGGTGGTCAGAAATTTTCATCAAATGAAGAAGTTGAAGCTGTAATTAACCAGTATTTTGAAGACCGTCAGGAATCTTTTTTTCAAACAGGTGTGGAAGCTTTGGAAAGCAGGTGGAAGAAGTGTATAGAGCTAGATGGAGATTACGTCGAAAAATAAAAATATTTTTGTACGTATTTTATTTTGTTTTCTTGACTAGGCCGCGAACTTTTCAATCCATCCTCGTAGCTGGTATATAGAAAAACAAAATTTTAAGGTCATCAGTTTTCAGTAAACATCGGAAAAAACTGGGTGTGTTTTGTGAAGTCATTAATCATTTTATACCTCCGTAACAAAAAATTTTATTTCAAAAGCAATCGATGTACGGAACACAAATTGCGCAAGTTTACTTGCACTTTTACATTAATATTTTTTCCATTTCATGACGATCAAAAAGAATAGAGCCAGGGTAGATTTAGGATTAAGTCTGAGGGGAGGATGATTTAGCAAAAACTTTGTTACTTTTATTTATTTATATCCCATGACGATTTTAACCATCTAAGCCTAATTATTTAGAACTGCAAGAAAATTTTTAATAGAGCCAAAATAAATATGTACTTATAATTTTATCGTTTTTTGTTACATTCCATTTAGTTAGACAAAACTATAATGATTGTTTAAAATGCAGCGAAAATTTATAGAATAAAAAGGCTAGCATCCGTGGAAGACGATCGTATTGTTAAAACTCTTTCTGTTCGAAAATAAATAAACAAATTTTTGTGATAAGAATTAAATTTATTTTGCGATAAATTTGTGTGTTTATGTAAAACTTTTTATGGGTATGGATAGTGACACTAAAAATGCAGGCGATCTAGATAAAAACGCAATGCTGAAAACAAAAAGTTTTTTCTGAACACTACTGATCACTATAATTTCAATTAAAAAACAAGGAGAAAGTTTTAAAAAGGGAAATAATTATATAGGATCCAATAAAAAGATCAAACGCGAGATATTTACTTCGAATGACAAAAATAGAAGGAAGAGTTCTCTTATCTTGCATAAAAGTATCGTTCTGAACAAAATTTTTTATTCATGCATTCATTCTTTACTGTCGTGTACTTCTAACTAATATTGTTTTTAGTGTTCCGTACGGAACACTTATAAGATCACTTCGGTGTTTGTCTGTCTGTCCGTCTGTCACACCCGATTTTCTCCGAAACTATTTGTCATAGAAAGTTGAAATTTGGTAGTAATATAGGAATTGATGGCCTCATCAGAGCCATGTAGCTTTGAAAGTTAAATTTTGACTTAAGGGGTTAATTTTGGGGGGTGAAATCGGAAGTGAAAAAAAAATTTTTTTATTAGGTAATCGAGTGTGGTGTCAAATGAAAGCTTGTGAAAACACGAGTAAAAAAAATATATACATAATGTAATACTTGCGCGTACTTTTTCTTAGTATTATTTTTAAAAAATCGCGAAAAATCGCTGTCCACCCGCCTTATCTCGGAAAGTATTTATCAAAAAATTTTGAAAAAATTCTGGAATATTCTCCACGGGGTGTAGATTGAACGAAAATTATCACGAGTGCATTACCTGTAATAATTTATCTGGTATATAAAAAAAAAACAGAAATTTCAAGGTCATCAATTTTCAGTAAAGATTGGAAATAAACTTTGTTGAAAACTTATTTGGGGTGTGTTTTGTGAAGTCACTGATCATTTTATATCACCATAACACAAATTTTGACTTAAGGGGTTCGTTTTGAGGGGTGAAATCGGAAGTAAAAAAAAAATTTTTTTACTAGGTCATCGAGTGTGGTGTCAAATAAAAGCTTGTGAAAACACGAGTAAAAAATATATATATAATGTAATATTTGCGCACACTTTTCTTCGTATTGCTTTTAAAAAATCGTGAAAAATCGCTGTCCCCTACCTTATCTCGAAAAGTACTGATCAAAAAATTTTGAAAAAATCCTGGAATATTCTCCACGGGGTATAGATTGAACAAAAATTATCATTACCTTTAATAATTTAACTGGTATATAAAAAAAACAAAATTTCAAGGTCACCAGTTTTCAGTAAAGATTGGAAACAAACTTTGTTAAAAACTCATTTGGGGTGTGTTTTGTGAAGTCACATTTTATACCACCCTAACAAAATTTTTTATTTTAAAAACAATCAACGTACGGAACACTAATTATGCAAGTTCAACTTGCACTTGACCGGTTTTTTTTTTTAGTATTCCGTACGGAATACTTATAAAATCACTTCGGTGTCTGTCTGTCTGTCACACCCGATTTTCTCCGAAAGTATTTGTCATAGAAAATTGAAATTTGGTAATAATATAGGAATTGATGGCCTCATCAAAGCCGTATAGTTTTTTTGAAAGTCAAATTTTGACTTAAGGGGTTAGTTTTGGAGGGTGAAATCGGAAGTGAAAAAAAAATTTTTTTAGTATGTCATCGAGTGTGGTGTCAAATGAAAGCTTGTGAAAACACGAGTAAAAAATATATATATAATGTAATACTTGCGCACACTTTTCTTTGTATTATTTTTAAAACATCGCTGTCCACCCGCCTTATCTCGAAAAGTACTGATCAAAAAATTTTGAAAAAATTCTGGAATATTTTCCAGGGTATGTATATTGAACGAAAATTATCACGAGTGCATTACCTTTAATAATGTATCTGGTATATAAAAAAACAAAATTTCAAGGTCATGAATTTTCAGTAAAGATTGGAAACAAACTTTGTTGAAAACTCATTTGGGGGGTTGTGTTTTGTGAAGTCACTGATCATGTTATACCTCCGTAACAAAATCTTTTATTTTAAAAGCAATCAACGTACGGAACACTAATTGTGCAAGTTCACTTGCACCTGACCGGTTTTTTTTTATGGGCTAAGCATACGTGCTGCATGGAAATCCGTAAAATTCTACAGGAGCGACACTTGTGCGGAAAAAGCGATTCATGTTGTTCTTGCATCACTGTAAATTGTACTTTGTGGGAAAGACAGTTCCGGATTAAATAATTCCAAAGGGGTGAGGTTCTTCAAATAAATGACTGCTCGAAAAGGGTTGTACAAGGAGTGACAAACTGACGTGTGTTCGTAGCATGCACTACTTTGAGAGGAATTAAGAGGACTACATTCATCGAACACTCTATGCTTGTAATGTGTTCATGTCAAGATATAATTACTCAGAAATTAACGCCCAGTAAATTGAGGGACAATACTGGAGAAATGGAGTGCTCCGACATGACTATATCGGGTTCAGCAATATAAACTTTTTTAAAAGAAAACTTTTTTAGAAAAAACTACCGCCTGGGTCTTTGTAGCGTTAAATTCTAATTGGTTACTGTCACCTCAAGAGAGCATTTCTTTCAGGTCTTTGTTAAATTGAATGATTTCCTGCTGTCTGTGGATATTTGCATGAGTAGCTGATGTTCGAGCGTTTAAAGGGAATGAACACATAAGCGTACTATCATCGGCAAAACTGTAGATTGGATTCCTGGTGCTTTCCAGCGGATCGTTAAAATGAGAAAGAGGGTAGGAGACAGTATGCAGTCTTGGGGCACACCGGCCTTAATAGTGAAGGTGTTAAAAAGAAATCTATCGATACGATAGCCATAAACAGCTTTGCCAACAATGCATTGTGTCAAACGCGGTCGAATGCCTTGGATATATCGAGTGCAACCGCTTGAGATTCTCCAAAGTATTCAATTGCGTTGTTCCAAACATGTGTTACATAAGATAGAAGATCTCTTGTTAATCTTTGCTTACGAAAGCTATATTGTGGTCGCTAATAATATTCATTTCTTCAAGATATTTTAGAAAATGCTGATTACTAGCCTTTGCCATGACTTTCGATATTATTGAAAGCAGTGCGACTGGTAGTTGTTTAGCAAGGTTTTCTTGCCTTTTTTAGGTATCGGCTGAATTGTAGCGCATTTCTAGCAGGAAGAAAATATTCCTTTTATGTAGAATTGATTGAAAAGTCTACAGAAAACTGGTGTTAGTTCTCTCGTGCAATTTTGAGCACTATGGCAGGTATTCCGTCAGCCCCAGAGCTTTTTTGTGTCTAGTTTGTAGTAGTGTAGTGGAAATAGTTGGTGGTGTTTTCCCTTGGAAATCGATAGTAGAATGTGAAGCAAAAAATTCAGCTAACAAATTGGTGTTGTTGCAATAATGTTATCTGGCTGTGTGAGTGGTGGTATAGTAGATTTAATGAAATTTTGAGTAACGGGCTTAGCAACTGACCAAAAGGACCTAGAATTGTTGGGGCAGGCAAGAAGTTTGTTTTTAATTTTTTGATTTTGTGACTCTTTGGTTCCCTGGATGATTTCTTTGCATCTCTTCCGAGTATAAACAAAGATGTTTCCATCTACGAAATAGGATTTCCACGCCATCGCAGCGAAACGCGAGATTTAATTTTTTAAATTTCTTAAATATCGAACAATAGGTTGCTTTACTTGCACTCCTATTGTTGAACGTTACTAAGTAACCAAGTGACTTTTAAATCTATACCTTATTAGACGGCTAATAAAACAAGGAAGTTATTTTACTAATTTGTACAATTAACGTATTATAAATTTTTGGTATAAAATATTATAATCGATGTAAAATTTGAAATTTAAAAATTAAAATCGATTATTTTTCATGGAAACGTTCAACAATTGACAATTTTTAGTAATTTTACTGTTTAAAAGGAAATATTAAAATATTAGTTATGTAAAAACATCTGTAATCAAATGTGTATTTTTAGTGTTCCGTACGGAACACTTAGGGGATCACTTCGGTGTCAGTCTGTCACACCCGATTTTCTTGGAAACTAGTTGACATAGAAAATTGAAATTTGGCACAAATATAGGAACTGATGGCTCAATCAAAGCCGTCTAGTTTTGAAAATTAAATTTTGGGTTACGGGGTTAGCTCGTAGAGGGAACTAGAAAGTTATTTTTCTAAAGTCGAGTGAGGTGTCAAATGAAAGCTTGTGAAAATATGAGTTCAAAAAAAAATTTTTCTTCATACTACTTTTAAAAAAAGGAAACACTAATAATGTTTTTTAATTTTCACTATATTACTATTTTTCGTGATAATTGTTTCGGCACACGGTGCCTTCTTCAGACGAATATGAATTTTAAACTAAATGTAATACTGTCATTGTCATTGTCTTTATTGAATTTAAGTTAGGCTATGCCTCTTACTTACATTTATGATAGCTTATATTCCTATACTACTTAACCTAGGTTCTATACAGTAATCCTAATTAACTTAACCTAGGACATTGGGTTTTAATTACATTGGTTGACTAATCTAACTTAACTAGAGCTTAATTCTAAACTAATCTAGAACTTAATTCTAAACTTAATCTAGGTTACAATCTTCATGGGGGTGGGGGAGGGCCATCGTCTTCGTCGGATATGGGGTCAGAAGGTCTTGGATAGTGATGGCGGGCGTTGGCGGGCACGTGGAATGCGCTCCTTATGGTGGCGTTTGGGTGTTGTAGCGCCTTTGCGAAGAACTTGATGTTGGTGGACCTCATGTGTGCCTTGATTGTTGGCACACCGAGGTCTCTATGCAATTGCCGGTTTCGGACGAACCATGGGGCTCCCGTGATCATCCTCAGGGCCTTGTTCTGTACTGCCTGAAGTTGAGCTCTGCGTGTCTTGGTGAGTTTAGACCAAGTAGGGCAGGCGTGTGTGAGTCCTGCCCTCACGATGGTTTTATAAATTAGCAGCTTGATTTTTGGTTGCAACTTACTGGACCGGCTGATGATTGGGTACAGCTTGCCCAGTAGTTGCTTGGCTTTCCTTGAGGCAGCACAGACCTGGTCTTTCCAGATGAGGTGTTTGTCATACTGGATTCCCAGGTACTTGATGGTGGTTGCCCATTGGATGCGGGATCCCTGGAGCTGGAGTTGTCCATAAGGAGTGCCGTTGCCTTTGGCGAAGACGATGGCCTGTGTCTTACATGGGTTTAGCTGGATCTTCCATCGGTCGAACCAGGGGGCGAGGACGTTCAGGTGGCGCTGCAATCTACTGGTGATGATTCTGTAGCTGCTGGATTCTGCTATGATGGCTGTGTCGTCAGCATACAGGAGTAGGGTAGTCTGATCCGTTTTTGGAATGTCGGCTGTGAAAATGTTAAAGAGGTGGGGGGAGAGGACGGAGCCTTGAGGGACTCCGGCTCTAATGGCCTTGACTTCGGAGGTGGCCTTATCGACTCTGACTTGGAATGTTCTATCAGAGACGAAGGATTGAATGAGTTTGTTAATGAAAAGGGGGTAGCCGTGTCGGATCAGTTTCAGAATGAGGCCTTCGTGCCAGACTCGGTCGAAGGCCTTTGCTACATCGAGAAACACAGCTCCAACTTTGTGACGTTTGTTGAAGCTGTTGGAAATGGTTTGGGCGAGTTTCGTGGTGTGATGGATGGTGCCATGAAGGGGCTGGAAGCCATACTGTTCGTCAGGGACAACACGGAGCGCTGTGGACTTTGCTCTGACGATTTCGAGGATGACTTTTCAGCTATCTTGCCAAGGCCTGGAAGTAGGCTGATTGGCCGATAGCTGCTTGCCTCGTGGGATGGAGAGCCTGGTTTTTTGATCATAATGACCTCAGCTTTTTTCCAGTAGAGTGGAAAATAGCTGAGTCTCAGTATGCTGTTAATGATATTGGTGGCTTCTGAGATCTGTTTCTTGGGGAGTTTTTTGAGGGCTTTATTTGTAATTATATCATGACCTGGGGCTTTTCGGATTGAGGTAAATCGAATGATTTCATTAACAGCGGAGGGGGTTGTGAAGTACGTATTGCGAGGGGGCTGGGCAAGATTTAGGTATGGTATGGTTGTAGCGACCCTAAGATCACGGGCTGGATCGGGATGGGCAGGAGTGTTAGGAGAAAACTGTTCCTCTAGCAGATCTGCCAGAAGGTCAGCCTTCTCCTGGGTTGTGGAGGCTGTGGTGCCGGCGTGGGTGAGGGCTGGCATGGACCTTGGCTCGTCATTGGAAAGGGCTGTTGCCATTTTCCAAAGAGAACAGTCCTGGGTAGTGAGGGATTCTACTTTGGACTCCCACCTGCTGCTGTGGAATTCAGCAAGTGAGTCTTTCACCTGCTGCGTTGCTTGATTTGCGAGCCTTTTGAGGCGGGGGGTCTCCCGTCCTGAGGGCTCTTCTGAGCAGCCGGTTTTTATCCCTGATCTGCTCTTTGATAGCTGGGGGTAGTCTACCTTGAGAAGAGACTGGTTGGGTTCGTGACGTTGTGGCCTGGGCAAGGGCTGTCTGGATATCAGCAGTCAGTTTATTGACTGCCGAATCCAGATCCTGGGTTGTGGAAATTTTTGGGATGGGACCCGTGGTCGCCAGGAGGCGTTGGAAGTGGTCCCAGTCTGTGCTGGAAGTGGTGACTGTGGCATTCATTTTATCGGCCGGATTTCCCAGTGTAAAAATCACCGGTAGATGGTCAGACGAAAGGTCATGAATGACAGTAATGTTATGCCGGAGGTTGATATTTTTTAGAAGAAAAATATCTAGAAAGTCCGGTCTTCCGTGTCCAATGTGGGTGGGCTCGTCTGGAGCTATGAGATTGAATGGGATTTGGTTCTGGATGGCGTCGAGAGCAATGCCATTAGCGTTCGTAGCTAGGTTTCCCCAGAGAACGTTTTTGGCATTGAAGTCTCCGCCCAGAACGGTCTTTTGATTGACAGGGCCAAACAGCAGATGGAAGTCTGCAGGATCGATGGGATGTTGGTCACCGTTTTGTTGGTAGACCGAGAAGAGGTGGATGGTGGTGTTGTTTGCCATGGTTATAGCAATGGGCGTGGCTTCAGTTTGGACAAGAGGAAGAGGGGGTGGTTGGTAGTGATTTAAGGAGTGCTTGACAAGAATCATGGTCCCCCCTAGGCGGGCCCTGATTCTGTCGTTGCGGTAAACAGTGTAGTTAGGAAGACTGAATCGGATGCCGGGCTTTAGAAAGGTTTCTTGGATTAGAGCTACGTCGACGTTATGGTCTTGTAGGAAATGGAGAAGTTCATGCTTTTTGTCGCGAATGCCGTTGGCATTCCATGACAAGATGTTTAGCATTTTAGGAGAGATCTTATTTGGTCGCTTACTCATACTTGGGCGTTGGAATTAAGCAGGGGCATGAAAGTGGCGGAAAGCTTTTGAAAGTTTTGGATGTTTTTAAAGGTTTGCATGGCAGAATTCATGCTATTGATAGATGTAAGGGCGTCGGTCATGTTTGTTGGAATTGAGGTCGCTGGGGGAGCCGCCGTTTGACGACGGTTTGCCCAGGAGAAGGTGGCTTGGGAGTTAGCTTGGTTGGTTGCGGGTCGCTGCGACGGGTGTTTGGGACAGCCTCTGTAGGAGGCTGTATGCTCACCCTCGCAGTTTGCACATTTGGCAGGTAAATCCCGCGTTTTTTGGCATGTGGACGTGAGGTGCCCCTGCCCGCATTTAACACATTTGGAATGTAATACTGAATACGTATCCTTAAATATAGTAGTTTCGTTCTACCTGTTTACAAAATCCTCACTGTACTTAGATAATTCTAACTATATAATTGGGTACAATAATATAAAACCATAAATACACAATATACAATTGGAAAAACCTAAATATTTAATCCTGCTTATTGTTCTAGATAAATTTGGTTGGGTTAATTTCTAATTTTTATAAAGGTTTAATAACGGAGAGTTGTTTGTTTCAAGTTGTTGATTCAGTAAAATGTTCCTATTCTTATATTTGATAATTTCCATGCTTTCTAAGAAATTTATCTTTTTAGATTTAGATTCATTATGAAGAATTTTAAAATTTACGTCAAAATTGTGCTTTTCTAAAATTAAATGGTCGGCATAATTAGAGGTGTTATTTTGTTTTATGTGACTTCTTTTATGTTCGTAATTTTTTTTTTTTTGAAATGATCTACCTGTCTGACCAATGTAGAATTTTGAACAAGAACCGCAATTAAGTTGTTATACTCACGATTTTGTCATTTTATCACTTTTATTTTTGTTATTATTTATTAGATTTGAAAGTTTATTATTAGTTTTAAACGCAATGTTTAAACCTCTTTTAGACAATTGTTTGGATACAAAGTTGGTTATCTTTCGTATATAACTGAGTGTTTTAAAATTATGGTTATGAGTTTTAATTGTTGGATATATCATATTAATATCTTGTCTATAAGATTTTTTGTTGACGATTTTATCCAATAAATCTGGTCGATATCCATTGTTAACTGGTATCTGTTTTATTATATTTAGTTCTTTAATATAATTCTCTCTTGTCATTGGTATGTGAAGAAGTCTATGAATAAACAAGTTAAAAACAGCCATTTTGTGTGAGTGAGAATGATTAGAGCTATTATGTATTATTGAGCCTGTATGTTTATGGAAGATCGAGAAGTCATGTTTATCGTTAATATTTTTAATCGTTAAGTCTAAGAAATTAATTGATTTATGCTGTTCCATTTCCACAGTAAATTCTATATTTTGACGAATATTATTTACAAAGTTAAGAAATTGTGTAAGTTGTCTAATATGTCATCTACATACCTATACCAATAGAGAAAATATATGCTAAAGGGATGTTTATGAATTATATATTCTAGATGATCCATAAAGATTTCGGCTAACAATGGACTTAAGGGGTTCCCTATTATTAAACCTTCTTTTGAAATATAAAAAACATCGTTAAATTCAAAGTAGTTTTGATCCAAGCAAACCGATAGACAATCTAGTATTTCTTTTTTGATTATTATGTTTACTTTGTTTTTGTCTAATAAGTTTTCAATTAATTCTATAACTTCATTAAGAGGTCTGTCTGCTCTAGTGAATATGATGTCTTGAGTTTTGGTTTTCTTTTGTAAGGTTTTTGCGATGGCGTATTCGTTTGAATAATGTTCATTGGGTTGTTCAAACGGTTGTAGTTTAATTTGTCTTGCTAACATATGTTTTTCGGTTATGTTTTTTATATGTCAAAAGGTTTAATAATGGGGAACCCCTTAAGTCCATTGTTAGCCGGAATCTTTATTGATCATTTAGAATCTATAATTCATAAACATCCCTTTAGCAAATATTTAGTCTATTGGTATAGGTATGTAGATGACATATTAGTTTGTTTTTCTGGAACAGATAGACAACTTACACAATTTCTTAACTTTATAAATAATATTCAACAAAATATAAAATTTACTGTGGAAATGGAACAGCATAAATTATTTAATTTCTTAGACTTAACAATTAAAAATATTAGGGAAAAATATGACTTCTCGATCTTCTATAAAACATCACATACAAACTCGATAATACATAATAGCTCTAATCATCCTCACTCACACAAAATGTCTGCTTTTAACTCGTTTATTTATAGACTTCTTCAAGTACCATTGACAAGAGAGAATTATAAAAAGAACTAAATATAATAAAACAGATAGCGGTTAACAATGGATATCGACCAGATATAATAGATAAAATCGTCGATAGAAAATCTTAGACAAGCTCTTAATATTGAATACTCAACAATTAAAACTCAAACATAATTTTAAAACACACACTTATACAGGAAAGATAACCAACTTTGTATCCAAACAATTGTCTAAAAGAGGTTTAAATATCGCGTTTAAAACTAATAATAAATTTTCAAATCTAATAAAAAATAACAAAAATAAAAGTGATAAAATGACTAAATCGGGAGTATACAAACTTAATTGCGGAAAATTTTAAAATTCTTCATAATGAATCTAAAAAGTTGAATTTCTTAGAAAGCATGGAGATTAACAAATATAAGAATAGGGACATTTTATTCAATCAACAACTTGAAACCCACAACTCTCAGTTATTAAACCTTTATAAAAATTAGAAACACAACCAGATTTACCTAAAACAATAAGCAGGATTAAATATTTAGGTTTTTTCAATTTTATATTGTATATTTATGGTTTTATATTATTGAACCCAATTAGAAAATACTATATTTAAGGATGTATTCAATATTACATTTAGTTTAAAATTCTTATTCGTCCGAAGAAGGCATCGTGTGCCGAAAAAATTGTCACGAAAAATAATAATATAGTGGAAATTAAAAAACATTATTAGGGTTTTATTCGTGTTAAGTTACAATGAATTTCCATCAAGTAACGGCTAACTCAGTTTTTTTTTTTAAAAAAAAAAGGGCCAAAAATTGCTTTCCCCTCTTATCACAAAAAATAATAACCAAAAAATTTTGAAAAAATTCTAGAATATTCTTCATAAAGTGTAGATGGAGTGAAACGAGCACGAGCATTACTATTGATATTTTATCTGGTATAAAAAAATCTATTTCCTTTGACAATATGACGGAAGTTTTTTAATATACTTTCAGTACATTACCGATACCTAGTCGCGCGTTACTCCTGTACCGAGACAAAATAATTTAATCGTAATTATTTATAATTACATATTTAGGTAGTAAATATTTGTTAGACACTTTTATTACTAGATTGATTTATAGGCTATTGGTGGCTCAGATGCTATTATACATTATTGACTAAGAAAAAACGTGAAAATCTATATTAGATCCTAAGATATATACATGCCAGGAACCTAATTAATTTAGGCTAGGTAAGGATTTTACTTTATTTTAAAAGTAATCACCGTGCAGAACACTAATTACGTAAGTCCAACAGCCGGTTCTTTTAATGTATTTCTGTTCTTTTTTTAAACAAACTTTAAAGTGTCCCGTAAGTAATGACTTTTGGTTACAATAAAAGGAAATTAAATTAGTTGCCCATACAAATTTCCAGTAGATCTGTATTCGCGAAGAAAAAAATACATACGTAATTAAAAAACAAAAGTTTTTATTTAAAAAATATTTGTTTCACCTCCATTACAATATCTCATAGATAATAAAATGCAATAATCATTTTAATGTAAAATGTAAATTTACCAACAAAACTAAAACATAAACAATCTTAATAAACCATCAAATTATTGCTCCGAGAATACCAGTAATAATACTATATCTGCTTTAGACGGCCAATCCTGACATAACATTTATTTATGGAATACATATCACATACATTGCGTGATAGGATATGATATGGCTGGAAGATTGATGAAGTTCTATGTTAGATGCTGAAACTACCTTATCAGTTTTTTGAAGTAAATTCGTTTTTTATTACCGAGAGATTTTCAAAACGCCGCACGTCGAGTGAAAAAATAAAGTGTTTGGTATAGTGGTGATAATAGTTATCACCACAACACCAAACACTTTATTTTTACCCTCGACGCGAGTTTCGCTAACCATAGTAGCATCATCAGGAGCGATGATTAAATAGACAGTCAATCATCGCTCCTGATGATGCTATAATGGTTAGCGAAACTCGCGTCGAGGGTAAAAATAAAGTGTTCGATGTAGTGGTGATAAGTGTTGTGTAGTGTTATTGTGCCAATGATCCCAAAGTAGACAAATTTATATCAGTATTAAGGCGTTTTGAATCATTATTAAAAGATAATAATCATCAAATAACTTAACATTCTGAAATGGGTCCAATGATAAAACACGAATTAAACTGGTTAATTAAGACTTGCCATCTAAGTGGGCCTAAAAGTCATGATTCTTTTCTGGGTAAAATATACAAGATGTTCTCTAAGATGGAGCATTATGTTGATGTACTTGCTCCATTTTGCCAAATATAGCCTATAGGAAAATGAAGGATATAGATCTCCTCGAGGTTTGCTACATTTTCAAATTCAGCTCTAAAAAGTTTAAGTATGTCAATCGTCTATAAGAAGCCAGGTTTTTACTTGTATTTTTGAAGCTTTATTTGTGCCTTGCCTGTCTACTGCGGCGCTTAAATTCGGACAAATTTAAATTTGAATTTTCCGCCATATAGTAGTTCCGCTATAGGTCATTGTCGACGTTCGTGAAAGCCACATACTTCTAGTAAATAATCATAACCTCGAAATGACCGATCCGTTGCGAGCAAGTGCAGAGTGCAACCGAAGAGCCGCGATTATCGAAAGTTTTCGCGCTGAACGTTCCGCGACTGAAATAATTCACTTCTTCAGGTAACCGAGATCAGCTATGTACGACATTGTTGCTAAATATAATGCTTCTAAAAAGGCACACCGGCACAGACGAGCCATTTAGTCCAAAACTGGTTATTGGATAACGTGGACATGTGCTGGTCTAAAGAGTTCTGCCCCCCCTTCAATAGCCCAGATTTGAACCCCCTCGATTACTATGTTTGGAGCGTAATCAAAGATTTACAAGTCCAGAGACCCTAATGTGGCATCTTTACGCACCGCTATCGAAACAGCACTTGCCAATATGGACAGCTCTGCTTTAAAAAGAGCGTTCGAGCGCTTCAGGCCAAGGATGGAGGCGGTCACTACGGCTGAGGGAGGTTACATCGAATAATTTCACTCTGGATAAGTCAGACAACCTACATGCAAAAGTATTTTTTTTTCAAATACATTTTTTGATGAATAAAATTTTCTTTTAAAAACATGTTTAATTTGTCCCGATTTAAGTGCTGCACCCTGTATGTTTAAAACGCTAGCGACAAACAATCCTAACTTCCCAAATACTGAAAAAATGATATTAATATAGAATTGTAAACTAAGAAATTAATCCTTAAATTCTCATGTCTGTTTCAAAATTAACCGTTACCGGCACTCTGCGTCGCGCCAATAATTATTAAACCAGTTCCAATACTAGTAGTTCTCATCAAACTATTAGTTAATTTTGATAAATGCCTAATATCTTTACCATACAACCCACGATGAAACAATTACTATGACAGGTATTCAAAAATCTTGTTTTAAACAAATTAATTGGAGCTAACTCGACACGTAATTTTCTCAACTTAACTGTAAGAAATATTCACCTTATAAAAATATTAGCACCTTAAGTATAATTATAAAATTACCGAGTTCTAGTAATGCGTAGTGTTATGGGAAAGTATGGTTTTTAGGATTCTATTGACCACAAAATTTTTAGAAGGTAATAGTTTTTTAGAATTTTTATTTCTTAATATTGTAGCGGCTTATATGATGCCGTTATAAAAAAAAAAGTGAAAAACAAACAAAAAATAGACATAAGAAAATATTCTGAGCGGGATAAAATTAGTCAAAATAATAATTTCATGCATCATTATCATTATTTATTTCGCCAAAAAAGCTTATTTGTGGTCTCTATTCAAAAAACTTTTATCGAAAAGTTTGTCGTTAATGAAGAGAAACTACAAAAAAGGTTATTTTCTGGCAAAACACTGTATTTATTAGAATCTAATGGAGATCACAAACTAATACGGACATTTGCATTCCTTCTCGCAGCTCACGTGCTACTCGCTGATTATCTGGTAGCTCCCTCTCTGATCCGTTTCACAATTGTGTCATTTTTTGAAAAACTTTACTTTGGTACAGCGTATCTCGTATATTTTTTGTTGTGCTCATATTTTCACTGTTGCCCCGTGTAACGGCATCACATAAGACGGCGTTGATTTATTATTATATTTAGTGGCAAACAACCCAAAAAATACCAATTTTAAATTATGAAACAGAGGCAAACATACAACATTACCCTTTTTAGTTTGCAAAAAGAAAATTCATTTAATTAAGAATAAATTCGCACAAATTTCTTATATAACATACTTAAAATGCCCATATCTTCTACAAACTTATAGATTCTTACAAAGACATATTGTAAAATTGGTATCATAATAAAGGGATGTAAGTTAACATAAACAGAAAGAAAATTACTTAATTTACTTTTTTAAGTTCTACTGTAAACACTAGAGTTGAGTTGGGTGGAATAGCTGGGGGAGATCCTTTAGCGCCATATCTGAAAAAAAAAAAAAATTGGTTAACTAACCGTTGTGAGAATACTAAAGACACGAATCTTAAAACTCGGAAATATGATTTTTTTTAATGGGTATAAGCACACGCGCTGCAGGGAAATCTATAAAGCGTTACAGGAGCGACACGTGTGCGAAAAAAGCGCCTCACGTTAGTCTTCAATCGTTCTAAAATGGACTCGGTGTGAAAAGCAGTCCTGTGCAAATCATTCCAAAGGGATGAGGTTCTTCATGTAAAAGATTGCTTGGGTGGTGACAACCTGAACTTCATACGGACGGATTAGCGTTACGTGTATTTCTAGCATGCACCGCTTGGGGAGGAATTAATCGGGCTACTTCCATCAAAAACTTTTCATGAAATCCTTGGAGAATAGACTCAAATCGCCAACTGTCCTTCGAGGTTCCAAGGAATCAAGCTTGCGAGTCAGTTCTGGGTCTCCAATCAGGCGAATAGCTCTCTTCTGAATAGAATTCAACAAATGTAGTGTATGTTTGGTCGTAGAGCCCCAAATACAGGAAGCAGTATTCTATAGTCGGTCGAATTGGAGTTTTGTACAGAATTATCAGTGACACCTCGAGAAAGCATTTCTTTCAGGTCTTTGTAAAATTGAACGATTTCCTGCTCTTTGTGGATATTTGCATGAGAAGCTGATGTTCGAGCGTTTAAGATGAATGAAGAAATAAGCGTACTATCATCTGCAAAAGTGTAGATTGGATTCCGGGTCCTTTACAGCAGATCGTCAATGCAAATAAGAAACAGAGTAGGAGACAGTATGGAGTTTTGGGGTACACCGGCGTTTATAGTGAAGATGTTATAAAGAAATCCGTCGATTGCCACTCGTAAAAAACGCGCTCTGAGGAGATATGAAAGCCATAACCAGAACTTTGCAGATATACCATAAGGGCGTAGCTTAGCCAACAATCCATCGTCCCAAACGCGATCAAATGACTTGAATATATCAAATGCAATCGCTCGAAATTATCCAAAATGTTCAACTGCGTTGTTCCAACCATGTATTACGTAACACGTAGGCTGGTCTAGCTACTTAAAACACTTTTTTTTTTGCAAAGTTCGACTTTATTCATCAATATAGTCTCCTTCATGAGCGATATAATCAAGCTAACGCTTTTCTAACATTTCTATACCTTTCTTGTAGTATTTGTCTTTGCCTTCAAAATAGGCCTCAGTTTCGGCGATAACTTCTTCATTGGATTTTGAGGTCTGTGAATAGATAATAGTCGTTGAGGGCCAAATCTCGAGAATACGGTGGATGAGGAAGCAATTCAAATTTAAATTCATGCAATTTTGCCATCGTAACCATTGATTTGTGACAAGGTGCATTATCTTGATGAAAGAGCACTTTTTAGTGTTCCGTACGGAACACTTATAAGATCACTTCGGTGTCTGTCTGTCACACCCGATTTTCTTGGAAACTAGTTGACATAGAAAATTGAAATTTGGCACAAATATAGGAACTGATGGCTCAACCAAAGTCATAGAAAGTTGAAATTTGGTAATAATATAGGAATTAATGGCCTCATCAAAGCCGTGTAGTTTTGAAAGTCAAATTTTGACTTAAGGGGTTAGTTTTGGAGGTGAAATCGGAAGTGAAAAAAAAATTTTTTTAGTAGATCATCGAGTGTGGTGTCAAATGAAAGCTTGTGAAAACACGAGTAAAAAAAATATATATATAATGTAATACTTGGGCACACTTTTCTTTGTATTATTTTTAAAAAATCGCGAAAAATCGCTGTCACCCCCACCTTATCTCGAAAAGTACTGATCAAAAAACTTTGAAAAAATTCTGGAATATTCTCCAGGGGGTGTAGATTAAACGAAAATTATCACGAGTGCATTACCTTTAATAATTTATTTGGTATATAAAAAAAAACAAAAAATTTAAGGTCATCAATTTTCAGTAAAGATTGGAAACAAACTTTGTTGAAAACTCATTTGGGGTGTGTTTTGTGAAGTCACTGATCATTTTATACCACCGTAACAACCTTTTTTATTTTAAAAGCAATCAACGTACGGAACACTAATTGTGCAAGTTCAACTTGCACTTGACCGGTTATTTTTTGTTCATTTGGGGCCGTTTCTTTGCGATTTCTGCCTTTAAACGCACCAATAACTTTTCCCTCCTAGATGAAATTTATTCCATGCGCATCCCAAAATACAGAGGTCAAAACCTTCCCAGCCGACTGTTGTGTCTTTGGTCGCTTCGGGCAGCTTTCACCGACTGCTGTCCACTCAGCTGACTGTCGATTTGATTCCGGTGTGTAGTGGTGGATCCATGTTTCATCTATTGTCACATATCGCATGAAAAAAATCCTTTTTATTGAGCTTAAACAGGTTCAAACAGCGCTCAGAATCATAAACACGTTGTTTTTGGTCCACTGCGAGCAAACGCGGTACCTATTTCGAACAGAGCTTTCTCATGCCCAAATGTTCATGCAAAATATGAGCAACACGTTCTTTTGATATCTTTAGGGTGTCAGTTATCTCACGCAATTTCACTTTATGGTCATCCAAAATAATTTTGTGCATTTTATTTATGTTTTTCGGTTTAACTACCTCATTTGAGCCTCCAGCCTCCATACCAGTAAATGAGTGATTTTCTAGGGGCAGAGTCCCCGTAACACTTATCAAGCCATTGCTTTGCTAGAACGGTATTTTTTCTCATCAAAAAACAGTACATAGTACAGATACAAATCTAAGAACACTTATGTTGGAAATATGAATTTGTGTAAACTTAACTACATTACGGATACAACTGTTATGTCCACAAGGTAGAATATAGATACAAATTTAAATAGTTTATTGATGTCAACATACAAAAAGAATTTACACAGGTCAATCGGTAATACATAAAATATTGTAAATGTTTAAAAGATAAATATTACATAAAATATGTCGGTTCCAAAACTTTATAATTGGAATGAAAATAAATCTTATACAATAAACAGAAATTTGGACAGATATAGCATTGACATATAAACACATTAAATTTCGTAATTTAAACTCTTTATGATCATAAAACGCTATAAAAAAATTTATATTATATAGAAATAGGTATTTGATGGTATTGGATAATTTTTTGGAAAAGTGAATTCAGAGATAACTCGGGCAAACCCTGTGCACATTTCCAGTCATTAGTCACTTGTAACAAATTTAATCCTATTCTGAGTGAAGTAGTCTTTTATTTATAACCGAGTCCAACACAAAATAATTTATAGGGTTATATTAAGCAATAAGTCTATATTTAACAATGTACAGTCGGTCAAGTAAGAACGTGTCGGCACTGCTGCTTCACTGTCCTTTTTACTGTAAAGCTTCTACTTGATGTATGATCACAAGTTCTCGATTGGCTTTCCATCGGGCGACTGGGATGGCCAATCTAACGTGACAATACCGAATGCCCCTTTCCACTCTGATATTTGCGGTCGTTATCCTCTTGAAGAATCTACTCCTAATCCACGTTCTTGTAAATCTAGAGCATTTTTTCAGCATTCAAATTGTAAGTTAAGATGAAGAGTCCCCTTTCCGAAAGATGTCCCCAAACATGACTATGTTTGGAATCGTTTCACGGTGTGCTGAACCAATCGATTAGTGGAAATTGACCAAGCTCGTGGATGGATAACATAACTCCAAAATCAAGCTTCACCGGAAAAAATTACATTGCTCCAGTCTCGATCTAGGTTTTCCTCTGCCCACGCGAATATCCAAACTTTTCTGCTTTAGTTTTTGCGCCCCTTGGAGCAAAGTGAATTGAGGATTTCGGGAAAACATGTTAATATTCATTTTTTCATCCTCGTCATCTACGAAGAAGCTGAAGGACTCTTGTATGGCGCAGGAATCGTTGATTAATTGGTAAGGTAATTAAAACTGCATTTTTGAAATTGGCAAGCTTAAAAACTATTCAACCGATCTTGTTCAAATTTTGACTTCATTTTACCGATAATATTACCTAGTAGTTGAACCTAAATGTAGAGAAAAATCTCTGTTAAAAAAACACTTTTTTATTGCAAAATTAGCTGAAATTTCTCATCAAAAAAACGCACACGTAAAATTTATTTTTTTACGTGTGCACTGGCAAATATCAATTTTTTTCACTAATTTTAGGTTCATCTACTAATAATGAGTATTTTTTTTTGATTGTTTTCACATCATCGAAGGCATTTTGCTACTCGATTTACAACATCATCGGAAGATCAAGTCGCAGATCCGCCATATTGAATTTTTTTGCAAAAAAAGTGCTTTTGAAAGTACAATAAATATAACCCAAGTTTGAAGAGTTTTGAGCAAATCTTTCTATTTGAAAAAATTATAAAAATATACTTTTTTGCTTCCTAAATGTGCTTTCTCCTTTAATTAAGAAATATTTCCCAACGACTACAGCTTAATGTACAATCAAGGTTAAACAATAAATCTTTAGCGATACTTTTTATTATAAGTATTTTAAAATTGATTTTTTTTTAATGAACATCTTGAATAATTCGTTAGAAAAGCTAGGTAATTGACTTTTTAACTTACGCCGTGTGTGGCGGACAAATTATTTTCCTCTTTCCTCCTACTTTCATACCGACTAGACCGATATCCCATGCCTTAATAACTTCTCCACTACCTAAACGGAATTTGAAACCAGGACCCTTGTTCGTTGAATCGAACATTTTATTGTTCTTTTCTAATCTTCCTTCATAATAGACCTAAAAATAAAACAATTTAATAACTTAATAATTAAAATGAGAAAAGAATTCATAAATTAATTTTAATACACTAAATGTACTTTATAAAAAGTAGATTAAAATTTTCTGGAAATTTTTTTTATCATGTACTTATTTACCACCATTCTAGCAGAACGACTCTGAAGGATAAGATCATAAATTAAAGAACTGTGTAATACAGACTACGATAAGTTTCTCCTCCTCCTCCATCCGTCATCCTTCGTAAAGACGTGGTGATATCCATTGTGTGGGAGACCATCCTCTCGGTCTTTTGCAATCGATATTACCTTCTAGAATCAACCGCTCTACTGTGTCTCTCCCTCTTGCTATGTGACCAAAGTATCTCAGTATGTTTCTATTGAGTATAGTAGTCAGTCTTGTTTTGATGTTGAGCTCATCTAGGATGGAAGCATTTATGCAGCGCGCATTTCAAATGCGCTGATTCGTTTTTTGTTATTTTTAGTGTTCCGTACGGAACACTTATAAGATCACTTCGGTGTCTGTCCGTCTGTCTGTCTATCCGTCTGTCTGTCTATCCGTCTGTCTGTCTGTCCGTCTGTCACACCCGATTTTCTCCGAAATTATTTGTCATAGAAAGTTGAAATTTGGTAATAATCTAGGAATTGATGGCCTCATCAGAGCCATGTAGTTTTGAAAGTTAAATTTTGACTTAATGTTAGTTTTGGGGGGTGAAATCGAAAGTGAAAAAAAATTTTTTTTACTAGGTAGTTTTGAGTGTGGTGTCAAATGAAAGCTTGTGAAAATACGAGTAAAATATATATATATAAATATATATATATATATATATATATATATATATATATATATATATATATATATATATATAATGTAATACTTGCGCGCACTTTTCTTTGTATTATTTTTAAAAAATCGCGAAAAATTGCTGTCCACCCGCCTTATCTCGAAAAATACTTATCAAAAAATTTTGAAAAAATTCTGGAATGTTCTCCACGGGGTGTAGATTGAATAAAAATTATCACGAGTGCATTACCTTTAATAATTTATCTGGTATATAAAAAAAAACAAAAATTTCAAGGTCATCAGATTTCAGTAAAGAATGGAAACAAACTTTGTTGAAAACTCATTTGGGGTGTGTTTTGTGAAGTCACTGATCATTTTATACCTCTGTAACAAATTTTTTTTATTTGAAAAGCAATCAACGTACGGAACACTAATTGCGCAAGTTCAACTTGCACTTGACCAGTTATTTTTAATGGACCAGGTTTCGGCTGCGTATGAAGCAATTGGGAATATTAGTGTGTTGATGAGTCGTAATTTGATATACTGCGTTAAGTCGCTGTCTCTCCATATTTTTGTTAGCTTGGCGGTCGCTGTTCTGGCCATAGCAAGACGTTAGCGTATTTCATTCTCACATCCAACGTTGTTTGTTATTACTAAGCCGAGGTAATTGAAGTGACTGACTGTTTCATACCTTGCACTGTTTCTAACGTAAGGCTGACTGTTTCGGACTCTCAATGATCATTACTTTCGTCTTGGTTTTATTCAACTGTAGCCCGTATTGGTTGCTGACGATGTTAAGCCTACCCATGATGTACTGGAGTTCTTTCGAGCCCGCCAAAACTACGGTGTCGTCCGCACTATATATATTGAACAATATAGATGATACGATGCATCTCTGACGCACCTCCGGTTCGAGTTTGAAGTCTTGCGAAAAAGTATTATTCAACCAGATGGTGGCTGTATTTTGTTCATATAGATTTTGAAGAAGCCAAATTAAGTGATAGGGTATCCCAATCTGTGCTAGAACTTCCCAGGTAGCGCTCCACTTTACAGTGTCAAATGCCTTCGAGTGACCCACAAAGCAGAGGTATGCCTCTAAGTTGAATTCTCCGGATTTTTTCACGACTTGACGAAGGTTGAGGATATGTTTACGGGTGCGTCCTCCAGGCATGAAGCCTGCTATAAGTTTTTAGCGAAGCATAAAAAGAATTAGCAAATCTCAAAAATAAAAATTGTTTAATTAACGTATCTTATCTTGGTTTTCAAATCAGCCTTTGACAACATTTATTTCCTTTTTAATTGAATGAAATTTGTCTTCTTTCAATTGTTTTCCAGTTTAGGGACTAGGAAGTAGTTAGAGGAATATGGAGATGATCAATCAGTTCAAAGCATAATTCGTTTAATTTTTGCAAACTATGAGCAGGCGTATTGTCTGGCGAAAACAGTAACCCTTTAGAGACTTTTCCTCGGAATTTTTCCACAATTTTTGACGAAGTTTAGTTAATAATGAAGAATAATATTCTCCAGTCACTGCTATGCTATGTTTCAAGTAATTTGTAGAAAGTATCCCATCCTTGTCCCAAAAACGGACGCAAGAACTTTTCCTACTGTTTTTGTGTAAACAAAACCTCTTGGAGTGAGATGAGCCAGCATGTTTTTACTACGTCGACTGTTCCTCTGACTCTGGACCATGATGGACCCACGTTTCATTGATAGCTACCATTCAACCCAAAAAGTTAGATGAATCCTCTTCAAAACGGATACACCTTCGATGCTGTGACTCTCAGTTGTTTTTGATTGGCTTGCCAAATTTTTGAAGGTCCATTAAGATGATAATTTTCTCATGCCTAAATCAGAATGGACAATGTGAAAAATATGTTCATATGAAACGTTCAATCTCTGTTATACGTTTTACCCGAATTTGTTGATTCTCCATAATCATTTCATGCACAGTCTCAGATAGAAACATAAAAAGGTTTTCCAGTACGATGTTTCTGACTGCTGTAGGTTATTCCTCTATTGAAACCAGCAAGATAATTTTGATAGCGGCGTAAGGACATTCTTCCTGCGATGTATACGCATATCGTTTTTTCGGCACACATGTCGCTCCTGGAGCGCATTAGGGACTTCCCTGTAGCACGTATGCTAGACCCATAAAAAAAATCGTAAATTTCTTTAGCCGACAGGTCTTTCAAAAAGAAGTACTTTATCACAGATCGATATTCGATTTTACTAACTTCACAATTTTTGTCCCTTATATGTTCTTTAAAAATTCACGGCTAAGAGCATAATAAAATCGGAGCCATCAAAACTTTTACTAAATGTCAAAATACTATCAATAGTAACCACAATTGTTTTTGACAATGGGAAATGGTCTAGGTCACCTAGTTAACGATACTCATAGTATTTACATAAATGGTGGCTACTCAACCGGAAATAAAAACTTTAGAAGGAGCTTCAATTCATTGTGTACATCTGCTGTCAAATTCTACATACTCTATGTTATCACTCATCATTTACAGGTATGCTGAATTTAAACGCAGTCTTACAGATACAAATGCTGAACGCTTTGGACGCCCAAATGAGGTGGTTATACCAGAAAACATAAAAAAAATCCACAACATTGTTTTGGATGACCGTAAAGTGAAATTGCGTGAGATAGCTGCCCCTCTAAAGATGTCAAAAGAACGTGTTAGTCATATTTTGCATGAACATTTGGGCATGAGGAAAGTTCTCTTCGAAACGGGTACCGTGTTTGCTCACAGTGGACCAAAAACAACATGTTGATGATTCTGAGCGTTGTTTGGACCTGTTTAAGCGCAATAGAAAAAGATTTTTTCGTACGATATCTGACAATGGATGAAACATGGATCTACCACTACACACCGGAATCAAATCGGCAGTTAGCTGAGTGGACAGCAGCCGGTGGAAGCCGCCCGAAGCGACCAAAGACACAACAGTCGGCTGGGAAGGTGTTGGTCTCTGTATTTTGGGATGTGCATGGAATAATTTCCATCAACTATGCTGAGAAGGGGAAAACCATCAATAATGAATACTATATAAACTTATTGGTGCAATTGAAGGTAGAAATCGCAAAGAAACGGCCCCAAATACAAGAAAAAAGTGCTTTTTCATCAAGACAATGCACCGTGTTACAAGTCAATGGTTACAATGGCAAAATTGCATGAACTGAAGTTCGAATTGCTTTCTCATCCATCGTATTCTCCAGATTTGGCTCCAGCGACTTTTGTAGAGCTCAAAAAAATGTTTGGGGGAAAGAGATTTGGCTCAAATGAAGAAGTCATCGCCGAAACTTAGGCCTTCTACAAGAAAGGTATAGAAATGTTAAAAAAGCGTTGGACTGATTGCAACGCTTTTGAAAACTAATGGTCAGCTTAATTTTTCATGATTTATTTATATATATATATATATATATATATATATATATATATATATATATATATATATATATATATATATATATATATATATATATATATACATATATATATATATATATATATATATATATATATATATATATATATATATATATATATATATATATATATATATATATATATATATATATATATATATATATATATATATATATATATGTATATATGTATATATATATATATATATATATATATATATATATATATATATATATATATATATATATATATATATATATATATATATATATACTACTCAGTATATATCACTACTACACCAAACACTTTATTTTTGCACTCGACGCGCGCTTCGCTAACCACGTTAGCTTCATCAGGAGCAATGATTGACTAAAGCTAAACTACAAATCTACCCTATTTATACTATATATTGGCATAGGCAAGGCCATCAGTTCTGGCCAAGTAACCAGTAGAGGGGACTATAAGGAATAGGTCCTCTGTCTTTATTTAAACTACTTTTACATTTTATAATTTCCATACCTTCGTATGCGTTCAACAATCTCCTATCAGATACATTTTTTATTAATCTTAGATTATCCAATGTTACAATATGATCAGCTTCGAGGGCATGTTCGGCAATACTAGACTTAGACTTTTCTGTTCTACTGTATTTTAAGTGTGCTAAATGTTCTTTAAATCGTGTTTTAATTGACCTTTTAGTTTGCCCAACATATTTTTTGTCACAATCATTGCAACTAATTTCATAAATTCTACTTTTCTCACAATTAGGAATTTTATCTTTGGGTTTTCCTAAGATATTCCTCAGATTGTCTGATGACTTATAGACTAAGGTGAGGCCTACCTTATTAAATACCTTATTGAGTCCCCTACTATATTTCAGATTATATGGTATGGAGACATACTTGGTGTTAATTTTCTTCGCGTGTAAAAAAGGTGGAATTCTGAATCTTAAACCTAAACTTATGTCTATTAGCTTATTTACTAAGTCATCGTCATTACCATTAACTCTAGTTATATTTCTAATACGATTCCTTTCTTTATTAAAGTTTACTCTATTCAGAGGGAAAGTGACCAAACGATGAACTAAAAAATGTAATGAGGTTAATTTGTGTTGTTTGCAATGAAATGAATCATTAGGAATATATCTATCTGTTACTGTGTCTTTCCTATAGATATCAAATTCTAATCTATTATTATTTTTAATAATTGAAATATCTAGAAAAGGCAATTGTCCTTTGTTCTCAACTTCGTAAGTGAATTTAATGGAATCCTACCGGCTATTTAATTTAGAAACAAAATCATCAATATTTGCTTTCTTTGTATCAAAAATCGCGAAAATATCATCCATATACCTATACCATACCCTTGGGAAATATTCGGATTCTTGACTGGCTTCGGTTTCAAACTTACTCATGAATAAATTGGCTATGAAAGGTGATAAGCAATTACCCATAGCTGTTCCTTCTTTCTGAACATAAAATTGACTGTTATATTGGAAATAATTTTGTTTTATACAAAGTTTAGATAATGTTAAGTATTCACGAATAATTTTGTCCTCAAAGTCATTCATTCTAAGTAATTCCTCGAGATATTGTAAAGTTTGTGGTATTGGCACACTTGGGAACAAAGAACTGACATCAAAAGAAATTAAGACTTCACCTTCATTAAGAACTAGATTTTTTGTTTTATTTATGAATTTGTTAGAATAGATATTTCAATTATTAAAAATAATAATAGATTAGAATTTGATGTCTATAGGAAGGATACAGTAACAGATAGATATATTCCTAATGATTCATTTCATTGCAAACAATACAAATTAACCTCATTACATTTTTTAGTTCATCGTTTGGTCACTTTCCCTCTGAATAGAGTAAACTTCAATAAAGAAAGGAATCGTATTAGAAATATAACTAGAGTTAATAGTTATGACGATGACTTAGTAAATAAGCTAATAAATAGATATAAGTTTAGGTTTAATATTCAGAATTCTACCTTTTTTACACGCGAAGAAAATGACACCAAGTATGTCTCCATACCATATAATCCGAAATATAGCAAGGGACTCAATAAGGTATTTAAAAAGGTAGGCCTCACCTTAGTCTATAAGTCATCAGACAATCTGAGGAATATCTTAGGAAATCCCAAAGATAAGATTCCTAATTGTGAGAAAAGTGGAATTTATGAAATTAGCTGCAATAATTGTGACAAAAAGTATGTTGGGCAAACTAAAAGGTCAATTAAAACACGATTTAAAGAACATTTAGCATACTTAAAATACAGTAGAACAGAACATGCCCTTGAAGCTGATCATATTGTAGCATTGGATAATCTAAGATTAATAAAAAATGTATCTGATAGGAGATTGTTGAACGCATACGAAAGTATGGAAATTATAAAACGTAAAAGTAGTTTAAATAAAGACAGAGGGCCTATTCCTTATAGTCCCCTCTACTGGTTACTTGACCGGAACTGATGGCCTTGCCTATGCTATTAGTTCTGCCTGAGTAATTCAAGGGTTAGGCTAAATATAAATAGGGTAGATTTGTAGTTTAGCTTTAGTCAATCATCGCTCCTGATGAAGCTAACATGGTTAGCGAAACGCGCGTCGAGTGCAAAAATAAAGTGTTTGATGTAGTGGTGTTATATACCGAGTAGTATCATTGTGCCAAAGATTCCACATTCCCAACTTAGTGTGTGTATATATATATATATATATATATATATATATATATATATATATATATATATATATTACACATGGGATAAATCACAAACATCCAGCCGATACACGGAATCGAGCCATTGACCTCTTAATTCACAGGTAGGCTCCTTAGCCCACTGCGCCACCAAGGCCGACCCAAAGGGAACTAAATGTAACATTACCTACAACTCACTGAAGTAAAAGAATAATACGCTGTAAATTACTACGCATAAAAATACATCATTCTAAGTATTAGGTTTGTTCTAGGAGACGTATTATTCTGTTTAATGGGTATAGCACCTATGCTGCAGAAGCGAAGCGTTTGCGGAAAAAGCGATTCATATTGGTATAGAACAATTTACAGGTACTTAGGGGGAAACACAATCCTGGGCAAATTATTCCAAAGTGAGGAGGTTCTCCACATAAAAGACTGCTTGAAAAGGGTTGTACAAGGAGTAACAAGCTAAACCTCATATGGATGTGAAGTATTATCGCGACGTGTATTCCTAACATGCACCGCGTTGCGAGGAATTAAGCGGGCTACATCCGTCAAACTTTCCACGAAAATACTTGTAGAATAGATTCAAGTCGCCACTAATTCCTCAGTGTTCCAAGGAGTCAAGGTTGCTGGTCAGTTCTGGGTCACCAATCAGGTGAACATATCTCTTCTGAATGGAATCCAACAAATGCAATGTATGTTTGAGGGCAGAGCCTGAAACATGACAGCGGTATTCCATCGTCGGTCGGATTTAACCTTTGTACAGAATTAACAATTGTTGTAGAGTGTAAAGCTTTCTAGTTTGAAATAGTATTCCTACCTTTTGAGAGACTATCTTTGCTATGTATGCAATATGTACATGCCAAGACATATTTGCTCCCACGTTAACGACCAGCAACTTGAGTGACGATGCTAGAAAAATGGAGTATCCCGACATAACTATGTCGGGTCTAGCAAAGTTAACTTTTTTAGAAAAAACTGTCGCCTGGGTTCTTGTAGCGTTAAATTCCACTTGGTAAGTGATACCCTAAGATAGAATTTCTTTGTGGTCTTTGTTAAGTTGAATGATTTCCTGCTGCCTATGAATATTTGCATGGGTAGCCGGTGTTTGAGCGTTCAAAGTGAATGAAGAAATAAGCGTACACTGGTCCACAAAGCTGTATACTGGTCCTTTCCAGCAGATCGTTAATATAGATGAGAAAGAGAGTAGGAGTTAATGTAGAGCCTTGAGGCACACCGGCGTTGATAGTGGAAGTATTAGAAAGAACTCCGTTGACTACCACCCGTAAAGAACGCTCTCGAGAAAAGCCGAAAGCCACAAACAAAACCTTTCAAATATACCACAAAAGCGTAACTTAACCAACAATCCGTCATGCCAAACCCGCTCGAATGCCTTGGATACAAGTGCAACCGCTCGAGATTTTCCAAACATGTGTTTCATAAGTTGAAAGTTCTCCTGTTGTTCTTTGCTTACGGAGGCCATATTGATGATGGCTAATAATGTTAAATCCCTCCATATATTTTAAAAGATGCTGATTGATAGCCATTTCTATAACTGTTGATATTATTGAAAGCAATGCAACTGGTCGGTAGTTGTTTGGCCTGCCTTTTTTGGATATCGGCTGCACTGTAGCGTATATTTTTAGAAATGATGTTATTTTAGTAAATAAAGCTAAAAAGAAATATCAATTAACCACACATAATAAATCATTGCAGTAAATTAGCTCTGGGTTGTTATGCTTGGAGAAATGTTTCGATCCAACTTAACATGACTCATGCAAGAAAGTGTCTTCTTCTTCCTTTAGCCGTTTTCTACCCACTGTCGGGTATAGGCCTCTCTCAAATCTTTCCATTTTTCTCTATGTTGTGCTTGTTGATACCAGTTAAGCCCTCCAATTCTCTTCAGATCGTCGCTCCATCTCTACTGGGGTCTTCCGATGCTTCGTTTTTCACCCCATGGTCTCCACCTAGCGATCTTGCCACTCCACTAATACGTCGCTCTCGCCACATGGCCGGCCCAGCCCATTTTGAAGATGTTATCTGTTTGGTGATATCATTCACCTTTGTTGTCTAATCCATTTATTAGTTTTCTTGTCTTTCAAAGTAACATTTAACATCTTCCTTTCTATTGCTCGTTAGTGAACTTGTAGTTTTTCTATTGTTTTTTTAGTTGTCTCAGCTCCATAAGTAGTAGCTGGTAAGATACATTGATTATAAATTTGGGTTTTTGATCTTTGAGGAATGTTCATATTCAGTACATATTTCAATTTTCCATATGCTGCCCATCCCATATGTATTCGTCTTTCTATTTCAAGCTGCTGGTTTTCCTTTCCTATCGTTACTATTTGTCCTATATAGATGTACCTGTTTACTTTCTCTATTGTTCAATGTTCAATCACTATATTTTCATCTGGGTCATTTCATTTTTGTTGTTTCCTATAATAACAATGTCATCTGCGAATCTCAAGTTGTTTTAGCCGATCGCCAGCTATCAGAAGGCCATTTTCGTCCCAATTCAGTTCTTTGAATACATCTTCTAAGATCATTGTAAACAACTTAGGAGATATTACATCGCCCTGCCTTACTCCTTGGTTCACTGGGACCTTGCTTGTCAGTTCTTGGTTTATCATAACTTTGAATGCAAGAAAGTGTATGTTGCACTTACAGATAATTATTTGAGATATGGAATTTGCTTTTTGGATGATTAAAGTCATTATCTTTTAAATATGATTTTTTGGTTTACAGAATAGGGACTTTATAGTTATGTGTGGTGTAACCATATATAACTATTTTAATGTGAAATTTTTGACATTTTATGCTTCATTTTAATTAATTTCTTAAACCTGTGTATTTGCCACTTTTTATTAATTTATAGTATTATTTGTTGACTCTTCATTTATAGTTTATATCAGGTCTGGGAAAAAGTTGGTGGCGTTTTTTTAGTAAAATTCAACTGGTTTTCTTATAGTACGAGGCTGGTTTGAAAAGTCCGTGCAAAAATAAAAACTACTTATGTGTTTGGGGTAAACCTTTTTTATTTTTCGACATAGTCTCCTTTTAGGCTTATACACTTCGTCCAACGATGTTCTAGTTTGTTGATCCCTTCCGAATAATAGGATTTGTCCAAGTCTGCAAAATATCCATTAGTGTCTGCAATCACCTCCTCGTTTGAATAAAATCTTTGTCCCGCCAGCCATTTCTTCAAATTGGGGAACAAATAGTAGTCCGAGGGAGCCAAGTCTGGAGAATAGGGGGGATGTGAAACGAGTTGGAATCCTATTTCCATTAATTTTGCGACCACAACTGCTGAGGTGTGTGCTGGTGCGTTGTCGTGATGGAAAATTACTTTCTTGTGGGCCAATTGCGGGCGTTTTTCCTGCAGCTCGGTTTTCAAACGGTCCAATAACGATGAATAATATTCACCTGTAATAGTTTTACCCTTTTCCAGATAGTCGAAGAGGATTATCCCTTGCGAATCCCAAAAGACAGTCGCCATAACCTTTCCGACCGAAGAAACGGTCTTCGCCTTTTTTGGTGCAGATTCCCCCTTGGTAACCCATTGTTTAGATTGTTGTTTGATCTCAGGAGTATAGTAATGTATCCATGTTTCATCCACAGTGACGAAACGACGCTTAAAGTCCTTCGGATTCTTCTGGAACAGCTGCAAACCATCCTTGCAACACTTCACACGATTCCGTTTTTGGTCAAGCGTGAGCAATCGCGTCACCCATCTTGCGGATAGCTTTCTCATGTCCAAATGTTTATGCAAAATATTATGTACCCGTTCAGTCGAGATGCCCACAGCACTAGCAATCTCACGCACCTTAACTCTTCTGTCATCCATCACCATATCATGGATTTGATCAATGATTTCTGGAGTCGTAACCTCCACAGGCCGTCCAGAACGTTCAGCGTCACTTGTGCCCATATGGCCAGTCCGAAAATTTTGAAACCACTTATAAATTGTCCTAATCGAAGGTGCAGAGTCACCATAATGTTTATCAAGCTTCTCTTTAGTCTCTTGAGGCGTTTTGCCTTTCATAAAGTAATGTTTAATCACCACACGAAATTCTTTTTCGTCCATTTCTTGAAAATCACTCCACTTCCTTGATTCACACGAATGCCAAACACAAAGAAATAGACCAATATAGTTGAAACTTGGTGTGCGTTCATTCAAGAGATGCTACTAACTAAACATGACCTCGATACGCGCCGGTGGTGCCATCTCTCGGACTTTGCACGGACTTTTCAAACCAGCCTCGTATAAACAGTTGAAGCCTGGCAGCATCCACGTTAAGTGTTCCGGTAACATTGTAAATGTCGCAAACAAAATTCTCTACTTTACTGAATATATTCTGTTGTACACTTTTTTATTTTTCGACATAGTCTCCTTTTAGGCTTATACACCAGCCTCGTATGCAAATGAATTTATTTAAACCAAATATGCTCCATTATTATCAACAATGTTTCGCCATTTTTCGGGTAGAGCCATGCCATCGGTGAAGAACTTCTGTGGTTTCTGCTTGAAAAACTGAATCAAGTGGTTTTCACAGGCTTGTTTTGAGAGCAGCTTAATGCAACTTTTTCCCAGACCCAATATTAAGGCTGTTTTCTAACCTTTTTCTGATACATGACTGATTAACAGATGGATATATATTATCGCTATTTTTAGTTTTAAGGAGCTTTGTCAACAAAATGTTCATAAAGGGTGATTCATTATTCTTGAGACGAATTTTAGGCGTTTGGGTAAATGCTGAATAATTGACAGATAGCAATGCTGTTTTCGCTGAAGGTGTAACGGTCGTAAATACCGAGATGCGGTCCGCCTAATGGCCTTTAGAAGGTTGTAAATATTTTGACCTGCCTTTCATCCGAGTTGCGGTAATCAACAAATCGGCAGGTAGGTAGGATTAAATTATCAAATATTATTAATTCTTAAATATTATTACATTAAATTAGGGTTAACCTAAATTACATAAAAGTATAAATCGTAAGGGCATTTTTGAAATTTACTAGTTCACGTTTAAACTTTTTCAAGTCAACATGGTCTTATTACAGAGGTTGTTGAGCGAGAAAGGCAAAACTTTGAGCCTATTGGAAAATTACAAATTTCGGCAATATCGCCGTTTAAAATCGACAGAAGAGATGTGCTGGGTTTGCACAAACAAGAACTGCACTGCCAAAGTTTATACCATTGGACCAGACGACAAACTGGCAATCATCAACACGATAACGAACAAGTACTGAATCGCCAAAAAATTAACAACGCAGCGAATAGTCGTTCACCTCATCCGAATTTTCATAAATTTTTAGAGGTCATCAAGGGTTTCCAGACTGAAACATACGCGAAAATCGACGCTGTACCAACCAGTGCACCAAAGTGTTCGACTAATAAATACAATTCAGCATTTTTAGAAAATAAGATAATTCAATATGTACATAAAGAAATTGATGCTGTAACGATTGTCAAATGCCTGTCTTACAAATATAGTAATTACTGAAATATGTTTTTTGCTTTAATTTTCACACATAACTGGCATACTTATAGTTCTATACCTGCCTGTGACGGCCCTCAATTTTGAGTTCGAAAAAGGTCTGAACCGCAACTCGGAACTTTTTATTGCCTTTCACCGATCCTTACCGCAATTCGGTATCAACCGTAACGGTACCTCTACTCTGATTTCAGAATCTGCGTAATTGATTATTCGCATTGGAAATGTCATACAAGTTGGATTTACGAAAGTGCGTTGCTCCCTTGTTTGCACAATTGTCCAGCAAATATTAGAAGCGTTTGAAGATAAGCCAATTACGTGTTTTGCGTGATTGCCGTTCTTTTTTTATGGGTCTAGCACACGTGCTGCAGGGAAGTCCCTAAAGCGCTACTGGAGCGGCATGCGTGCAGAAAAAGCGATTCACGTGTGAAGGCAAAGAACCAGAAAATAAAAAAAAATCCGGTCTACCACCTGTTCTTAGCAGAAGAACAATGAAAAATCTTTTGTTAAATGCAAAAGACAAAGTTGGGCAGTCGCAAAGAAAACTGTCGAGGAAATATGGTGTTTCGTAATCAACTCTGCATCGAATTTTGAAGACAAATAATGTGCAAGTTCGAAAATGTAAAAACCGGTCAAGTGCAAGTTGAACTTGCACAATTAGTGTTCCGTACGTTGATTGTTTTTAAAATAAAAATTTTTGTTAGGATGGTATAAAATGATCAGTGACTTCACAAAACACACCCCAAATGAGTTTTCAACAAAGTTTGTTTCCAATCTTTACTGAAAACTGGTGACCTGGAATTTTTTTATTTTTTTTTTTATATACCAAATAAATTATTAAAGGTAATGCACTCGTGATAATTTTCGTTCATTCTATACCCCGTGGAGAATATTCCAGAATTTTTTCAAAATTTTTTGATCAGTACTTTTCGAGATAAGGTAGGGGTCAGCGATTTTTTAAAAGTAATACGAAGAAAAGCGTGCGCAAGTATTACATTATATATATATTTTTTACTCGTGTTTTCACAAGCTTTTATTTGACACCACACTCGATGACCTAGTAAAAAAAAAAATTTTTTCACTTCCGATTTCACCCCTCAAAACGAACCCCTTAAGTCAAAATTTATGTTACGGTGGTATAAAATGATCAATAACTTCACAAAACACACCCCAAATGACTTTTCAACAAAGTTTGTTTCCAATCTTTACTGAAATCGGATGACCTTGAAATTTTTGTTTTTTTTTTTATATACCATATAAATTATTAAAGGTAATGCACTCGTGATAATTTTCGTTCAATCTACACCCCGTGGAGAATATTCCAGAATTTTTTCGAAATTTTTTGATAAGTACTTTTCGAGATAAGGCCCGGGACAGCGATTTTTTTCGCGAATTTTTAAAAATAATACAAAGAAAAGTGCGCGCAAGTATAATATTATATATATATTTTTTTACTCGTGTTTTCACAAGCTTTCATTTGACACCACACTCGATGACCTAGTAAAAAAATTTTTTTTTCACTTCCGACTTCACCCCCCAAAACTAACCCCTTAAGTCATAATTTAATTTTCAAAACTACATGGCTCTGATGAGGCCATCAATTCCTATATTGTTACCAAATTTCACCTTTCTATGTCAAATAGTTTCGGAGAAAATCGGGTGTGACAGTCAGACAGACACCGAAGTGATCTTATAAGTGTTCCGTACGGAACACTAAAAAGACACCGAAATACATCGCAAGACAGCTCGAAAAAATACCAAAATGTTGCCGTGCACTTCGTGTCAAGCATTTCACGCGTGGGGAATTCATCATTATGGATAATGAAAAATACTTTACATTTTCGAACAGTTCTCTCAGTGGAAATGATTCCTTCTACACTGACGATTATGAAGCACCACCAGACGACGTCAAATACACCGGCAAAATGAAATTTGAACCAAAAGTGTTGATGTGGACTGCCATTTCATCGAAAGGTTTTTCAGTTCCATATTTCCAACCAAGCAGTTTATCAAAAAAATCATGCGCGTCACAAAATAATCTTCTGGCGAGACCTTGCACGTTGTCTGATGGCTCAAAAGACAAAAAAACGAATTGGTACCGCAAAATGACAATCCACCATTCTACAGGCACAACCAATTGAAAGATTTTGGGCTTTACTTTCATGTAAAGTTTATGAAAATGTTTGGGAAGCACAGAACCACCGGCACTTGGCAGAATAAAGAGGAAGTCGAAAGAAATCGACGATTCGGTCGTCCAACCTCTGATGGGTGGCATTCCAAGCAAGCTGTATAAAATCGAAGATAATGGTCCGTTCGCTGCAATGTAAACATGCTATTTGATAGATTTTGAATAAATTTATACAATATAAGCAACTGCATTGGAAATATTTTTTCCTGGTTTCACTTACACACGAGCCTGAAATTAGTCTCAAGACTAATGAATCACCCTTTACTTTACAATTTTAAAGGTCCAGTAAAGTCCACGAATTTCCCCCATATTAATACTTACATTTACAAAACGACCAGCTTTTGCTGGTGGACCGTTTCCTTCAACCAAATCTTCAATAATAACTCCTTTTTCTAAAGTTCTCCTTTGTTTCTTCTTCTGTTGTTGTTGTTGTTGTTCTTTTTTCGGTTTTTTTGTGTCTCCGTTTACTTGTTGTTGCTGCTCCTGGAGAAACATTATTATTATTATTATTTAAATTATATGAAATTCTATACCTATTAGGATAAAGGGTGTCACATTTTGGTGGTGCTAGTATTATGATATGATCCCCATATTAACAACTGATAAAAACGATTTTCAGATCTATATGTCATAAACGGAATGAGCAGTATGTACAGAATAATATTAAGGTTTTCAATGAGGGCTAATGAAAATTGTTTAAGTATTAATGTTAGGCACAGTCCTCTTACATTAGCTTTAGTACAAAAGTCTACAATTGTAACATCTCACATTCTAAATGATGATAAAGAGGATATGGTGCGCGAGAAGGGTCATCAAGTTACTTTTAGATCTACAATTTGGCAATAAGCTCTCCCAATCGCGCGGTAAGTTTGAAAATTTCACATGCAAACTGATGGTACTACTGCAGGCAACTTACACAATCATGTTCAACATTTCTATTATTTCTAGGAGAGTTTGTCGTTTAAATCGTTACCAGTTATCGAAAGATTCATGTATGGTCCCATTGAAAGATATAAGTAAACTTAGAATGTCGGACATTGTGCCATCCTTGCTTATTCCGAAAGAAGTTATCAAAGACGGGCGCGTTCTCATATCTACAGAAATTCCCTGAGAAAATAAAAAGTGATCGTAATGAAGCGAACATCACTCCGCGCACAGTCTTGAATTAAAGAGTTACTAACCATTTATTACGGAATAAATTTCAAAAAATAAGAAAAGCTGACGATAAGACAACACAACGTTGGCTAGAAAGTAATGTTAAAGCTGAAGACTGGTTTTTGCGACAGCTCAGATTTGAATTCAAGTGACTACAGACTATGGAATATTCTTGAACAAAAGGCTTAGCAAATGAGAGTCCGAAAGAAAAATACGACACATCTTTCGAAATTTGTAATTAAAAAGTGTATTATATCATTGATGAATGGCCTGACTTTCAATATGATAACAATGGCGGGCATTTTGAATACTGTACCAAATATCATTTTTAATGTAGTTTTAAAATAAATATTTTTAAACTTTATTGCGTTGAATCTTCATTTCAATATTTATATTAGAAATACGGACAGAACTTATGGCTAGGATGGGTAATTTGTTTCTAACGAACCTGTCGATAGGCATACAAAGTGTGTGAATTTGCATAGAGAAATTGTAAAGGTAAGTTACACTTAACGCTACAAAAACCCAAGCGGCAGTTTTTTCTAAAAAAGTTAACGTTGCTGAACCCGACATAGTTATGTCGGGGCACTCCATTCCCCTAGCATCGTCGCTCAATTTGTTGGGCGTTAGTTTGGGAGCAAATATGTCTTGGCATGAACATGTTGCAGGCATAGCAAGGAGAGCTTCTCAAAAGTTGGGAATATTATTTAGAACCAGAAAGCTTTACACCCCACAACAACTGTTAATTCTTTACAAAGCCCAAATTCGACCAACTATGGAATACTGCTCCCACGTTTGGGGCTCCGCTCCCAAACATACACTGCATTTGTTGGATTCTGTTCAGAGAAGAGCGGTCCGTCTAATTGGGGACCCGGAATTGACCGGCGGCCTTGATTCGCTGGAACATCGAAGAACGGTTGGCGACTTGAGTCTGTTCTACAAGTATTTTCATGGAAAGTGTTCGAAGGATGTAGCCCGCTTAATTCCTCCCAAAGCGGTGCATGTTAGAAATACACGTCGCGCTGGTGCTTCGCATCCGTATGAGGTTCAGCTTGTTACTCCGCGTACAACGCTTTTCAAGCAATCTTTTATATGGAGAACGTCATCCCTTTGGAATAATTTGCCCAGCGCTGTGTTTCCCACCGAGTACAATTTACAGCGATTCAAGAACAACGTGAATCGCTTTTTCCGCACTCGTGCCGCTCCTGGAGCGCTTTAGGGACTTCCCTGCAGCACGTGTGCTAGACCAACAAAAAAAAAAAAAAGTCTGTAAGTTAAATTAGTGTTTGTGCATTCAGTACTTGAATTTTTATCAAACGTACAGTTTATTTTATACCACTGGGGTAGCACATCCAGTTCCATGCTCTAGTTCTGGCTTATCGTTCTAGATACCACATCATGTTGCTATATATCAGAGATAGTTGATAGGGCACGGTATAATATCATTATAATTCTCGACCGAGATGAATACCGGAAGGATCCAGGGCAGTCACTCACGAATATACATTGCCGAAATGACCCGGAGACATTCATATATAATGGGTTTTTCACCGTTGAGGGTCATGGCTACGCGGAGGTGAAAATTCTTAAAAACAGAGGGCTGAGATAGTACCATCTGCCGATTATGTGCTTCGGACCTCACGTTAAACTGTAAGTCCCATCTAGTTGCCATTACTCAGACGGTAAAGTGGAGTTAGCAAACAATGGATTTCTTGGTTTGTTTGCTTGGCTATAAGCTTCCAAATCCATACTACTACTTATGTCATTGGAAAACAAAGATTAGGATGCATCCAACATGAAATGTTAAGATACTGTAAGTAAACGTTGGCATTAATGAATATCCCATATGGTGAGTTGCGAGTGTGTATGTGTCCGGAGAGTTTTCAAAAAAGAAATGTCATTCAGGGATTATGTGTTATCTTGGACTTCTGTGTCAAGTGAATTTTAAAATACCTAATTGATCTGTTATGTTATCAACGGGATGAATCTATGGACCCCACTCCTATCTGTAAAATAGCATAAAATCAGCGTCAGGGATTCTCTAGATATCTCCAGGGATAGTTGAATGATTTCTGTATATGATATTTTATAATATACGGTTTAAATTTACAAATTTATATTGTAGTATTTATTTCTGAATTTTTTAAACACACTTATATTTCAGCTTATTAAGCAGTACTGGGGCTATGGTAATTCTTTATATTTGTGTTATTGTTTGTCATAATTTTATTCTTTATAGTACATTACAGTAGATCATCATAGTCTCGTCAAAGGAGATTGATTATGTTACTTTACAGCTAATAAATAAACAAATATTTAAGATAACTAATGTGGTTAATCTTAAGGAAAAAAAAGTTGAGTGTAATACTGGTATTTTACCTGTTTCAACTGTTTCTTTTGCTTCTTTGTAAGTTTTTGGGGAACCTCCTCCTGTTCTTCTTCAGCATCATTGTCCTCTTCTTCCTCTCCTTCCTCTTCTTCTTCCCCTTCCCCTTCCTCATCAGAATCTTCTTCATCTGATCCTTCCTCATCATCTGATTCTTCATTTTCTGCCTAAAAATATGATCGAAAATGGTACATATCGTTGACTTAATATGCAAACATAACAAGTTCCAAAATTTAAGTTTTACAGGAATATGAAAATAATTACAACGTAGGTCCACAAGTCCGTATTAATGTAACTTAGTAAATTATTATGGAATTAAGAATTAAAACTTTATAGCAATATAAAACGACAGGACCATAATCTACTATTCAATATAATATTCACCTATATTAAGGCACTTGTATCGTCGTAACCCATTTGATAATGATGAAATCGTCAAGCGTCTATTTTCTCGACCTTTTCCATCAATTTTCCGTAGCCGGTCACCATTAATGACTGATGGTGGCCCACTTCGTCCTTCATCGTGCACGTTTATCAGATCACCTTTAAATGCTCTAACCCATTTTCTTACCATTCTATTGCTCTTAGTGTTTTCATCATACACTTCCCTAATCTACTGACAAATTTCGGCCGCTCTCACGTCTCTCGCAATTAAGAAACGAATTACAGCGCGTACTTCACAATCCGTGGGATATTCAATGGCCTCGGTGGCTAGCCAATAGATGGTGATATTCAGCGCGGAACGGTAACCGTAACGCTGCAGCGGCCATATTTCAAAACGCTACTTACTTAAAAAACGTGCCTCATACATTAAAATATCGTATGTTGCAGGATCACTACCTAAGAATAATCAATATGAAAGCAATAATACCTAAAAGACTTTTGTTTGTCCTTGATGTACATAAAAATAACCTATGGTGTTCACCCCCTTAACACAACCTGAATAAATTTAATTTCATCTTTGGAAAAAATGCCTCAGAAATGGGTATAATCCCATATAATGTTGACCTTAAATTATTACCTCTGCTTGTTCATTCTCCTCATCAAAGTCTGGATCATCTGATTCTTCTTCCTCTTCATTTATGGATCCATTTAATAATTTTGCCTTTTTCTTAGGTGCTGAAAAATTTAAAGAATCACAATTAGTCCAATAAACATAAACACCACGACAAAAAATGTTTTTGTAAGAATTTAAGGAAAAAATCTTTTGCCGTTTCCCAAATACTTTTAATAGCCCATTAAGTTTGAAGCATCTTCTATAAATGTGAAGCTATTATAATAAAATTATACAAAAAATTGGTAAAGTAGTTTACCCAGCACAAATACAAGCTTTAAAAAATAACATCATTTTGGGACTTTTAGACTTCAAGAACCATAAGAACATATGACAAGATATATTAGAAGTTACCCTTTCTCATCCTTCCTAAACACCGTGTAACCCTTCATGAATAAAAAAAAAAATTACACTCAACTTTAGTATTTTTATGAATAAAGGAAAAAATCAAAAAGTGCCATTGATTTTTTTGGTCACTCTGTTAATCCCATCCCAGCAATCTCTAATATAAAATAATTTAAACTAGCCCTTCTTTTCCCCTTTTCTTTGATGGTCGACTATAAATATAATTATCCTTAAAATTTGTGCATTTGCCAATTAAAAAGCAGAAAGAATTCGGAACATATCACTGAAACACTATAAAATATATACGATATCTCTAAAAACTAAAAAGATTCCTTCCGCACTTGAAGTATGTGTATGAAGATCGACAGATAGACTGACCAAATAGGGAAATCACGTTTTTCACCATTTGGGGATCCTTAAACTTGAAGAAATGCAAAAATTTATCAGGGTGATTTTTTTCACAATAGTTCCCTTAGCGAGGTAAGTAAATCTAAAGAAAATGTTTGAAATACATAGAGATAGATACAAAAATGAAATAGATTTGATAACACAGATTACTAAATGAAAAAGAATGAAATAGAGCTCAGAAAAAATGACCATTTAGAGAACATTACAATAGGACACATTCTAAGATATGATTGATTGTCAAAACAATGTCGGATAGGAAATGTTTAAAACAAAGAAAAAAATCAGATTAACGTGGGGTACTCACAGATGGAGAATTCTCGACAATTTCAGAATTAAGGACAAAAAAAATGAAAGCTGTTTTGATGACAGTCCTAAAATATATTTTTTAAGATCCTAAATGGCCTAAAACTAATAGATATATACATTTTCTTCATTGCAATTAACTTACGCTCAACTATTTCATTTTTCTTTTTCAGTTTTTTCTTTTTACCCCGCTTTTCTTCTTCTTTCTCCTCCTCTTCAACATTGTCCTCCTCCTCTTCTTGTTCTTCTAAATCTTCAAGATTTAATCCATCTTCATCCACATCAGTCAAGTAGCCCGTAAGATGAACGTGAGCTTTTCCGTTTGATGCAAATGATACTTGAGAGCCAGCCTACCGGATATATAAATAAAAAGATTTGGTAAAGTTATTTACTCCGGACTTCGTTTGCGAATACAAGTTGTAAAATCGATATATTTTTTTTAAGTCAATCTATAACATCTCTTTACATACTATTTCTCTTAAGATGGGACAAAATAACATAATTTTCAGATTACCAAACTCTAAAAACCCAGAAAAGGATATATAATCTCACTCATTTCATATTTGATCATAAATAAGTTTAATTAAAATGTTTTCATTAACATCACTAAAAACCAGGGATAATTGTCATAATACTATACAGAATTTATTGGACCCCACACCTTTCACTTCCTCCACTGATACAATATTGCTTCAAAACTATAGGTGCCATATTTGAAATCAGTGTCTCATTTTGTTTGAGAATGAGGGTGCTAATAGAACGGTAGACAGTCTGACAGATACGATAACCGATTTTTTTTGTGATCTAGGGAAACTAAAACCTAAAGAATTGCAAAAATCTCAGAGCATGTTTTTTTCAGAAATACGAGACTTTCCCTTAACAAAGAAACATCAAAAATAACCAAAGTTGTCGAAGAATAAAAAAAATCAGAAACAAAATATAAAGATTAAGGCAAACATTTTATTAACTAACACGTAGGCTGAAAAGATTTTGGTCTAGCTATTTAAAACTTTTTTTTGCAAAATTCGACTTTATTCATCAATATAGTCTCCTTCAAGAGCGATACAATCAGTAAAACGTTTTTCTAACATTTCTATATCTTTCTTGCAGAAGGATTTGTCTTTGCCTTCAAAATAAGTCTCAATTTCGGCGACAACTTCTTCATTGGAATCAAATCTCTTTCCCGCGAGCATTTTTTTGAGGTCTGCGAATAGATAATAGTTGCTGGGGGCCAAATCTGAAGAATACGGAGGATGAGGAAGCAATTCGAACTTCAATTCATGTAATTTTGCAATCGGAACTATTGACTTGTGTCACGGTGCATTGACTTGATGAAAGAGTACTTTTTTCTGGTTCATTTGGGGCCGTTTCTTTCCGATTTGTACCTTCAAACGCACCAATAACTTTATATAATATTCGTTATTGATGGTTTTTCTCTTTTCAGCATAGTCGATGAACATTATTCCATGCGCATCCCAAAATACAGAGGCCAAAACCTTCCCAGCCGACTGTTGTGTCTTTGGTTGCTTCGGGCGGCTTTCACCGGCTGCTGTTCACTCAGCTGACTACCGATTTGATTCCGGTGTATAGTGGTGGATCCATGTTTCATCCAGAGCTTTCTCATGCAAAAATGTTCATGCAAAATATGAAAACCACATATCTTTAGGGTGTCAGCTATTTCATGCAATTTCACTTTACGGTCGTCCAAAACAATTATGTGGATTTTTTTTGTTTTCCGGTGTAACCACCTCATTTGGGCTTCCAGAGCTTTCAGTATCATTTATATCTGTACGACCGCGTTTAAATTCAGCATACCAGTAAATGATGAGTGACTTTCCAAGGGCAGAGTTCCCATAACACTTATCAAGCGATTGCTTTGCTTGAACGGTATTTTCTCCCATAAAAAAACAGTGTTTAATCAATACACGAAATTCAATCTTTTTCACTGTTTTGAAAATATCAAAAGTAGCGCCACTAAAACCAGTCTAACTTGTAAAATAATCATCGACATGTCATAAAATTTTGCCACGTATCGTTTGACGGTTGATACTTCCCAAAAATCATATGGATCTTTTGAAAAGCGCGACATCTGTGTGTCAGAACAAAAACTTTTCAGCTTACGTGTTATTGTAGTTGGCATTTTGAGAACATTTAAAGACTTAACCATAAAACTGTACTTAGTCCAGGCCCAAAGTATGTGGTTAAAAGTTTCCCTATTTACTGAACATAGTTAGCAACTAAGTACCAGCAGTCTGTTGTACAAATAAATATTAATACCGCCTTACCGTAAACTCCAAATCCAACGGGCACTGAATCATCTCAGGTTTCCTGAGCGTGCACAATAAATAATTTCTTCCCTCATAACCACACATTACTTGAGAATGTTCGTCGCCTGAAGATGAGATGTCTAAGGCAGCCATCGAAATGTGAAAGGACTTTTTTACTTGTTGGGTGTAGCGCCTATCAGGTTCCATTATCAAACCTGAAAAAATAAAATGATGTGTAACGACTCTAGGATTCTTCTTATGAATGTTCCTAATTTTTGATACAAATTGTAAGTAGGATGTAGAACTCTTAAGAATTTATTCTAGTCAGTGTTCAAAAACAATGATTCCTATGTCAAATATTACTACTACTCAGTTATAGCAACACAGTCGCGTGGTTAAAAACCCTTCTCGTACGTATTTATATTACCCGGCCGGGTATGATCCGGCAATATTATAGCTCGTTTTTTTACGTTTTATTCACTTCACAGCAAAGTTTTTTTCCGATATTTACTGAGAACTGATGACCTTGTTTTATATATATATATATATATATATATATATATATATATATATATATATATATATATACCTGATAGATTATTAAAAGTAATGCACTCGTGATAATTTTCGTTCAATCTACACCATGTGGAGAATATTTCAGATATTTTTCAAAACTTTTTGATCAGTACTTCTCGAGATAAGGGAGGGAACAGCGATTTTTCGCAATTTTTTAAAAATAACACAAAGAAAAGTGTGCGCAAGTATTACATTATATATACACTACCGTCAGAAAGTATTTGCCTACCTATAAATTTCAATGTAACTGCCAAAATTTAATACCTAATTAAACCCTTTTATTATATTAGGTAAATTTAATTGTTTAAAGTGTACATCATAAAATTGTTTAGATAATCGTTTTGAGGCGATTTCTGAGAATTCCAGCTGAAGTAGAACTCATTTCAAGTTTCTAGGGATTATGGAAATTCCTAGTGACATTTTATGATAAAAACTATGCTATAAATACCATTGCCCTTTTGGAAATTAACCATTTGCAAACAGTACTTTGTCATTGAAACAGGCTCAATTGTTTTGTGAAAATGCCAAAAATTAAAGAAGTTTCCGTTGAAAATCGGGCTCTGATAATTGCGAGACGTTAAAATGGTCACTCGAGTCAACAAATCGCGAGTGATATGCGGATGCCAAGGAGAACGGTGCACTACATCGTAAAAAAAAATTTTGCGGGACGTGGAAGTCTCAAACAAAAACGTCCAGGAAGGCCTCGAAAAACGACTCAAGCAGAAGACAGAACTGTAACAATGTCCAGCAGACATAATCGCCGCCTAACCGCACCAGAAATCACGGCTCAAGTAAACCTGGAGCGGCCCATCCCCATCAGCGTGACAACGGTGAAGAACAGGTTAGCAGAAGGTGGCCAAAAGGGAGAATTGCAGTGAGGAAACCACTTCTTAGGCAAGTGAATAAACGTAAACGATTAGAATGGGCCCCGGAACATGGAAATTGGACATCAGAACAATGGAATTTCCTCCTTTGGAGCGACGAATCTAAATTCAAAATTTTGGATTCAAATCGACGAGTTTACGTGCGGCGGTCAGCTGGAGAAAGGATGTTGGAAGCCTATCAGTTGTCTACAGTAAAACATGGTGGAGGTTCAGTAATGGTTTGGGGCTGTTTTGGCAACGGTAAAGTTGGAAAAATCTTTAGGATAGAAGGAATCATGCGAAAAGAACAGTATCAAGAAATTTTGCTAACTCAATTGCTTCCTTTTGGAAGCGATATTTTTCAGGGAAAATTTATTTTTCAACATGACAACGATCCTAAAAATTCTGCTAAACAAATGAGAGAACTTTTGGACCAATGGAAATCCGAGGACATCCTGGAAGTGCTGACTTGGCCTCCACAATCATCCGACTTGAACCCAATCGAATTACTGTGGGACCATTTGGACAGGTGTGTTCGAAAACTCAATCCAACATCAGAAAATTACTTGTGGGAACTTTTACAAGCAGAATGGGTTAAAATAACCGAAGAAACTCTGAAGAAACTACTGGACAGAATGTCGAAACTCTGTAAAGCGGTAATTAAAAACAAAGGAGGTCACATAGATAAGAAAAATCCTGGAAAATCATGAATATTTTTCTGATTTTCTAGACTGTAAATAATGTGAAAATAAATAATAATTCATTAAAATTAAAATATATATATATATCTATATATATATATATATATATATATATATATATATATATATATATATATATATATATATATATATATATTATTTGGGTTTTTGTTGTCTTGGGACTGAAATAACTAGGTAGGCAAATATTTTCTGACGGTAGTGTATTTTTGAACTCGTGTTTTTACAATCTTTCATTTGACTCGATGACCTAGAAAATTTTTTTTTTCACTTCCGATTTCACTCCCCAAAACTAAACTCTTAAGTCAAAATTTAACTTTCAAAACTAGATGGCTCTAATGAGACCATCTTTCAATGGACTCCTGGACAAAATTAACGCAACAATATATTAAATCATACAAATCTCTATAATGAATTAATTTTAATAAATTTTTATGAACATTGGTTACACTAAAAGTTAGAAAAAAGTTATTTGGATACTTTAAAAGTGAATTAGCTACCAAATTTCTCTATAAGATTCTAATTAAAATTATTCTTAAGACCTAATAACAAAATCGTTGAAATTATGTAATAATGAAAAAAATAAACTGGGACACTAGTAGCAAAATTAATGGTGTAACTGGTATACTAATAGCGTGTGTTGCCTCGTCTACTTCGGATGACAGCGTTTATGCGCCTAGGCTTGCTTCTAATTAAATTTTGGATAAAATCTTGAGGAACTTGCTCTCATTCTGTGATAACTGCATTTTCAAGTTCTCTCAGGTTTCTAGGTGCAGGTATATGACGTTTCACATTTTTCTTAAGGTGATCCCATACATGTTCTATCGGATTCCGATCCAGGCTTTTTGGTGGCCATTGCATAATCGGTATATCAACTTGATTAAGATAATCGAGTACCTCCCTAGACACGTGAGGTCGAGCGTTGTCTTGCATAAACAGGAAATTGGGCCCCACAAAATGACCGAAAGGCATCACATGTTCTATTACAATATTCTCAAGATACTAGTCAGCATTCATGGATCTCGTACGGACAGGAACTAACTCTGTGCGAGCATCAAAGCAGATGCCACCCCAGAACATAACAGAGCCACCGCCGAATGGAATCCTTGCAGAGATATTGCAAGGAGCAAACCTCTCTCCTGGTCTTCGCCATACTCGCTCACGACCATCTGGATGTTTTAGACTAACCCTAGTTTCATCTGTGAAGAAAACTTGTTTCCAATCATCCACAGACCAGTTTTCGAGCAAAACGTAACCTGGCAACTCTGTTATCTCTAGTAAGAAAGGGTGCAGTGGCTGGTCTCCTACTGTTTAATCCAGCTTCATTTAACCGTCTTCTAACTGTTTTAGAAGAAATTGTGACATTGCGAACAGCTTCGAGTTCGTTTCTTATTATAGAACTAGTGACAGTCCTGTTTCTTAAAGCATATTTTCTTATAAAACGTTCATCTAGGTCGCTAGTGCATCGTTCTCGCCCTTGCTCTAGCCTTCTAGAATAAGTTCCTACTTCATTCAAGCGTCTTACCATACGACTTATTGTGGAACGATGTTTGCCTAACAAATTGGCAACATAACCTGAGAATATCCCTCGTCCAATAAAACTGAGGCTCGCACTACCTCGTGTTCAGTTAAATTCCTTGTTCGATTCATTTTTCTAATTCTTCGGGGTCAAAAATAAAACAGTCTATCACAAAAACGTATTACTTTGAAAAGTGGAACAATTTATAAGCTTACTTTTAAAGAAAATCTATCGCATTATTACAGAAAATTGTTTATCTTCTAAAAAATTCTTTAAAACTGTAAATCTAAACGAATTGTTTTGATTTCTGTCATGAACAACGAAACAAAATATGCATAGCCTACTATTCAAGTACTCGATAAACTTTAAAACTGACATAAGAAAAAGATAAACTAATTTTCAGATTGTTGCGTTAATTTTGTCCAGGAGTTTAGTTTCGGAGAAAATCGGGTGTGACAAACAGACAGACGGACACCGAAGTGATCTTATAAGTGTTCCGAGCGGAACACTAAAAAGAGCTAGTACTACATCTTTATGGAAACATTTAAAATTTAAACATCCCACTAGTTTGGTCAATGAAGAGGAGGGCGAAGCAGAACACCATCAACCACCCATGAAAATTTAAAACAAGTTAATATTACAGAATATTTTCGGACAATCAAACAGTAGAATATAAATGATTTTAAAGCAAAACTTGTGCACCCGGCAATAGGGAGATAATAGCCTTAAACAACCAGCCTTTTTCGTTTTTAGAAAATATAGGTAAGCGTAAAAATGAAATGTTATTGTACTAAAGGTATTGTTGTTATTTACTTTTATACATAAAATGCACCTATAACTTAAAGGATGAAGGTAACAATAAATTATTTTGAAAATAATTTTCTTCCTCTTCCTGTAGCAAAAATAAGCCAGCAAAATATTCTTCTAGTTAAAAAATAAAAACGCAAAAATTCTTACTCTTTGGGGGTCCAAGAGGCTGGTTGCTCTACTTGGAACGAAACATAATATTCAAAGACGATCTTTTTTTAGCAAAAGCGTCAGTCCCGAAGTGTACGAAAAATGCAAGATTCGAATTGCCATCAGGCGTTGATTTATTTTCGTTTACAACAGATAATACGTAGGCTCAAAAGTTTTGGTCTAGCTACTTAAAACACCTTTTTCTTGCAAAATTCGACTTTATTCATCAATATAGTCTCCTTCAAGAGCGATACAATCAGTAAAACGTTTTTCTAACATTTTTATATCTTTCTTGCAGAAGGATTTGTCTTTGCCTTCAAAATAAGTCTCAATTTCGGCGAAAGCTTGTTCATTGGAGTCAAATCTCTTTCCCGCGAGCATTTTTTTGAGGTGTGCGAATAGATAATAGTCGCTGATGGCCAAATCTGGAGAATACGGTGGATGAGGCAGCAATTCGAACTTCAATTCATGCAATTTTGCCATCGTAACCATTGACTTGTGACACGGTGCATTATCTTGATGAAAGAGCACTTTTTTCTTGTTCATTTGGGGCCGTTTCTTTGTGATTTCTGCCTTCAAACGCACCAATAAAATATTCGCTATTGATGGTCAATGAAAATTATTCAATGCGCATCCCAAAATACGAAGGCCAAAACCTTCCCAGCCGACTGTTGTGTCTATGGTCGCTTCGGGCGGCTTTCATCGACTGCTGTCCACTCAGTTGACTACCGATTTGATTCCCGTGTAGAGTGGTGGATCCATGTTTCATTTATTGTCACATATCACATGAAAAAATCCTTTTTTAGTGCGCTTAAATAGGTCCAAACTACGCTAAGAATCATCAACACGTTGTTTTTTTGGTCCACTGTGAGCAAACGCGGCACCCATTTCGAACAGAGCTTTCTTATGCTCAAATGTTCATGCAAAATATGATCAACGTATTCTTTTGATATCTTTAAGGTGTCGGGTATTTCACGCAATTTCACTTTACGGTTATCCAAAGCAGTTTTGTGGATTTGTTTGATGTTTTCCGGTGTAAACGGGCGTCCAGAGCCTTCAGCATCATTTGTATCTGTACAACCGTGTTTAAAATTAGCATAACAGTAAACGATGAGTGATTTTCAAGCGGTGTATTGTTTGGATGAAAGAGCACTTTTTGTTGTTCATTTGGGGCCATTTTAATATTCGCTATTGATGGTTTTCCCATTCTCAGCATAGTCGATGAAAATTATTACATGCGCATCCCAAAATATAAACGCCAGAACCTTCCCAGCCGACTGTTCTGTCTTTGGTTGCTTCGGGCGGCTTTTACCGGCTGCTGTCCACTCAGCTGCCTGCCGATTTTATTCCGGTGTATAGTGGTGGATCCATGTTTCATCCATTGTCACATATCGCATGAAGAAATCCTTTTTATTGCCCTTAAACAGGTCCAAACAGCGTTCAGAATCATCAACACATTGTTGTTTTTGGGCCACTAGGAGCAAACGCGTAATCCATTTCGAACAGCGCGTTCTCATGCCAAATTTTCATGCAAAATATGACCAACACATTCTTTAAAACAATTCTGTGAATTTTTTTATGTTTTCCGGTGTAACCACCTCATTTGGGCGCCCAGAGCGTTCAGCATCAGTTGTATCTGTACGACCGCGTTTAAACTCAGCATACTGGTAAATGATGAGTGATATTCCAGGGGCAGAGTCCCCGTAACACTTATCAAGCCATTGCTTCGCTTGAACAATATTTTTTCCCATCAAAAAACAGTGTTTAATCAACACACGAAATTCGATTGTTTTGAAAATATCAAAAGTAGCGTTACTAAAATCACTGTAACTTGTAAACCAATCGTCGAAATGTCATGAAATTTTGACACGTATCATTTGAAGGTTGGGCCTTCCTAAAAATCATATGGATTTTTTGAAAAGGGCGATATCTATGTGTCAGACCAAGAACTTTTCAGCCTACGTGTTATAGTCTGACTGAAAATTATTTAGGAAATGTTAGCGTATACTCTGTTTCCCAAAATCGTATCGTTTGAAGGTTAGTATTTCCTAAAAATCATATGGATTTTTTGAAAAGGGCGACATCTATGTGTTGGTATTTCCTAAAAATCAAATCGATTTTTTGAAAAGGGCGACATCTATGCGTCAGATCAAAAATTTTTCAGCTTTCGTGTTATGGGGAAACCTGACGTAAATAAAAGCTTTATAACTTTGACGGCATATTAGCTAACTAAAGATTTTGAACCAAAACATTTTGTGCTTAATATCACAGGCCTAGAAGGTAGTCACACCAGTGGAAATATCAAGGAATGCCTTAAATCAGATGCTGGAAGAAAACGGTTCAAACAACACAACAATGTGCGTATTTATTAGAGACGGTGGAGCTAACATTAAAACAGTTATAAGAAACTTCGGAGTAAATAATGAATCATGTTTTATATATACCCGACAACTGGTAGTAATTAACTATCTAAAAGTACAATGTTATAAGTGTCGGAAGAAGCACCGTAACTCATTTAAACCATTCATCTCCTTCCAGAATGAAATTAGAGCAAATCCAGAGATATTTCAACAATGGCGTAAAAAACTAAGGTACAAGATGTACCTACTCGCTCGATTCCCACATATTATCTACTGGAAAAGCTTTTTGAATAAAGCAGAGATATCGGCTTGCTTGCTGCTGAATATCATTCACTTGTTTCTTTGACACGAATCTTAATTAAAATGTTACTGCAGCATTTACAAGCATCAGAACAAACTACCAAACATTTCAGTAGTTCACTCTGTATAATATCAGAAGTGATTCCAACAATTTTGTCATTAAATAAATATTTAATGAAAATCTAGGCTAGTTTTTAGCCAGATATTCGTAAATATTGAAGCCAAAAATAACACAGGCCAACGATGAAAAAACTTTTAATAATTTTACCTGATTCCTATGTTTTTGGAGTCCGAAAATAATAATAAATAACCGGTCAAGTGCAAGTTGAACTTGCGCAATTAGTGTTCCGTACGTTGATTGCTTTTAAAATAAAAAATTTTGTTACAGAGGTATAAAATGATCAGTGACTTCACAAAACACACCCCAAATGAGTTTTCAACAAAGTTTGTTTCCAATCTTTACGAAAATCTGATGACCTTGAAATTTTTGTTTTTTTTTATATACCAGGTAAATTATTAAAGGTAAGGCATTCGTGATAATTTTCGTTCAATATACACCCCGTGGAGAATATTCTAGAATTTTTTCAAAATTTTTTGATAAGTACTTTTCGAGATAAGGCGGGGGACAGCGATTTTTTCGCGATTTTTTAAAAATAATACAAAGAAAAGTGCGCGCAAGTATTACATTATATATATATATATATATATATATATATATATATATATATATATATATATATATATATATATTTTACTCGTGTTTTCACAAGCTTTCATTTGACACCACACTCGATGACCTAGTAAAATTTTTTTTTTTCACTTCCGATTTCATCCCCCAAAACTAACCCCTTAAGTCAAAATTTAACTCTCAAAACTACATGGCTCTGATGAGGCCATCAATTCCTATATTATTACCAAATTTCAACTTTCTGTGTAAAATAGTTTCGGAGAAAATCGGGTGTGACAGATAGACAGACAGACAGACAGACCGAAGTGATCTTATAAGTGTTCCGTACAGAACACTAAAAAGTCGTAACACCCACCAATTTTTCACATTGTGAAAAGTTTATTTTTTATCATTCGAATGTTATTAGGTTCGCAATAAAATCAGAATTTTATAAGGTTGGCAGTAAAATCAAATGTTATTAGTTATTAGGTTGACAGTTCCGATAAATGCCACAGCTGTTTGTTTTCTTCCAGTTAATATAACCTCGCATTGCAGTGTTTAACCCATGCGCTTTAATTCACACTCAAAGTATGGCTAATCGTGGTTGTAAAAACTCTCCCAACACTTTTTGTTAGTGTTCCGTACGGAACACTTATAAGATCACTTCGATGTCTGTCTGTCTGTCACAACCGATTTTCTCCGAAACTATTTTACATAGAAAGTTGAAATTTGGTAATAATATAGGAATTGATGGCCTCATCAAAGCCATGTAGTTTTGAGAGTTAAATTTTCACTTAAGGGGTTAGTTTTGGGGGATGAAATCGGAAGTGAAAAAAAAATTTTTTACTAGGTCATCGAGTGTGGTGTCAAATGAAAGCTTGTGAAAACACGAGTAAAAAATATATATATAATGTAACACTTGCGCGCACTTTTCTTTGTATTATTTTTAAAAAATCGCGAAAAATCGCTGTCCCGCGCCTTATCTCGAAAAGTACTTATCAAAATATATTGAAAAAATTCTGGAATATTCTCCACGGGGTGTAGATTGAACGAAAATTATCACGAGTGCCTTACCCCTAATAATTTACCTGGTATATAAAAAAAAAACAAAAATTTCAAGGTCATCAGATTTTAGTAAAGATTGGAAACCAACTTTGTTGAAAACTCATTTGGGGTGTGTTTTGTGAAGTCACTGATCATTTTATACCTCTGTAACAAAATTTTTTATTTTAAAAGCAATCAACGTACGGAACACTAATTGCGCAAGTTCAACTTGCACTTCACCGGTTTTATTATATATGTGGTGAGTTTGAAGTTAAAAAATATCAATGAAACATTACTGACTTTGTTAAAAAAGTATACGTTGCATATTTTGGTGTAGAAATCGGTAATCAAGAAAAATGTTGGGCTCCTCACAAAGTATGTTATGTTTGTGTCGAGGATCTTAGGAAATGGTATAAGAAAGAAAAGAAAGCTTTTAGATTTGCAGTACCCATGGTATGGAGAGAGCAAGAAAATCATTCAAATGATTGTTATTTTTGCAGCGTTGATGTTTCTGGATATAACTCCAAAAATAAGAAAGTAATTGTCCATCTTAACTTTACTTCAGCTAATCGGCCGGTAGGTCATGGACCGGGACTTCCTGTCCCTGAGCCACCTCAGTCTATTGAAGACAGTCCCGAATTTAATGAAAGTCGACCAGATGATGATGAGTTTTAATGTTCTCTAGAAAATTTAAAACCTCAATTGTTTATACAAGCTGAGTTAAATGATTTAGTGAGAGATTTGACTAAGGAAAAAGCAGAATTGCTTGGTTCTAGGCTGAAAGAAAAACCATTTATTGGAATCTGGAACATCTATTTACCATTATAGAACAAGAGATCAACAGTTTGCTCAATTTTTTTATGAATCAAATTTTCCCTATTTTGAAATTTAATCGACGTCATATTGTGAGAGAACTGTGGGTGATACAAAAAAACTGATACCACATATGGTTTCAGCACCCAAAAATACATAACACTTAGATGTATTGGTTTAAAAAGTTTTTACAAATATTTTTTTTGTTGGCCTGTGTAATTATATAATTGCCACGTTCCTGGATCCAAGATTTAAAGATGCCTATTTCACTAACAAAGAGCAGGTTAAAAAAGACATTTAAAAATACACCAAACAAGCAATACCGTTAAAAGTAAATACTGAACCCGATGAAGATGTATTAATATCGGAAAGACTCCTCGGACGATGTCCCACTTGGTATTTTAAAAAACTTAACAGTGCGAAAAAAACGTAAGAAACAGAAGCATACATTTTGGAATATATTTTCTAATATTGGTCAAATCAGAGATAAAGATAAGAAGTGCTCCTTTTATTGTAGTGTTCGTTTAGTTAATATTCTTGTTACTTCCCAATTGCTGGAAATAAGTGTGTGGTACTTTTCTGTAAAAGTCGAGGCTGGATTTCCAGAAAAAAGTATATCGGGGATGCAAAATATATTGATATCTATATATATTGTACAACAGGTTTGTTTAAAATTTTTTAAATATTTAATTTTTATCGGTTTTATCATAAATAAACAATTTTTTGGTCTTACCCCATATAGCGTAATAACTATCATTGGCTTACTGGTGCTCATATCAATGCCCTAATTAGTCCAGTCAGAATACGACCAAAACAGGACAAAAACAGAAAACGTCGGACACTGCTACTTTAAATACTCGTACATTAGGGAAAAAATATTGCGACCACTGAAAAAATGGGAGGATAGGTCCGTTTTTGCGCTTTTTAGCGTATTTTTGCAATTTTCTCATAAATTTATGGAAGATAAACTAAAAATTCTGACAGATTTTGATTCTAGATAAAAAATGCAAAATTTAAGGGGCTACGGCTGTCATTTGGTCGAGAGAAATTGGCCGTTTTTGTCGTTTTTAAATAGGTGTACTTGCACACTGTAAGCTAATTTTTAGTGTTCCGTACGGAACACTTATAAGATCACTTCGGTGTCTGTCTGTCTGTCTGTCACACCCAATTTTCTCCGAAACTATTTGACATATAAAGTTGAAATTTAGTACTAATATAGGAATTGATGGCCTCATCAGAGCCGTGTAGTTTTGAAAGTTAAATTTTGACTTAAGGGGTTAGTTTTGGGGGGTGAAATCGGAAGTGAAAAAAAAATTTTTTTTACTAGGTTATCGAGTGTGGTGTCAAATGAAAGCTTGTGAAAACACAAGTAAAAAATATATATATAATGTAATACTTGCACGCACTTTTCTTTGTATTATTTTTAAAATATCGCGAAAAATCGCGAAAAGTACTTATCAAAAAATTTTGAAAAAATTCTGGAATATTCTCCAAGGGGTGTAGATTGAACGAAAATTATCACGAGTGCATTACCTTTAATAATTTATTTGGTATATAAAAAAACAAAAATGTCAAGGTTATCAGTTTTCATTAAAGATTGGAAACAAACTTTGTTGAAAACTCATTTGGGGTGTGTTTTGTGAAGTCACTGATCATTTTATACCTCCGTAACAAAATTTTTTATTTTAAAAGCAATCAACGTACGGAACACTAATTGCGCAAGTTCAACTTGCACTTGACCGTTTTTTTTTTTGTTAACTCTGCTAATATGTTCCATGGACATTACTTTAATTGATCCAAACATAATTTTAGCCATTTTTTTACATATTAGATACATTTTTCACTCCTCATAATATTGATAAATTTACGTTCACGTTTTTTTTCTCTGACGAATTTTTTAAATAATTTTTTTTCGGTATACTACTACTTTACCTAAAATATCAGAAAATGACCCTAAGCTTTCATTTGAGGTACTTAAGAACTCATTTAAACAATTTAGGCCCGAGAAATTAGCCATTTGAGTCTCCTTAATTTGTGTAATGCAAATTTATGATTTTTTTTTAATTATTTTTTCTTGAGTTTTATAATATTTGGTCATTTTTTTCTCAAATCTATTTTTTTAATGCAAATTTATGATTTCTTTTTAAAAAATTATTTTGTCTTGAGTTTTATAATACACGTACGAGGCTGGTTTGAAAAGTCCGTGCAAAAATAAAAACTACTTATGTGTTTGGGGTAAACCTTTTTTATTTTTCGACATAGTCTCCTTTTAGGCTTATACACTTCGTCCAACGATGTTCTAGTTTGTTGATCCCTTCCGAATAATAGGATTTGTCCAAGTTTGCAAAATATCCATTAGTGTTTGCAATCACCTCCTCGTTTGAATAAAATCTTTGTCCCGCCAGCCATTTCTTCAAATTGGGGAACAAATAGTAGTCCGAGGGAGCCAAGTCTGGAGAATAGGGGGGATGTGAAACGAGTTGGAATCCTATTTCCATTAATTTTGCGACCCCAACTGCTGAGGTGTGTGCTGGTGCGTTGTCGTGATGGAAAAGGACTTTCTTGTGGGCCAATCGCGGGCGTTTTTCTTGCAGCTCGGTTTTCAAACGGTCCAATAACGATGAATAATATTCACCTGTAATAGTTTTACCCTTTTCCAGATAGTCGATGAGGATTATCCCTTGCGAATCCCAAAAGACAGTCGCCATAACCTTTTCGGCCGAAGGAACGGTCTTCGCCTTTTTTGGTGCAAATTCCCCCTTGGTAACCCATTGTTTAGATTGTTGTTTGGTCTCAGGAGTATAGTAATGTATCCATGTTTCATCCACAGTGACGAAACGACGCTTAAAGTCCTCCGGATTCTTCTGGAACAGCTGCAAACCATCCTTGCAACACTTCACACGATTCCGCTTTTGGTCAAGCGTGAGCAATCGCGGCACCCATCTTGTGGATAGCTTTCTCATGTCCAAATGTTTATGCAAAATATTATGTACCCGTTCAGTGGAGATGCCCACAGCACTAGCAATCTCACGCACCTTAACTCCTCTGTCATCCATCACCATATCATGGATTTGATCAATGATTTCTGGAGTCGTAACCTCCACAGGCCGTCCAGAACGTTCAGCGTCACTTGTGCCCATATGGCCAGTCCGAAAATTTTGAAACCACTTATAAACTGTTCTAATCGAAGGTGCAGAGTCACCATAATGTTTATCACGCTTCTCTTTAGTCTCCTGAGGCGTTTTGCCTTTCATAAAGTAATGTTTAATCACCACACGAAATTCTTTTTCGTCCATTTCTTGAAAATCACTCGACTTCCTTGATTCACACGAATGCCAAACACAAAGAAATAGACCAATATGGCTGAAACTTGGTGTGCGTTCATTCAAGAGATGCTACTAACTAAACATGACCTCGATACGCGCCGGTGGTGCTATCTCTCGGACTTTGCACGGACTTTTCAAACCAGCCTCGTATTTTCAGTCACTCAAGTTATTATTAATTAATATACACAGGTTACTGTACATAATGAGTGGCTGAGTAAGTTATTAGGTCCAATTAGGCTGAAAAAACTGGCTAGTATGAATCTTAAAAAATAAATTAACCAATAATGATGCTGAAAATTTTATATGAATATATAATTAAGTTAATAAAAATTATGAAGTTACTGCATAAAATAATAATAAAAATGATACAAGTTTAACTAGTTAAATAAAATAATAAATTATATTTAAATTGTTGTAGCAATGTATGTTTTATTTAACAGAAATATTACTACTTTTTGAAAACGTTATGAAGCCAAATAAAATTAATTTTCCTAAAAAAAAAAATGAGCTAAAACATAAAATGGGGTTCTTAATATATCAGTGAAACCTGATTCTCCACCAAGTTTCATCCAAATCGGTGACCCTGGTCTCTCCTTGTAAGACATATGGTAATCATTTTATAACTAATAAAAATGATCTTTGTTACGGCAAATACGATAAAGTTAAAAAAAAAAAAAATTTTAAAAGTAATTGTAAATTTGAAACAAAAAAAACATAAAATTGAAAGTAAAATGGTCAGTTTTTTCAGCCTAAATGGACCAAATGACTTCCTCAGCCACTCAACACGTACAGGGTGAGTCAACGATACAATAGTTTTAGGAATGTTAAGGTGCACAGTTTAAAATTATTTTTGAGTATACAGGGTACTTCAAAAAAGTGTGGCCGATATAGCATATATTTTTTTTTTAAATGGAACATCCTATTTTTTTATTTATTTTTAAATTCTGCGTAAAATTTTATAACTTTTTAATTAATAATGTTATATACCTAAACCTATTAGTTTTTCTAATATTTCAATTTTTTTTTTAAAAAAAAAAATACTATTTTTCAGTTTTGTAAAAAATTGCCAGTAGTGCCATTGTTCCTGAAAGTGAAAAACTCACAATTGGTACGAGTGTTCTATAGACATAAAAAAAGATATATGTAAAGAAATTTGAGTTACTATTTTAAATTGAAAAATCTCAAATTTTTTAAATTGCACACCCTGTATATTATTATTTTTTCTGATAGATTTTACAACAACCCTCCAACTTTTATTAAGTATGTCATACTTATTTCTAATAGTTTTCGATTTATTTTTGATTTTTCAATTTTTAACCTTGTCTTTAATACACTTACATTATTGTGAAAACATAAACAAATAGATAATAATAATTTTAATATAGTTTAACTTATCTAATGATTAATTATTATGACGTAATAAATGTTTAAAAATATGCCCGTCTACTTGAATACACATGTTTAGTCGTTTTACTATATTTTCCTTCACTTTCCTAGCATAAAAGCCGCATCCCGTATCATATTTTCCATATCTACTGGTGTTGTAGGGGGATACACATAAACACGATCTTTAATGTAATGTAAAAAGAAGTCTAAAAGTGTTAAGTCACATGATCGGGGGGCCACTGAATGAATCCATCCCTACCGAACCATTTTTGTGGGTAACGATCGTTTAAAAATTCCCGATTCTCGGTGGTAATGAGTAGGAGCTGTGTGTTGTTGAATCCACATTTGTTCCCTTTCAAGGTTATCAACTTCTTCAAGAAGCTGGGGTAATTCGTTTTGCAAAAAATTCGAAAATTTAATATTCCACACCATACATTAAGCGACCCATGGTTTTGGTTTTGAACTTCCCGGGCGAAAAATGGATTAACTGTTGGATAACATTGCATGTTATGGCTGTTAACTGCTCCATTACTGTGAAAAGTAGCTTCATCAGAAAACATTATTTTGGATGAAAAATTTGGATCGGCCTCTATTGCTTCTTTCATAGTGGTCAAAAATCACGGTCTTGAAGTTCTTGGTGTAGTTCCATATGAAAGGGATGATACTTGTATTTTCTCGTGGTGCGATTAGCCGTAGATTGGGATGTGTCAGATAAGTCAGCTAGTTGATGGCTGCTGACCTTGGGTTTATGTTCAACATGAAGTGAAATCTCCATTTCTTTTTCCTCATTGGTAGCATTTTGGTTTACTATTTCCATTTTGTATACTCAACGCTACCACTACCACCAAACTGTTCCATTAAGCACTGAAAAGATTTTCTAGATGATATACGTCTATTAGGGTACTTCGCTCCGTAAAGCCTTACTGCCAAAAGACAATTTTTTTCCGCCTCGTCCAGTATATAAACCATATAAATTAATTCATTTTTAGGAAAATCCATAACTGTTACCTTTATACGTCACTTACTACAACAAATTAAACTATTTTTACTTGCTTAAAACACATGTCAAAATTTGACAATGCCTACATTTTTGTCTCGTCTTGGCAACTATGATGTTATAGCATAAGTGTATTAAAAACAAGGGTAAAAATTGAAAAATTCAAAATAAACCGAAAACTATTAGAAATAGGTATATGACATACTTAATAAAAGTTGGAGGGTTTTGTAAAATCTATCAGAAAAAATAATAATACCAGGTGTACAAGAATGAAATGCGGATTTTTTTTCTAAAAAAAGATGTTAAATTCGGAAGAATGATAAAAAGTACTTTATTCAAAGTATGCTCCATAGCATAGTTATACATTTTTCCTATCTTTCGGACAATTTGTGAATACCATGCCAGGAAAAATCTTCCCCTTTTACTGCGAACCATTCATCGAGCCATTTTTTCACATCTTCGTACCAACCAAAGCGCTGCTCGGCAAGTGCGTGACCCATCGATGCAAACAAGTGGTAATCGGAAGGAGCCAAATCTGGTGAGTAAGCCGCATGGGGTAGAACTTACCCAGCTGAGTGCTTCCAACGTGTCGCGAACTGGTTTTGCCGTATGTGATGGATTATTGTCTTGAAGAAAAATGACTTTGTGTTGCCTTTTTCGGTATTCTGGCCTTTTTTTCAAGCAGCGAACAGTTCGAATCAGTCAATTGTTGTTGGTAACGTTTAGTATTAACTGTTTCCCCAGGTTTTAACAGCTCATAATAGACCACGCCCCTCTGGTCTCACCAAACACAGAGTATCGTCTTTCTGCCAAAGCGATTCGGTCTTGCGGTCGATGTGAATGGTGCGCCTCGGTCTACCCATGATTTTTTGCGCTTGAGATTCTCAAAATAAATCCACTGTACCGAGCGAGCAAAATGTCACACGTGTTTTTGCGCTACCGGTCTTCTGAATCTTTCCCATCTCTCGCTTCATGCTTCAATTCCACATCTTTGTATTTTTTTGGCAACGTTCCTTGTGTGCAACATCGAAGTCACCACTTTTGAAACGCCGAAACCATCGTTGCGATGGAGCATGTTCACCATAAGCTTCTCGAAGTAATCGGTATGATTCAACAGCAATTTTCTTCAAATGAAAACAAAAAATTAATGCTGTCCGCGAATGTTCTTTTTTCGGTATAAATGTCGACATATTGAACACAACAACACACAACACTATGCACACACTTTTCCAATTTATCACTCGTGCGCCTTGTTGATGACACAATAAAATGGCGCAGTGTCAAATCTTTATAGTACAAACTGCATTGGTGCACCATCTGTTGTCTGAAATCCGCATTTCATACTTGTACACCTGGTATACAGGGTGTGCCATTTAAAAAATTTGAGTTTTTTCAATTTAAAATAGTTGAAATGCATAAATTTAATTTGAACACCCTGTAGCATCTAATTCAAATTTCTTTTTTTTCATCTCTATAGAACGCTAGTACCAATCATGAGTATTCCACCTTCAGAAACAATGGCGCTACCGGCAATTTTTTACAAAACTGAAAACCAGTATTTTTTTTTTAAAAAAAATTGAAATATTAGAAAAACTACTAGGTTTAGGTATATAACATTATTAATAAAAAAGTTATAAAATTTTACGCAGAATTTAAAAATAAATTAGAAAATAGTGTGTTCCATTTAAAAAAAAACATATGTTATAACGGCCAAACTTTTTTGAAGTACCCTGTATACTCAAAAATAATTTTAAACTGTGCACCTTAACATTCCCTAAAACTATTGTATTTAACAATTTTTTCGTAATTTCCGAAACAAATGAGATAATGAACTTTACTCTATCGTTGACTCACCCTGTACGGTACCTGTGTATAATAATTAAAAATACCTTTGGTTACTGAAAGTATTATAAAACTCGAGAAAAAAATAATTTATAAAAAAAATCGTAAATTTGCATTAAACAAATTAAAGATACTCAAATATCTCGGGCCTAAATTGTTTAAATGAGTTCTTAATTACCTCAAATGAAAGTTTATGGACTAAGGAACATTTTCTGATATTTTAGGTAAAGTAGTATACTAAAAAAAGTTGTTTAAAAAATTCGTCAGAAGAAAAAAACGTGAATCGGTAAAATTTATTAATATTATGAGAAGTGAAAAATATATCTAATATGTAATAAATGGCTAAAATTATGTTTGGATCAATTAAAGTAATGTCCCTGGAACATATTTCCAGAGTTAGCTTACAGTTTGCAAGTACACATATTTAATCATAAAAAATGAAAAAAGAAAAAAAAAGCGAAAAAACGGTCGATTTCCCCGATCAGAAGGTTCAAATGACATCCACAGCCTCTTAAATTTTTCGTTTTTTTTTTTGTGTAAAATCAAAATTTGTCAGAATTTTTAGTTTATCTTCCATAAATTTATGATAAAATTGCAAAAATACGCTAAAAACCCAAAAACGGCCCAATTCTCCCATTTTTGAGGGTATTGTCTCAATTTTTCAGTGGTCGCAATATTTTCCGTTAACGTGTTCGTAGAGACGAATATTTAAAAAAAAAAGTTGCTGTATCCGCCTCACCTCAAAATCGTATTCTGACTGGACTAAATTGTCAAATCAGATCACCTTTAGTGATGGGATAGTTCTTAATAAAAAGCGTAGCTATTTATCACCGTACGAAATAATCACTAAACTATTTTCAGGCGGATTAATAATATATCACAATACAATTTTGTTTATCTGCCCCATTTTTAGACAACGTACATTTTTAATCATTGTTATTTATTCATTCGCTAATAGCTACTTAAGGCATTTAATGATTTATTACTATTAAAAAGGTAAGTGCAATGTGATAAAGCATATGCCTCGAACTCACATAGGCAGCTTTTTTTATTTTATCGTTCACCTTCCCGCCTGAGTAGCAATTTTACCCTTTTTCCATATCCTAAGGATATCGGCGAGGATGTCGTAATAGCCGTCAACGTTGTCCAAGTGCCGAAACATACATTTCTGTCAATAAAACTACTTAATTACTTTGTTAACTGTAAAAGTAATTAAGTAGTTTTATTGTTAAAATGTACTGTCACAAAGTAACGGACCACTCAATCAACTCTATACATTTCTGTATTTCATACCTTTTAGACAACGCGGTAGTGCTGCCTCAGACGTTATTGCATTTCTGCAAACAATTACTACCTATGCAGCTATGCAATATAGCCAGTTAGTAATTGTTACACCACATGTAGTTTGATTAGTGATCGTTGGCCAAATTAATCAGCTTAAGCAATTTAAGAAATCCAATAATAATTTATTATTAATAATATAATGGAAGTAAAAAATTACTTTTGAAATCTTTAAGTTTGAGATGGAAAACAGCCTTCATTTTTCTCTGAAACAAGTTTTTGGGGGCACTGTCTGGGTTTTGAAAACTGTTTAAAATCATAAAATTAATAAGAGAACAAGGTGTTCAATGCGTCATTAACGTTGGGTTTTAACATTTGATTATTGATTTTTTGTGTACTGAATTGCTATTAAGATGCCAAAGGTACTTCTTAATGTTCCATATGGAGCACGTATGGTATTACTTGGGTGTTCGGTGTCCGTTTGTCACACCCGATGTTCTCCGAAATTATTTAACATAGAAAGTTGAAATTTGGCGCATAATATAGGAATTGATGGCCCAATCAGAAGTGAAAAAACCTGTTTTACCAGGTCATCGAGTGGAGTGTCACATGAAAGCTTATGAAAACACGAGTTCAAAAATATATATGATGTAATACTTGCGCATACTTTTCTTTGTATTATTTTTAAAAAAATCTCTGTCCTCTTGAAAAGTACTGTTCCAAAATTTTGAAAAAATTCTGCAGTATTCTTCATAAAGTGCAGATTGAGCGAAAATTATCAGGAGTGCTTTACGATTAATAATTTATCTGGTATAAAAAAACTATATGCCTTGGCTATATAGAGATAGATATATTTTCAGTACCGCTCGTCGCTCCTCTAGAGACAAAATAATTTTATAGTATTTGTTTATAATTAAACAAATATTTAGGTAGTAAATATTTGTTTTACACTTTTATTACCAGATTCAAGATTGAGTTAGATTAATTTATTGGCATTAGGTAGCTAGGATGCTAGAACTATTATACGTTATTGACTAAGAAAAAATGTGAAAATACATATTGGATCTTTAAGATGTCAAGGCCCTAATTAACTTTGCCGAGGTAAAGATTTTATTTTATTTTAAAAGCAATCACGGCACGGAACACTAATTGGACAAGTCCAACTTGCACTTGACCAGTTTTTATTTAAGAATAATTTAAATTCGGTCCTGTATATGTATCGCAATATAAAGCTGCATGCCAGGGACAAAACTGTAGTATGGTATTCATATCTTGTATTCCATATATATGCCTTTGACCAACAATGCAGCAGCATAACATAAACCTGGGCTGAAGAGTTTTTGGTTAGACACATAGATGTCACCCTTTTCAAAAAATCGATATGACATTTAAGAAGTATCAACTTTCAAACGACACGTGCCAAAATTTCATGAAATTTCGACGATTAGTTTACAAGTTACAGTGGTTTTACTGACGCTACTTTTAATATTTTCAAAACAATGGAAAAAATCGAATTTCGTGTGTTGATTAAACAATGTTTTTTGATGGGAAAAAATATCGTTCAAGCAAAGCAATGGCTTGATAAGTGTTACGGGGACTCTGCCCCTGGAAAATCACTCATCATTTACTGGTATGCTGAACGCTCTGGGCACCCAAATGAGGTGGTTACACCGGAAAACATAAAAAAATCCACAAAATGGTTTTGGATGACCATAAAGTGAAATTGTGTGAAAGTGTTGGTTATATTTTGCATGAAACTTTGGGCATGAGAAAGCTGAGTGGATAGCAGCCGGTGAAAGCAGCTCGAAGTGACCAAAGACACAACCGTCGGCTGGGAAGGTTTTGACCTCTGGATTTTGGGATGTGCATGGAGTAATTTTCATCGATTATGCTGAGAAGGGGAAAACCATCAACAGTGAATATTATACAAAGTTTTTGGAGCGTTTGAAGGTAGCAATCGCAAAGAAACGGCCCCAAATAAACGAGAAAAAAGTGCCCTTTCATCAAAACAATGCACCGTGTCACAAGTCAATGATTACGGTGGCAAAATTGCATAAATTGAAGTTCAAATAGCTTCCTCATCCACCGTATTCTCCAGACTTGGCCCCCAGCGACTATTATCTATTTGCAGACCTCAAAATGCTCGTGGGAAAGAGATTTAGCTCCAACGAAGAAGTTATCGGCGAAACTGAGGCCTATTTTAAAGGCAAAGACAAATCCTTCTACAAGAAAAGTATAGAAATGTTAGAAAAGCTTTGGACTGAATGAGACTATACGAGTTGAATTTTGTAAAAAAAGAGTTTTAAGTAGCCGGACCAAAAACTTATCAGCCTACGTGTTATATATATAAAATGAAAATAACCGGTTAAGGGTAAGTTGAACTTGCGCAATTAGTGTTCTGTATGTTGATTGCTTTTAAAATAAAAAATTTTGTTACAAAGGTATAAAATGATCAGTGACTTCACAAAACACACCCCAAATGAGTTTTCAACAAAGTTTGTTTCCAATCTTTACTGAAAAGTGATAACCTTGAAATTTTTGTTTTTTTTATATACCAGATATATTACACAGCCCGCACAAAAAAAAAAGTGGGGTATACTTTTGATGCGTTATATCAGATCCGTAGTATTTTTGCCCGCTGATCACGAATCTGACGTCAGAATATCGCCATCACATCTCAATTTTTTTCTAACCTCAAAAAATAGGTAAAAATTAAGAAAAATATACTCCTAAAAAATTGATTCAAGCTTTTTCATGAATCCAAAAATGTATTAATATGTATTCGGACACGCTAAGCTAATATTCATCGGTTGGATTGAGCCATACAGTTGTTTTCTTTCTAACCTCAATAAATCAGACAGATATAGTGCTTCTCGAATGCAAAAACGAATTCAAATTAAAATTCAGCCGATCCTTACCAAATTTGGTACACGGGGATTTTTTGGGTCGCTGATCACGAATCTGAGGTTGGATTTGCAAAATTCAAGATGGCAGATGTTTTCGCGCCATTTTGAACGCCGAGAAAATTCATCGGTCGATTTTTATTCTTCTACCTGCATCCAGGGCACCTCCACGTGGTGACGGTGGGCAACGGTGTTACTCCACTAGCCGGCACAGTCCCTGGATAACGGCTTAGATGCCGTCACGGCAGGTAGAAGAAAGAGAATTACGATGCAGGGACTCGGAAACCCAGTATCGGCGGTTGGTCAGGGTGGGAAAGCGGGCCCGCAGCCGTCGTCATCCAGCGACCGTAGCTCTTCATGTGTGGGTAACTTGGCTCATGTAGAGTATAATGCTACAAGAAAACGGTCTCACGGTACAAGGACTTTTCATAAGTGCGATAAAAACAGTGATTCATTTTGTTATATTTGCTGTCAACACGTATTGAGTAAAATGGGGTCACCGATAACGGATAAGATTAAAACCTTATATAAGGATTGTTTTAACATTGAAATACAGCACCAGGATACAGATTGGGTTCCCCACATCATTTGCAGTTCTTGCAAAATAATTTTGTACATCAATAAGAAGGCGATTAAATATTCCAGACCAGCAATATGGAATAGACCATACAGTGAAAATGATTGCTACTTTTGTATGAATGTTGTATCTAGGCATAACCGAAAAAATAAAAGCACTATTACTTATAACGATGTTTCGACAGTAACAAGACCAACTAAACTAATTCCGCCTCCTGAACCACTTGATGCTGATGTTATGGAAACAAATGATTTCACCTTATCAGTTCATGCCGAAAACATTGAGACTGTCGAAAAAGATTCAAACACTGTTACTAATGAATGTTCTAGTGACAACCTATCATATACTAGTGACACAGATAAAGAATTTCTACCATACAACCGTAAGCCAGAACCAATACTCGTATCACAGTCAGAACTTAGTGATCTAGTCAGAGATTTAGGCTTATCCAAAGATGGTTCAGAGCATATTGCTTCCTTTTTAAAGAAAATACATTTACTTAAGCCAGAAGCTACGATTTCTTATTATAGAAACAGAGATGAAGAATTTCGAAAATATTTCATAATGGACGAGGAATTGTCACTTTCATATTGTACCGATGTAAAAGGTCTAATGGATGAATTTCAAAATAATTCATACGATCCTGAAGAATGGAGACTGTTCATTGATTCTTCTAAACGGAGCATTAAGGCAGTTTTGCTGCATAATACCAACGTTTACGCTCCCATTCCGATTGCTCATTCCACAGTTATGGAAGAGCAATATGAAAAAATGAAGCAGCTTTTGATAAAAATAAAATATGCTGATCATAACTGGAAAATTTGTGGAGATCTGAAAATTGTAACAATATTGCTTGGCCAACAGTCAGGGTTTACACTTTATCCCTGTTATAAATGTCTGTGGAACAGCAGAGACAGGGAACGTCATTATAAGAAAAAAATTTGGCCAACAAGAGAATCGTTCACTCCTGGTGAAAATAATGTATTGTTTCCACCATTGGTAGATCCAGGAAAAGTTCTTATTCCCCCGCTTCATATTAAGCTTGGACTTATAAAGCAATTCACGAGAGCATTAGATACAAACGGCCCATATTTCAAATATTTGCATAAAAAATTTTCTGAAGCTAAAATTAAGGCAGGCGTATTTGACGGGCCACAAATAAGAAAATTGTTTCAAGATTCATTATTTGTTACTAAAATGAATAAAGTTGAAAAAGCTGCTTGGCTTAGTTTTAAACTCAACAAACTTTTTGGGAAATAATAAAAGTCCTAAGTACAAAGAAATAGTCGAGAAAATGGTAAAAAATTTTCAAACATTAGGTTGCTTAATGAATCTAAAATTACATTTCCTGGACTCCCACATCGATGATTTCCCAGATAATCTTGGTGACTACAGTGAGGAGCAAGGGGAACGTTTTCACCAAGATCTGAAAATCATAGAAAATCGGTATCAAGGACGATGGGATGACCATATGCTAGCGGACTATTGCTGGTCGCTAAAAAGAGAAACAAGTCCTCAAAAGCGTTTGGGCAGAAAGCCTTTGAATAGGTCATTCGCGGAAAAAAGAACAAGATACAGCCAAAAAAAGGAAAGTTAGGCGCGGGTCTAACCTTCGCAATTTTAGGGCTTAAGGATCTACTATTTGAGAGTATATGGTTTAAAAGTCCTGGTTTTGAGTTTATTGGGTCTCATTTTTAAAGTTACAGGGTTATTGAGGTCTATTTTTTGAGGTTACAGGGTGTGGGAGTCTAAGGTTTCAGGGTTTAGGGTTTAAGAGTATCAGGTTTGAGGATTCCCCAACTGTACACCAAATTTGGTAGGAATTGGTTGGTTTTCAAAAATTTTGTCCGCCATCTTGGATCCGCCATTTTGAATTTTGCAAATCCGACCTCAGATTCATGATCAGCAACCCAAAAAACCCCCGTGTACCAAATTTGGTAAGAATCGGTTGAATTTTAATTTGAATTCGTTTTTGCATTCGAGAAACACTATATCTGTCTGATTTATTGAAGTTAGAAAGAAAACAGAACTGTATGGCTTAATCCAACCGATGAATATTAGCTTAGCGTGTCCGAATACATATTAATACATCTTTGGATTCATGAAAAAGCTTGAATCAATTTTTTAGGAGCATATTTTTCTTAATTTTTACTAATTTTTACCTATTTTTTGAGGTTAGAAAAAAATTGAGATATGATGGCGATATTCTGACGTCAGATTCGTGATCAGCGGGCAAAAATACTACGGATCTGATATATCGCATCAAAAGTATACCCCACTTTTTTTTTGTGGGGCTGTGTTATTAAAGGTCATAATGCCCTCGTGATAATTTTCGTTCAATCTACACCCCACAGAGAATAACCCGTGGGGGGGGCGGGATAGAATATCTCCCCCGGTATGTTCTGCCTGTCGTAGGAGGCGACTTAAAGAACAATCTAGATGGTAGATGCCCAGATCCCACCAGCATCGCCCGGTGTGATACCATCGCATCGGCTTAGGCTGCGTGAAGTTGCTTAACGTTTCGTGGCTGTGCCGATGTCCCGGACTGTGGGACCAAATAGCATGATGAGGCACCTGGATACAAAAAATTCCGGAGGTAAAATAGCCCCCCCTGTTCGGATCTCCGGGTGGGGGCTGGTTCAGGGGCGTCGACATGCAGAGAACAGAATTTCAAAATGGATTTTTGCAACATACGAGGTTTAAATTCGAACATAAATTCAGTGCACCAACACCTGCAATCAAATAAACCTCATGTACTCGCTCTCTGTGAAACTAAGGTCAGTTCATCGACCAGCACAGTAAACTATCTTTATCCTGGGTACGATTTCTATTCCCGATTTAGGCGTAACTTTGGAATCTGTCTTTATGTCAGAAGCGACCTCTCTTGCCAACGAGAAGAGGCTCTGGAGTCCCCAAACTTTGATGTTATGTGGTTAAAAATAGCGACTCAACCAACCACAAGGTTCGTCTGTATCCTCTATTGACCACCAAGTGATACAAACTTTAGAACACTTTTCGCTTCTCTTGCAGATACCATAGATCATTTACAAATTAACTATCCAAATGCCGAAATTGCCATCCTGGGCGACTTTAATGTCCACAACATTAACTGGCTTAAATATTCAAATACTACCGACGAACAAGGTCGTGAAGACGAATCATTTTCAATCAGTTGTGGCTTAACTCAACTTATTGATGAACCAACACGGATTCCTGATCGAGACGGAGAGTTCGCCAGTCTTCTTGATCTGTTTTTAACCACCAATCCGGAGATTTACACGGTCAGCGTAAATCCGCCGTTAGGTTCTTCCGACCATAAACTACTTTCGACATCGAGTATTCTACCAATCAGTGACAGAGAGGCGCCCAAACCGCGCAAGATTTGGCACTACAAATCTGCTAAATGGGAAGATCTCATGGAATATTTTCGAACTTTGCCTTGGTTGGACGTTTGTTTTCGATCCGACGACCCATCTAACTGCGCCAGGGAAGTTTCCGATGTTATTTTGGCCGGTATGGAGACTTACATCCCTTTTTCGAAGAAATGCCCTTCCAACGGCAAGCCTTGGTTTGACCTAAAATGCAAAGAAGCTGTTGCTTCTAAACATCTTGCATACCGACAGTGGCGTGAACATCCTAACACCATAAATCGTAACATCTTTGTTCGTGCCAGGAACAGATGCAAAGAAATTATCGACGAAACCAAGGAGGTACACAATCAACGGATTAGAAACAAACTTCTCGCTTGTCCCGGCAATTCCAGGTCCTTTTGGTCAGTCGCTAAGGCAGTTAGTCAAAATTTCACCAAATCTACCATACCACCACTCACACGGCCAGATAATTCTATTGCAACGACACCTGTTGTGAAAGCGAACTTGTTGGCTGAACTCTTTGTTTCACATTCTACTGTCGATTTCCAAGGAAAAACACCACCTACTATTCCCATAGTGCAGTCAAGGATGCCCGATATTGTCTTCAAACAGCGTATCATAAAACGTATTTTGATGAAGCTAGACACCAAAAAGGCTTCAGGCGCTGACGGAATACCTGCCATAGTTCTCAAGAACTGTGCGAGGGAACTAACACCAGTTTTCTGTAGACTTTTCAACCTATCCTACAGAAAGGGAATATTTCCTTCCTGCTGGAAATGTGCCACAGTTCAGCCGATACCTAAAAAAGGCAAGAAGACCTTGCCAAATAACTACCGACCAATCGCACTACTCTCAATAATATCGAAAGTCATGGAAAAGGCTATCAATCAGCATCTTCTAAAATATCTTGAAGGATTCAACATTATTAGTGATCACCAATATGGCTTTCGTTAAAATAGATCAACAGGAGATCTTCTGACTTATGTAACACATGTTTGGAACAACGCCATTGAACACTTTGGAGAATCTCGAGCAGTTGCTCTTGACATATCCAAGGCATTTGACCGTGTTTGGCACGAAGGGATGTTGGCTAAGCTACGTTCTTATGGTATGTCTGAAAAGTTCTGTTTGTGGCTCTCATGTTTCCTCAGAGAGCGTTCTTTACGAGTGGCAGTCGACGGATTTCTTTCTAACACCTTCACTATCAACGCCGGTGTGCCCCAAGGTTCCATACTGTCTCCTACTCTCTTCCTCATTTATATTAACGATCTGCTGGAAAAGACCGAGAATCCAACCTACAGCTTTGCAGATGACAGTACACTTATCTCTTCATTCACTTTGAACGCTCGGACATAGACTACTCAGACGAATATCCGCAGACAGCAGGAAGTCATTCAACTTAACAAAGACCTGGAAGAAATTCTATCTTGGGGTGACAGTAACCAAGTGGAATTTAACGCTACAAAAACCCAGGCGGCAGTTTTTTCTAAAAAAGTTAACGTTGCAGAACCCGACATAGTTATGTCGGGGCACTCCATCCCCCTAACATCGTCACTCAATCTGTTAGGCGTTAATTTGGGAGTAAATATGTCCTGGCATGAACATGTTGCAGGCATAGCAAGGAGAGCTTCTCAAAAGTTGGGAATATTGTTTCGAACCAGAAAGCTTTATACTCCACAACAAAACAACTGTTAATTCTTTACAAAGCTCAAATTCGACCAACTATGGAATACTGCTCCTATGTTTGGAGCTCCGCTCCCAAACATACACTGCATTTGTTGGATTATATCCAGAGAAGAGCTATTCGTCTGATTGGACACCCGGAACTGACCGACGGCCTTGATTCGCTGGAACATCGAAGAACGATTGGCGACTTGAGCCTATTCTACAAGTACTTTCATGGAAAGTGTTCGAAGGATGTGGCCCGTTTAATTCCTCCCAGAGCGGTTCATATTAGAAGTACACGTCGCGCTAATACTTCACATCCGTATGAGGTTCAGCTTGTTACTCCTCGTACAACGCTTTTCAAGCAGTCTTTTATATGGAGAACATCATACCTTTGGAATAGTTTGCCCAGGACTGTGTTTCCCATCGAGTACAATCTACAGCGATTCAAGAACAACGTGAATCGCTTTCTCCGCACACGTGTCGCTCCTGTAGCGCTTTAGGGACTTCCCTGTAGCACGTGTGCTAGACCCATAAAAAAAAAAAAAAAATAAAAATTCCAAAATTTTTTCAAAATTTTTTGTTTAGTACTTTTCGAGATAAGGTGAGGGGACAGCGATTTTTCGCGATTTTTTTAAAATAATACAAAGAAACGTGTGCGCAAGTATTACATTATATATATATTTTTTACTTGTGTTTTCACAAGCTTTCATTTGACACCACACTTGATGACCTAACAAAAAAATTTTTTCTCTACATATCCAAAAAATACATAGTGCCCTAACAGATGAAGATGGCAGAAAAACAATAACAAATGTACGTTCTGAGGACTAGAGTAGAGGAATTAGATTATGCTATTGATGCACTGAAGGACAGAATGGCCTCCGGAGATGACAATGTAAGGGCGGAGATGATAAAGGAGACAGGCACACCATATAAAATAAACCTGATCAACCTATTTAACAAATGGTTACAAGAACAAGATGTACCCTCTGAATGGGGAAATGCTATAGGAATACTTATTTACAATAAAGAAGACCTTTAAGATCTAGAAAATTATAGACTGATTAGTCTCCTTTCACAAATCTACAAGGTGTTCTCTAGAATCATAATTAATCGATTGACACACAAATTGTATTTCTTCCTAACTAAGGAACAAGCAGGATTTAGGAGAGGATGTAGCACTATGGAACATCTACATAGAGTGTGAATACTGATCAAAAAAATTAACGAATGCAATATCTGCTTATATCATCATCATATTTTTGGACTACCATAAAGTATTTAATGTAGGCCATCAAATAACCAAGCCAGCTTACAAGTACATCCGGCCCCCGGGATGTATCAATAAGGCCCGCGATCGCAATGAAGAATCATAATTTTTAACAACCGTATATTATATACTATATAATTAAATAAATAAATGTTATAATAATTCAGTACATTTTTTTTATTTGAATCTGGCCCGCCTACACATTCTAAATTTAATATATGGCCCTCTGCAAAATTGGGTTTGACACCTCTGCACTAAAGGATATAAATTGGACCGAATGAGTGGTAAATATAATGGGAGAGAAGTTATACCATCTGATGTTTGCAGATGATATTGCTATTTTTGCAAATGATAGAAAAGAACTAACATCCATTATAATAGATATACACTTATCAGCACAAGTGAGACTACAATTAAATTTTAATAAGACCAAATATATAACCAATCAGATGGATCATATAGAAAGTATAATTGTGGAAAATGAAAGAGTAGACCAAGTCTTACAGTTCAAATATGTGGGGCAAACAATAACACTAGGAAAAGCAAATCAAGACCTAGAAATTGGAGCCAGACTTGGGCTCACATAGGCATCTTCTGGGAAGATAAAAGACATAATGCAGATGAAATTACTTCTAGAACCTCCAATAACCACATATGGAGTGGAAACGTGGGTACTATCAAAAACCAACATAAATAAATTAAGAGTGAATGAGCATGTAATAGAGCGACACCTACTATGAATAACACTGAAAGATAATAGCATGAATGAATGGATAAGAGAGAAAACAAAGATCCACGATGTAATCCATAGAGTGGTACAACTGAAATGGAAATGGGCCGGTCACATACCAAGAAGGCCAATAGAGTGGCAGGATATCACTATGGAGACCATGAGGTGATAAGAAAAGTATAGGATACCCTCAGATACACTGGGCTGACACCGTAAAACGTACAGCAGCATTGAATTGGTAAAGCATTGCAAAGGATAGGACAAGGTGGTAAAGTTTAAAGGAGCTCTATACCCTAAGAGTAGAAAAAAAAATGTACATAAAATAATAATAAAAAATATTAAAATTTCTTTATAAATATATTATTTGTCAATAGTGTGGACACAAAATCGAGTGTTACATGTATTTATTTTTTATGTTTTCAATCATTTCAGCAACTGGTCAGTCTAAATTTAATATCTTTCCCAATGTTCATTATTTTAGATTTAGAAATATGGCTGCCCTAGTCAAGTTTATAGCCTATTAGATGTGATGAAGGGTATTACTGAATAATATTTTCACTATTAATAATAACAGGTGATTTCAATATTTAGAGGTTTGTGGATGGATGTGTTTAACAGCATCTAGTAACTTTTTGTTTTTGGAGTATTTTAAGGAGCAGTGAATATTTTTTACCTAAATACACCAATGAAACTTGAAGGTATATTCATTGCTATGAGAAAATCATATATAGGAAGGTATGTTCATTGTTTCACAGGTATTTTGTGGGTACACCGAGGTAAAAAAAGTGTTGCAACTAATAATACCAGCTTCATTATGGTCTTCAGATATTAATACAACCTTTTCATGCAATAGTTGAACTTGGTTAATGGCATCTAGTATGCACAGGTACTATGTGCATTTTTTACATTTATACACCTACCAAACACTAAAAGAGTAATTTGTTGCTATTGTAGAATCATATATTTAAGTGTTTTTTGGGGGGTGCTGACCTGTTGTTGTTACAGCAACTATTTGCGTCGAGTTGCATTAATTTTCGAAGACCTTTAGCTAGTTTTTTAAAGTAAGCAGCAAACATTACCCTACATTATTTGATTTTAAGTGAAAGTCTACAACCTACTATAGAAACTGGTTAAAATAAGTTGTCTTTTTGTTAATAAATAATTAGAAAAATATATTGTATTAAAAAAATATTAAAAGAGAAACAATAAATTTTACACAATATATTTTAATAATACAATAATAATTAAAAAACACGTGTGGTTGACAATTCACCGCATGTATTAATTTTATTTTAAAACATACTTACCCCAAAACATTTTGATTGATTAGAGTCTAGATTGTCCTAAAATAAAAAACCTATAAATTTATGATATAATCCTTAACAATTTTTTGAAATTTTTCTAAAAAAACTTAACGGTTTCCAACGAACGTGTAATCGCGGGAATATGAGACTTCCTAAAAAGACTGACCGACATGATATGAAACGATTAGGAAAAATGAGAAAACAGAATTGCCAAGGGCGAGTCCACATGATGAAAAAACGCGGAACGCGCATACATGAGCAGGTCTGAGGAAAGGTAAATTTGATACATATCCTATTAACTAAACATAAGGCATTCTTGATAAATGCGTAGATGAGGGAACGGTGAGGTAAATCGGGTCACTTTTTAAGGGTAAGCTACAACTTAATAATAATTTATGTTGATCTGAGAAAAATACAAGGCAAGACAAGTTATCTATAATATATATAAAATGCAACGTCTCTCTGTCTGTCTGTCCGTTAGTGTGCTTATCACTGGAGAACCACTTATCCGATTTACGTACTTTTTTTTTAAAACATACATATATTCTCTGGCCAGGTTATAGGCTATATTTTATTACGATAAGTAGCCTAAGGAATGAGCAGTGACGATAATAGTGAATCAAGTCGGAAAAAAGTTTGCCGCTAGCGCGTTCCCTTGCAATACAGAGCCTAAACCATTAAATATGGAACAATATTATGTAGCAGAGAATATCTATAATCTATAATATATATAAAATGCAATGTCTCTCTGTCTGTCTGTCCATTAGTGCGTTTATCACGCGACAACCACTTATCCAATTTACGTGTCTTTTTTTAAATTCATACATATATTCTTTGGCCAAGTTATATAATAATAATAATAATCTATATCTATAATATATATAAAATGCAGCGTCTCTCTGTCTGTCTGTCTGTCCGTTAGTGCGCTTATCACTGGAGAACCACTTATCCGATTTACGTGCTTTTTTTAAAACATACCTATATATGTTCTCTGGCCAGGTTATCTATCTATAATATAAAGGGTGTTTTTTATAGAGGTATAAAACTTTAAGTTGGCAACACTTTTTTAACTGGCGGCCATTTTGTCAGCTGTCAAGTGATTTATGTTTAGTTTGGTTTGGCATTTCAACATGAATAGACTGATGCCTGAACAACGCTTCCAAATTGTGCAAATTTATTTTGAAAATCATGGTTCTGTTCGAAATACGTATCGCGCACTACGTCCATTTTACGGTCAGAGCAATTAATTCGATTAACTATGGAACGTTTTCGCACCACTTTTTTACTCTAAATGATAATACGCATCCACAGAGACGTCGTACAGTGCGTACAGAAGAAGTCATTGCTGCTGTAGAGCGTAGCGTAGAGGAAGACCCGAATCAGTCTATCCGCCATCGTGCACAGGAATTGGATATGTGTCCATCCACTTTATGGAAGATTTTGCGGAAAGATCTTGGTTTGCGTGCTTACAAAATCCAACTCGTGCAACAATTGAAGCCACACGATCACCTAGCAAGGCGTAGATTCGGTGAATGGGCCCAAAACAAGATTGCCATTGACCCCGATTTTCATAAGCGAATTTTGTTTAGCGATGAAGCTCACTTTTGTTTGAATGGATACGTCAATAAACAAAACTGCCGTATTTGGAGTGATGATAATCCCCAAGTGTATGTTGAGACACCGTTATATCCAGAAAAACTGACTGTTTGGTGTGCTTTATGGGCTGGTGGAATCATTGGTCCGTACTTCTTTAAAAACGATGCTGGTCAGAACGTTACAGTCAATGGTGACCGCTATAGAGCCATGATTACTGACTTTTTCGTTCATCAATTGAACAACCATGATGTGCAGGAGCTGTGGTTACAACAAGACGGCGCAACATGCACACAGCTCGTGCCACAATTGATTTATTGAAGGAAACGTTTGGTAACCGCATAGTCTCACGTTTCGGACCCGTGAATTGGCCTCCAAGATCATGCGATTTAACGCCGCTAGACTATTTTCTGTGAGGATATGTGAAGTCGCTAGTCTACGCGGATAAGCCCGAAACGATTGACCACTTGGAGGAAAACATTCGCCGCGTTATTGCCGATATACGGCCACAAATGTTGGAAAAAGTCATCGAAAATTGGACCTCCAGATTAGACTACGTCCGAGCCAGCCGTGGCGGTCATATGCCAGAAGTCATATTTAAATTATAATGCCAGAAGATTATCTTTCGAATAAAGTAAATTTCATGTCAATTTAAAAAATTCATCTTTGTTTTATTCCAATTCAAAGTTCTATACCTCTATAAAAAACACCCTTTATATAAAATGCAACGTCTCTCTGTCTGTCTGTCTGTCCGTTAGAGCGTTACGTACTTTTTTTTAAAACATATATATGTTCTCTGGCCAGGTTATAGGATATATTTTATTGCGTTAGGTAACATAAAAACTAAGCAGTGACGATAATATTGAATCAAGTCGGAAAAAAGGTTACCGTTAGCGCGTTCTCTTGGAATACACTGCCTAAACCATTAAATATGGAACAATATCATGTTGAAAAGAATATAATATATATAAAATGCAACGTCTCTTTGTCTGTCTGTCTGCCCGTTAGTGCGCTTATCACTTGAGACCCACTTATTCGATTTACGTGTTTTTATAAATTTAAACATATGATATGTTCTATATAATTCAATATAAGCCTAGATAATGGGAGATAAGGTGAGATAATGGGAGATAAGTATAAATAATGGGAGATTAGGAGAAATAATAGGAGATAAGCAGAGATAAGTCTAGGTAATCAGAGTTATGGTGAGATAATGAGAGATAAGGAGAAATAATGGGAGATAAGGAGAAATGTTGCGAGATAAGTCGAGATAAGGTGAGATAATGGGAGATAAGTATAAATAATGGGAGATAAGGAGAAATAATGGGAGAAAAGCAGAGATAAGTCTAGGTAATGGGAATTATGGTGAGATAATGGGAGATAAGGAGAAATATTACGAGATAAGTCGAGATAAGCCTAGATAATGGGAGATAAGGTGAGATAATGGGAGATAAGGTGAGATAACGGGAGATAAGGAGAAATAATGGGAGATGGGCAGAGATAAGCCTAGATAATGGAAATTATGTAGAGATAATGGGAGCTAAGAAAAAATAATGGGAGATAAGGGGAAATAATGGCAGATATTTTATTACATTAGGTAACATAAGGAATAAGCAGTGACGATAGTAGTGAATCAAGTCTACGCGAGTGGAGCCGCGGGCACGGCTAGTATATATAAAATGCAACGTCTCTCTGTCCGTCTGTCTGTTAGTTCGCTTATCACTGGAGAACCACGATTTACATGCTTTTTTTTTAAAACATACATATGTTCTATAGCCAGGTTATAGGATATATTTTAATACCTTAGGTAACATAGGGAATAAGCAGTGACGATAATGGTGAATCAAGTCGGGAAAAAGTTTGCCGCTAGAGCGTTCTCTTGCAATACACTGCCTAAACCATTAAATGGAATGGAACAATATCATGTAGCAAAGAATATAATATATATATAAAATGCCGCGTCTCTCTGTCTAACTGTCTGTCCGTTAGTGCGCTTATGAATTGAGAACCAGTTATCCGATTTACATGTTTATTTTTTAATTCATACATTTGTTCTCTGGCCAGGTTATCTATAATTTTCTATAATATATAAAATATACCTGTCTGTTTGTCTGTCTGTCTGTCTGTCCGCTAATGCGCCTATCACTCGAGAACCACTTATCCTTTTTACGTGCTTTCTTTTAAACATACATATGTTTTCTGGGCAGGTTATCTATAATATATATAAGATACGTTTTTCTGTCAATCTATCTGTCTGTCTGTTCGTTAGTGCGCATATCGCTCTAGAACCACTTAGCCGATTTACGTGCTTTTTTTTAAAAACATACATATGTTCTTTGGCCAAGTTATAGAATATATTTTATTACGTTAGGTAACATAAGGAATAAGCAGTGAGGATAATAGTGAATCAAGTCGGAAAAAAGTTTGCCGCTACTGCGTTCTCTAGGAATACACTGCCTAAACATAATATCATATAGCAAAGAATATAATATATATAAAATGCAACATCTCTCTGTCTGTCTGTCTGTATTAATAACAATCTATATAATAATTATATAAAACGCAAGATATCTATGTCTATCCGTTAGTGTGTTTATCATTCGAGAACCACTTATCCGATTTACGTGTTTTTTTCAATTCTTAACTTAATAGTTATCAAAAAAAATCTATAATATATATAAAACGCAACGTCTGTCTGTCTATTAGTTAGTGCGTTTAGCACTCAAGAACCACTTATCCAATTTACGTGTTTTTTATAAAATACATATGTTCTCTGGCCAAGTTATAGGATGTATTTCATTACGTAAGGTAACATAAAAAATATGCAGTGACGATAATAGTGAATCAAGACCACGCGAGTGGAGCCGCGGGCACGGCTAGTCTATGTATATTCATAATTGAAGTGGCGGAGATATTTTTTATAATTTGATGGTTTATGTCATACGATTCAATTCACGACTTGACTAAAGTTGAAACAACTGAAAATTTTGTGACCCAATTGTACATCACTTAGAAAAATTGATTAACAATTGCTTTATAATGACGAAAAGAATAGAATATATGACAAAGCAATTTTATTTATTTACATATACGACAATAAGGTGGAGTCGAAATATTTTCAGATACTAACAGATCCTGTTATCCGATTTAATTGTCGACAAAATTGAAACAACTGAAAACTTTGTGACATAATTGTAGATTACGATTGCAAAAAGAACAAATTACAAAATGTCGAGCGGTGAAGGCAAACACAGTAAATCAACTTTAGAAGATATACTCGTATTGTCAAATTCTGCCACAGAGTAATTCAATTACATAAAAACTAATTTGGGTCAAAACACTTTTATTAAGAATTTCATTTGACATCTAACAAAACTGGCCGTCTACTTCCCAAAACATTCGTTACATAAAAAACATCATCTTGAAAGAATATATAGCCATACATATCATATAAAATAAACTGCCTGAGAGCAATTACCAATAATTTATATATATATGTATACACACACATATATATATATATATATATATATATATATATATATATATATATATATATATATATATATATATATATATATTTAATATTAATTCTAAACTTATTTTTTTGAATCAGAACATACAGAAAAGTTTTTTTGTTTAAAAAATACACAAAAATGTTTGCGGTATATAATAAACTAGCCGGGCCCGCGGCTCCGCTCGCGTGGACTTGATTCACCACTATCGTTACTGCTTATTCCTTATGTTACCCAACGTAATAAAATATCTCCCATTATTTCCCCTTATCTCTCAATATTTCTCCTTATCTCCCATTATCTCTACATAATTTCCATTATCTAGGCTTAACTCTGCTCATCTCCCATTATATCTCCTTATCTCCCATTATTTATCCTTATCTCACCTTATCTCCCATTATCTAGGCTTATCTCGACTTATCTCTCAATATTTCTCCTTATCTCCCATTATCTCACCATAAATCCCATTATCTAGACTTATCTCCCATTATTTCTCCTTATCTCCCATTATTTATATTTATCTCCCATTATCTCACCTTATCTCCCATTATCGAGCCTTGTCTCGCCTTATCATCTCCCATTATTTCTCCTTATCTCCCATTATCTAGGCTTATATCGAATTATATAGAACATATGTTTAAATTTATAAAAACACGTAAATCGGATAAGTGGTTCTCAAGTGATAAGCGCACTAACGGACAGACAGACAGACAGAAAGACGTTGTATTTTATATATATTCTAGATAGAAGATTATAGATAACCTGGCCAGAGAACAAATGTATGAATTAAAAAAAAAACACGTAAATCGGATAAGGGGTTCTCGAGTGATAAGCGCACTAACGGACAGACACACAGACAGAGAGACGTTGCATTTTATATATATTATATTCTTAGCTAAATGATATTGTTCCATATTTAATGCTTTAGGCAGTGTATTGCAAGACAACGTGCTAGCGGCAAACTTTTCTCCGACTTGATTCACTATTATCGTCACTGCTTATTCCTTAAGTCACCTAACGTAATAAAATATATCCTATAACCTGGCCAGAGAACATATGTATGTTTAACAAAAAAGCACGTAAATCGGATAAATGGTTCTCCAGTGATAACCTGAACTAACGGACAGACAGACAGATAGAGAGACGTTGCATTTTATATATATTATAGATATTCTTTGCTACATGATATTGTTCCATATTTAATGGTTTAGCATGTTTAAAAAAAAAGCACGTAAATCGGATAAGTGGTTCTCCAGTGATAAGCGCACAAACGGACAAACAGACAGAGATACGTTACATTTTATATATATTATAGATGTAATAAAATATATTATCTATAACCTGGTCAGAGAACATATGTATGAATTTAAAAAATCACGTAAATCGGATAAGTGGATCTCGAGGGATAAGCGCACTAATGGACAGACAGACAGACAGAGAGACGTTGCATTTTATATATATTATAGATATAGATTATTATTATTATTATTATTATATAACCTGGCCAAAGAATATATGTATGAATTTAAAAAAAAAAACACATAAATCGGATAAGTGGTTTTCGCGTGATAAACGCACTAATGGACAGACAGACAGACAGAGAGACATTGCATTTTATATATATTATAAATTATAGATTATAGATATTCTCTGCTACATAATATTGTTCCATAATTAATGGTTTAGGCGGTGTATTGCAAGGCAACGCGCTAGCGGCAAACTTTTTTCCGACATCATTCACTATTTTACGTCACTACTCATTCCTTATGCTACCTATCGTAATAAAATATAGCCTCTAACCTGGCCAGAGAACATATGTATGTTTTAAAAAAAAAAGTACGTAAATCGGATAAGTGGTTCTCCAGTGATAAGCGCACTAACGGACAGGCAGACAGACAGACAGAGAGACGTTGCATTTTATATATATTATAGAAGAATAAAAAAAATGCTATTCGTTCTTCTTCTTCTTTTAGTAGGCAATGCTTGTTTGTTCTTTGATAGCTCTCATTAGTGTATTGGTGGTGATTTGATTGACGATGATATCCAGCTGTGTGGCCAACGCTTGCCTTGTGACCTTCTAATTTTCGATTTTCCGTCTCTAGCGATTTTGGGGTGTCTGTTGTCGTCCATTCTTTCTACATGATTGTTCCATTCGTTCCGCCTGACTTTAACGAATTTTATAATATCCTGTATCTTGCACTATTTCCTTATTTGCTGTCTAGGTATTCTATCTCTAAATGTTTTACCTATTATCCATCGTAGAGTTCTCATTTCGGTTGTTCTGAGCAACTGTTTGGTTTTGATAGTCTCCGGCCTCATTTTCGCAGCAGATGTTAAGATTGGTCTAATACCTGTTTTGTATATCCTTAATTTATTCTCAGTTGACATGTATATGTTGCGCCACATGATGTCTCTCAGCCTTCCGGATGTTGTGGTACATATGTTCTTTAACTTCCTCTTGAATGTCTCTAGTGCTGGAGATGTTCACGCCCAGATATTTGAAAGTTACAACTTGTTCATCCACATGTCTCTGTATTTCTAGTTTACTAGTACTAGCCTTTGTAAGTTTTCCTCGCTATCCACGATAAGTACAGCATACTATATTAATGTTTTTACCATTTCTTCTGTATCCTTCTAGTGGTCTTATATTCATTATTACTTTGTCCTATATTATGTTGAACTGCATCGGGCTCAGTGAGTCTCCCTACCGTATCCCAGATGCTATCTCTATCTCGTCAGTCATTATTTCCGCTGTTTTATTCGTGTTACAGTTTATAAGCCAAGTTCTATCCAACGCTGGACGTAGACCTTTCCCTTGAATTTCTATCTCAATCCATTTGCCACTGTTGTCATCCATCCAATGCTCGCAACCTTCTGTATATCGTCCTGCCATCTTGTTTTGAGACGTCCTACGCCTTTTCTGTTTTCCTGGTCCCTATTCTAATGTTCGCTTGGTCCATCGATCATCAGTCCTGCCTGCTACATGTCCATCCCATTTCCACTTTCTTTCTGCAACGTACTCTATAATATCCTTTAATTTCGTTTGTTCACTTATCCACTTGTTTCTTTTTCTATCTTTATGTTTTACCTCGATCATATGTCTTTCGTGTGCTCTCTGGGTCTGAGCTAGTTTTTGTATATCGGCTTATTCAGCGCCATATGTAATTACGGGTAGGACGTACTGATTGTAAACTTTGGCCTTTAACTTATTTGGGATGGCTTTATCTTTGAATATATAATTTAATTTCTCAAATGCGTACTATCCAAGCCTTATTCTTCTTGAAATTTCATCCGAAACACTGTCTTTCCTCGTAGTAATTTTTTGCCCCAGATAAACATAATTCCTAACAATCTTGAGAGCTACTCCTTCTAAATTTATAACTATGTTATTATTAGTGTTGGTTAATATTTTTGTCTTACTTTTATTCATGTTAAGACCAATTATCTTTGAGTGGTAATTTAATTTATTTATCATTTCTTCTAACTCATGTGGATTACTACTGATGACTATAATATCGTTCGCGAACCTTAAATGACTCAGATACACACCATCTATCTTTAGGTCCTTCTTTGTCAAATCTAGTTGGCGAAATACGTCTTCTAGAGCTGTAATCAGTAGCTTAGGAAAGATTGTATCTCCCTGTCTTACACCTCGTGCTATACTAGATTTTATCTATATCTTTGCATTTTCATATATATGTTTGATTAGGGTAGTATATCTAGAATCAATTATACAATTGTTCAAGCCGTTGGTGATTGATTGCCCACATTTCGACAGAGTCAAAAGCCTTCTCACAGTCTATGAAGGCTATGTAGATTTCTAAATTGTATTCGTTGCTCTTCTCTAGGATATTTCTTATTGTCTGTAAGTGGTCGCATGTGCTATAGTCGGATCTAAAACCAGCCTGTTCGCGTCTCTGATAGGAATCTAACTTATTGTTTAATCTATTGGAGATGATTTTTGTCAAATGTTTATAAATGTGAGATAGTAAGCTAATCGGGTGGTAATTGTCTAACTTTCTGATATTTCCCTTTTTGTGTAGAAGTATTACTTCCGATATATGCCACAATGTTGGTATTTTGCCAGTTTCTAGACACATGTTGAAAAGTTTGGCTAATTCTTATTTTAGGTCACCTCCTGCTTCCAACAGCATTTTCGATAAAATACCATCAGGGTCCGGCTTTGTTACTTGTTCATTTCCTTCACTGCATTATTGACCTCCTCTACAATAACGTCTGATACTTCTTCTGAACATATATTTTGTATTTTCTTTCTAGTCTAAAATTTTACTATATCACAACTAATTGTCAACAAATTTACCAATAATGACAACTTGATTGACAAGATTTATTTATCGTATAGTAGAGAATCACTGTGTAAAATACGGCATTTGTCTGAAAAATGCTTAGAATTTTCCAATAAATATATTGTTAATACTAAAAAGACTGTAACACAGTTTGCTGTCCCTAAAATTGAATAAAATTGTATTTACTCCGATCGACATAAATTGTACAAAGTCATTACTTCGGTCTGAATATGTATATCGTTATTTTTGCTTTATGTTGGCATATTATTGACTTTAACTGACAGACCGTTTGAGAATTTTAGAGTTTAATGATATATTAAACTTGTGGTGTTTACTATTATCTGTTAATATAAATACTCCAATCTACACCGTTAAAAGTATACCTAAAATTCCATTTTTATACAATCGTCTAATATTCTAATCAATAATATAAAGTTAAAAAAATTGGTAAAGCAATCCAGTTGCAAACACAAGTTGTAAAGTTGAGAATTTTGTTGATGCGTCTTTGGAATCACACTTTTAAATATTATTTTTGCCATGAATGAATATCACGAAAAAATAACATAATGTTCAACTTTCTCTACTCCAAGACCCCTGAAAAGAATATATAATATGGTATCTTCGAAGTAGCCCCTTTAAATCCTTATAATAACAATAAATGATATGGCTGTATCGTAACTAAAAACCAGAAATAATTTCATAATACTAATGATCCTTCCATTTCTACTTTAACTATTGTATGTGCACCAAATTCGAAATCAATATCTTATTTCGTTCCAGAATTATCAGACAGACCGACGAAAATTACAGACTAGGTTTTTCGTGGTTTAGGAATCCAGAAATGTGAAGAAACGCAAATATTTCGGAATGTATTTTTTTCACGCATACAATGCTTACAATATACAAATTTTCCGCAGTCATACTAGATATGATTTATAAATTGAAAAGAACATTAAAATCTAGTGTTCTCCAGAAAGTCGGTAAAAAAGATTTAATAAAGGTATCATTTTTCGTTAATATTGTTTGGTTATTTTTGATATTAGAAGGAAATGGAAATTTTTTGAAAGTACACTATTATATTGGTTTTATATCTATTCAAATACGATGTCTTGACGTGATTGCATATTAAAAAGTTTCAAATTATGTGCAAAATTTCTTTGTTAAACTCGTAATGTATTCTATAAAGTACTTTCTTAAATTAAATTATGGGTTTTGGGCCAAATATAATTTTGGTGCGTCGGTGGCGAGGCAAACCCAAACAGCAGTTTTTACGGACGTTAATGTTGTAAATTCCGACATAATAATATATGAACATTTTATTCCACTAGCATCGTTAAAATTTCACAACAGGTTTGAATGCTATACAAGTCTAGCCATCGATTCAATTTAGTTCCCATGACTGGGAACATTTGCGATGCAATATACTTCGAACAAACTAGTAGATCATTAAATGAAAGATCAAAGAACATAAAATTTTAATTATGTATGATCAGCGGAAAATAAGTTTTGCCGAATACTATTTTTACCACTTTCTTATTAATAAAGCTATAAAAATACTACATAACAACAGAAAAGGTAAAATTTTAAATTACCTGTAAACCAAAGAAATAAAACCGGTCAAGTGCAAGTTGAACTTGCACAATTAGTGTTCCGTACGTTGATTGTTTTTAAAATAAAAAATTTTGTTAGGGTGGTATAAAATGATCAGTGACTTCACAAAAACACACCTCAAAGGAGTTTTCAACAAAGGTTGTTTCCAATCTTTACTGAAAACTGGTGACCTTGAAATTTTGTTTTTTTTTATATACCAAATAAATTATTAAAGGTAATGCACTCGTGATAATTTTCGTTCAATCTATACCCCGTGGAGAATATTCCAGAATTTTTTCAAAATTTTTTGATCAGTACTTTTCGAGATAAGGTAGGGGACAGCGATTTTTTTAAAAGTAATACGAAGAAAAGTGTGCGCAAGTATTACATTATATACGAGTATATATATATATATATATATATATATATATATATATATATATATATATATATATATATATATATATATATATATATATATATATATATATATATATATATATATATATATATATATATATATATATATATATATATATATTAACTCGTGTTTTCACAAGCTTTCATTGGACACTCACACTCGATGACCTAGTAAAAAAAAATTTTTTTCACTTCCGATTTCACCCCTCAAAACGAACCCCTTAAGTCAAAATTATGTTACGGTGGTATAAAATGATCAGTGACTTCACAAAACACACCCCAAATGAGTTTTCAACAAAGTTTGTTTCTAATCTTTACTGAAATCTGATGACCTTGAAATTTTTTTTTGTTTTTTTATATACCATATAAATTATTAAAGGTAATGCACTCGTGATAATTTTCGTTCAATCTACACCCCGTGGAGAATATTCCAGAATTTTTTCGAAATTTTTTGATAAGTACTTTTCGAGATAAGGCCCGGGACAGCGATTTTTCGCGAATTTTTAAAAATAATACAAAGAAAAGTGCGCGCAAGTAAAATATTATATATATATTTTTTACTCGTGTTTTCACAAGCTTTCATTTGACACCACACTCGATGACCTAGTAAAAAAAATTTTTTTTCGCTTCCGACTTCACCCCCCAAAACTAACCCCTTAAGTCAAAATTTAATTCTCAAAACTACATGGCTCTGATGAGGCCATCAATTCCTATATTATTACCAAATTTCACCTTTCTATGTCAAATAGTTTCGGAGAAAATCGGGTGTGACAGACAGACAGACAGACAGACAGACAGACAGACAGACAGACAGACACCGAAGTGATCTTATAAGTGTTCCGTACGGAACACTAAAAAGAGCCTGAAAAATGCAATAAGTATTTTACAAACGTTCAACTAGACTTAGTTTAGGCAGTGTAATAAATTTTATAATTAGTTAGAAGCCTCTTTTTAGTGTTTCATACGGAACACTTATAAGATCACTTCGGTGTCTGTCCGTCCGTCTGTCTGTCACACCCGATTTTCTCTGAAACTATTTGACATAGAAAATTGAAATTGGGTACTAATACAGAAATTGATGGCCTCATCAGAACCTTGTAGTTTTGTAAGTTAAATTTTGACTTAAGGGGTTAGTTTTGGAGGGTGAAATCGAAAGGGGAAAAAAAAATTACCAAGTCATCAAGTAGAGTGTCAAATGATAGGTTGTAACAACACGAATTCAAAAATATATATAATGTAATACTTGCATACACTTTGCTTTATATTATTTTAAAAAAATCGCGATAAATCGCGGCCCCTCCCCTTATCTCAAACAGTACTGATCAAAGAATTTTGAAAAAATTCGGGAATATTCTCCACAGGGTGTAGATTGAAGGAAAATTACCACGAGTGCAGAAATTTCAAGGTCATCAGTTTTCAGTAAAGATTAGAAAAAACCTCTGTTGAAAATTTATTTGGGGTGTGTTTTGGGAAGTCACTGATCATTTTATACTTCCGTAACAAAAATTTTTATTTTAAAAGCAATCAACGTACGCAACATTAATTGTGCAAGTTCAACTTTCACTTGACTGGCTATTTTTTACTTTTTAATCAGTTCTATTTGAGATATGTTGGATAATGGACGCTTAGATCGAAATATGTCAGAAAAAGGTAAATAAGTTGTTAAATAATACCAAATCTCGTTTTTATGTCTTAGAATTCTATATTATTTTTATAAATACACGTCGCTCTAATAAGTTACATCCGTATGAGGTACAGGTCGTCAATTTTTGTACCTACTCCTTCAAGAAGTTTAATATGCGAAGAACTTCAACCCTTTGGAATGAACTGCCCAGGACTGTATTTTTTATCGAGGATGACCTCCAATGATTCAAAGCCAACGCAAATCACTACTTTCGCGTATGTTTCTGGTAACTACTTAGGGATTTCTCTGCATAAAAAAAGAAGAGGACGAACTAACAAATTGATTTTTACAATAATTTGGATTTTAATTAAAACAATATTTAATTCTCGAGATATATTTCAAGCAAATATAATTCTATGGGAAAATCACACAGTATTCGATTGTTCACTTGACTATTGAAATTGTTTGAAGATAAACAGTATTCAATATATAAAACTTGTGGGCTTATGGCAACATAATCTATAGCGTTAATTGCTTAATTATAACACGTAGGCTGAAAAATTTTTGGTCTAGCTACTTAAAACACATTTTTTTTGCAAAATTCGACTTTATTCATCAATATAGTGTCCCTCAAGAGCGATACAATTAGTCCAACGCGTTTCTAACATCTCTATACGTTTCTTGTAGAAGGATTTGTCTTTGCCTTCAAAATAGGCCTCAGTTTCGGCGATAATTATTTCATTGGAGCCAAATCTCTTTTGCGCGTGCATCTTTTTGAGGTGTGCAAATAGATAATAGTCGCTAGGGGTCAAATCTGGAGAATAAAGTGGATGAGGAAGCATTTCGAACTTCAATTCATGCAATTTTGCCATCGTAACCATTGACTTGTAACACGGTGCATTGTCTTAACGAAAGAGCACTTCCTCTTGTTTATTTGGGGCCGTTTCTTTGCGATTCTCTCTTCAAACGCACCAAAGAATCATGGTTAATAGGAAACAGATTTACGTTGCCTAATTATAATACATTCCACAACAGTGATGTTTTTGGTTCTTGTTAAAAAGCACTGTTACAGGTCAGTAGAAATTCTTTGAAAATAATGAAGTATTAAAAATTTAATTCAATTTCATTTTTCATAACATTTTTTTAAAAAGTGGAGTTCAAAGACTTTCTGTGTACAAATAACATAACTTATCTTGTATAATGAATTTTTGATACATTTTTTTAAAAATAATATGTTACTTTCTCTGCAATTCCTATTCTGGTTAACGTATGAAAAAGCTATTTTTCTTGACTAATTAATATTAAATAAATATCACAGCTAAATCTATAGCAAACCCTAAAGACTGGAATTACATCGAAGGAAAAATACTTCTCAGCTGTAGCCATTAGATAAATTTTTGAGCATAATTGTTGGCGTAACATTTTGATCGGTAATAATAATATTCTGAGAGGAGTATCTATATATTTATGTAACCACTCAATTGACTTCAACTATCGTATACTTTCTCCTGATTGGCCAACACATAATTTTTGCTTGTTTTTAAAGACAAATAAACTCATGTAATAATAAAAACAAAAATTAAGTGGTGAAGATTCCAAATCCTTTTAGACCAAAACAAACTTATACTCCTGTTGTAATAGTGAAGTCATGAAGTCAGCAGTGAATATAATTACTAACAATATTAATTTAATTCTATGTAATCCAATCTTTTTCATAATTATAGTGTTTTAATAAAGCAATAAAGGATCAAAACTCAGTTAAAAGCCATTTATCGTACTGTCAACCCAAATATTTCATAACTCGCTCTCGTCAGAAATTTGATGAAGAATTTATAATAAGAAAGCTGGAAAGAAAATCTCAGAACTCCAAGATGAGGGCGGGTGTCTTTACAAGATGAGCAGACTTTTTATTAAAGAAACAGACACAAGTATCTCTAGCATCAGAGATCTGGTCAACAATATTTTAGTAACGGAAAGAGACGAAAGAGTAGAAATTTTTGTCAACAATTTTTATGAACAATTCTTGAAGAATCTCACTATTAATATAACAAAAAAGTTTCCTATGTTAACAGATTACAAAATAATAGAACATGCCACATGCCATCTAACAATTTAGAAACACATTTAGACGCAATTAAAGATATTACTAAAAATCTAAACTGAAATAAAGATCTCTCCCGACTTCGACTGAATTGGCAATGATTATCTTAAAAATGTTTCAAAAAAAAGTTATCTTTCTATAAAATCTATGCAAAAACTATTGAAAAAATAATTTTATTATTCAGTATATATCACCACTACACCAAATACTTTATTTTTTCACTCGACGCGCGTTTCGCCAACCATGTTAGCTTCATCAGGAGCGATATATATATATATATATATATATATATATATATATATATATATATATATATATATATATATATATATATATATATATATATATATATATATATATATATATATATATATATATATATATATATATATATATATATATATATATATATATATATATATATATATATATATATATATATATATATATATATATATACTAGCCGGGCCCGCGGCTCCGCTCGCGTGGACTTGATTCACCACTATCGTCACTGCTTATTCCTTAATTTACCCAATGTAATAAAATATCTCCCATTATTTCTCCTTATCTCTCAATATTTCTCCTTATCTCCCATTATCTCTACATAATTTCGATTATCTAGGCTTAACTCTGCTCATCTCCCATTATTTCTCCGTATCTCCCATTATTTCTCCTTTTCTCCATTATTTATCTTATCTCCCATTATCTCATAACTCCCATTATCTAGGACTTATCTTATATCTTATCTCTCCCATTATTTTCCTTATCTCCTCATAACTCCCATTATTAGACTTATCTTTTTATATTATTTTTATCTCCCATTATTTATATTTATCTCACCTTATCTCACCTTATCTCCCATTATCGAGCCTTATCTCGACTTACCTCCCATTATTTCTCCTTATCTCCCATTATCTAGGCTTATATCGAATTATATAGAACATGTTTACATTTATAAAAACACGTAAATCGGATAAGTGGTTCCCAAGTGATAAGCGCACTAACGGACAGACGGACAGACAGACAGACAGACAGACAGAAAGACGTTTCATTTTTATATATATTCTAGATAGAAGATTATAGATAACCTGGCCAGAGAACAAATGTATGAATTAAAAAAAAACACGTAAATCGGATAAGGGGTTCTCGAGTGATAAGCGCACTAACGGACAGACACACAGACAGAGAGACGTTGCAGTTTATATATATTATATTCTTTGCTACGTGATATTGTTCCATATTTAATGCTTTAGGCAGTGTATTGCAAGAGAACGCGCTAGCGGCAAACTTTTCTCCGACTTGATTCACTATTATCGTCACTGCTTATTCCTTATGTCACCTAACGTAATAAAATATATCCTATAACCTGGCCAGAGAACATATGTATGTTTAACAAAAAAGCACGTAAATCGGATAAGTGGTTCTCCATTGATAAGCGCACAAACGGACAAACAGACAGATATACGTTACATTTTATATATATTATAGATGTAATAAAATATATATCTATAACCTTGTAAGAGAACATATGTATGAATTTAAAAAAATCACGTAAATCGGATAAGTGGATCTCGAGGGATAAGCGCACTAATGGACAGACAGATAGACAGAGAGACGTTGCATTTTATATATATTATAGATATAGATTATTATTATTATTATTATGAAACCTGGCCAAAGAATATATGTATGAATTGAAAAAAAAGACACATAAATCGGATAAGTGATTTTCGCGTGATAAACGACAGACAGACAGAGAGACATTGCATTTTATATATATTATAGATTATAGATTATAGATATTCTCTGCTACATAATACTGTTCCATATTTAATGGTTTAGGCGGTGTATTGCAAGGCAACGCGCTAGCGGCAAACTTTTTTCCGACATCATTCACTAGTTTACGTCACTACTCATTCCTTATGCTACCTATCGTAATAAAATATAGCCTATAACCTGGCCAGAGAACATATGTATGTTTTAAAAAAAAAAAGTACGTAAATCGGATAAGTGGTTCTCCAGTGATAAGCGCACTAACGGAGAGACAGACAGACAGACAAAGAGACGTTGCATTTTTATATATATATATATATATATATATATATATATATATATATATATATATATATATATATATATATATATATATATATATATAAATATATAAATATATAAATATATATATATATATATATATATATATATATATATATATATATATATATATATATATATATATATATATATATATATATATATATATATATATATATATATATATATATATATATATATATATATATATATATATATATATATATACAGTCCCTGGCCAAATTATTAGACGCACTGTATTTTTTTTAGTAATTTTATGTTTCTTAAGAGTTTTTATGCAATAATGGTATATTTAAACTACAATATTATTGATTTTTATTTAAAAGAATTGTTTGTAGACTACATATTTGTATTTATTTTTAACATATGGCAACACTGTGTTGACAAAGTGATACATGAACGTAAATAAGTACAAACCTGTATCAGTCGCGATTGGAATCGAGTCAGGTACGGACGTGTTTCTGTGGCTTTATGGACTGTGATTGTTTGTTTAACAGTTTTATACTACTCAGTTATTAGTTTATTTTGTATGCAGTAATTGGACTATTTTCATTAAGGGTAGAAAAGGCGATCTTTCACCACGTAAAAAAACTGAAGTGAAGGCCCTTGTGATTGCGAAAACATTTACAAACCGAGAAATATCACGAAGATTGGAGGTTTCTGAAGCTAGTGTACGACGTATAAAAAAGAAAATTGAGTCAGGGAAGGAATTAAGCCCGAAAAGAAAGAAAAGGTGCGGTAGAAAACCAATTTTCACTCCACGGTCAGAGAGATGTTTGAAGAAAATTTGTGTAGAAAACAGATTTGCTACCACAAAGGTAATAAAATCACAACTCCAGGATGCTAGCGTAAATGCTTCTGAGCGCACTGTTCGAAGAAAATTGAAAGAATTAGATTTTCAGGTGGCCTGTCGCCCCGCCAGGAAGCCCAAGTTAACAGCTGCAATGAAAGCAAAGCGCCTGAAGTGGGCCAAACAATGGCAAGACAAAGATGTGGACTTCTGGAGATCGGTAAGATACAGCAATTTAATCAATAATTGATACATTATTATCATTTTCAGTTAAATAAAGCAAATAAACATGGAAGTTTATATATTTTTCCTATTTTTGACAGGTCTGCTTCAGTGACGAAAGCACATTCGAAATTTTGCAGAATAAAGCTCAGTATGTGCGTCGTCGTCATGGAGAAAAGTTTCATCTTGATTGTGTCGTCCCGACGGTTAAACATCCCACCAAAGTGATGATTTGGTCAGTCATCAGCGGCAAGGGCACTGGACGTCTGTACGTCGTCAAAGGAATAATGAGGCAAGATCAGTACAAAGAAGTATTACAAAATCGGTTGATTCCGCAGCTCAGAGAATGGTTTCCAAATGGGGAACCATTCACTTTCATGCAAGATGGAGCTCCCTGCCACACTGCTCGGTCTGTTAAAGCTTTTTTGGCAGAAAAAAATATCCCTCTGTTGGATTGGCCCTGATATGAACCCCATTGAAAATGTGTGGGAGCTGATGAAAAGAGAAGTGGCTAAAGATGTGATTACCAACAAAACCCAGCTCCTAGAAAAGATTATTCATGTGTGGAATCATCATCCTCAAATGCAGGAGACAGTACAATCTTGCATTGATAGCATGCCGCGCAGAATTAAAGCTTTGATAGCGGCTAAAGGTGGCTTAACTAAATATTGACTTTTACTAACATTAATTTCACTTTTTTCTTTAAAACTTAATAAACTTATGCTTTTCTAAATTAATGTTGTTTTATTTATGTCAAATAAATAGGTAATTGATTGGATAATATAAAAATAAAAAACAAATCAATTTAAAATAATAAAACGGTACAATATTACTCGGTAATTAATATTTTACATGAAATCTTGCAGTGCGTCTAATAATTTGGCCAGGGACTGTATATATGTATATATATATATATATATATATATATATATATATATATATATATATATATATATATATATATATATATATATATATATATATATATATATATATATATATATATATATATATATATATATATATATATATATATATATATAGTCAATCATCGCTCCTGATGAAGCTAACATGGTTAGCGAAACGCGCGTCGAATGCAAAAATATAGTGTTTGGTGTAGTGGTGATATATATTGAGTAGTGTCATTGTGCCAAAAATTCCACATTCCCAACATAAATAATTTTACATAAAATTAATGAATTTGTAACATATTGCATTAGCAAATTTTTCACAGGAAAAATATTCTTCAACGTGAGTAAAGTATTTAATAAGATATGAGATAACGGCTTCTTTATTAAATTTATAAAAGTGAATATTCCAAATTTTATCATTCTTCTCTTATATAGTCATCTCCCCCCTTTCATTTACACATTTTTATTTACTTACTTACGATATATTTAAATTTCAAATATATTAAAATTGTTTGTGTTTTTTTATGACGATACAACCATAAGAGTTGGATCAAAGCTATCTAGGATAGTTGGAAAGAAATTACAATAAAACAACAATATATGTACTTGAGCTCTGGATAAGAAACTGGAAGTTAAAATTGAACTGAAATAAAATAAAAGCAATCTACTTTAATAAAACCATTTGTAACTTGCATTTAACAAAAGTTAGATTAACTCAACTTAGAAGGCTACAGATAATTTAAAATTAAATCCTACGAATTTTTTTAATATCCCAAAGTTCACACTTAAAACATTCTATCCGTGGACAAAGTATGTCATTCAGAAAATCTTTTCGGGCCAGATTAATGATCCATTAGAAACTTTAATGAGTGTGGTAAGGACAAGTAGGAAACACTGGACAGAATAGACAAATTTTGTTTTAAGCAAAAAATTATCTTGCTACACTTTCGTGCAACTCCTCTGAAAAAATACAGACGTGGTCTGCTAGTAAAACCAGATGTGGATACATACCGGTGTTGCTACTTGTATTTGTTAATATGTTAATGTGTGTATGTTAATAACAGGTTATATGTGGTTACATATAACTCATTAAAGTACAAATTTATAAAATATTCAACTGTTTTTTATAAATGTACTGTTATTTACTCTCTTCATTTCATTAGATTGGACTTCTAATGACATCGAGAAAGCTAGTGAATTTTTTAAAATCTGACAACACTATATATTTAATTAACCAATTCGTTCGCATGATATCCAGTGGTAATACATACACAAGCGTTGGTTCACACCAATCAGAATTCATATATCCCAATTTAAATATAAAAAATATCTTTGATTATTTCAATAAAATTCCCTACGAGTACTTTGGTAGAGACAATCCATTATCGAGCTCTAATCACTGGGTCTTATATAAATGCTAATCTTAATAGTAAACTTGAATTGCCAAACGATCGATTTGAAATTTTTAATTTAGGTATTAATAAATTCATCTATCCTCAATTAGCACACTATTGAAATTCTTTCCCTTTTTCTTTTTCCTCCGCCCAAATGAACAAAAGGATATACTCAATTCTATTAACAAATAAAAGTTAAAGGTGAATTTAAACTTAACACAAGATGAAATATACTTACTTAAGTAACATCAATTCCAATGTAATTAAACTTAGCGACAAAATATCCAAAATTGTCCACAACTAAAAGAAGAGAACTGATAAACTTACAAGATATTAGCTACCAAGTTTACTTCTACTACTCTTCTATACTATACTTAAGAAATATTCCTGGAAAGGCAATTTGACTTTCTGCTGCACTAAAGCGACTATTCTGAACGCAGCCTTGTCTTGTTGCTATGGAAATGACAAGGACCTAGTTCGCCACAAATGTCAACAAAGTTAACCTATTAAAATATTTAAAAATATTCCCTAAAAGAATAAGGAGTGTTTGACTATTCTAGTAAAAATGAACTTTTCCATCTGGTGGATTTTTACATATTACTTACGTCCAATTATCAAATGGTTTCTTAGAAAAACAACAGGACTATGCGAATTACAACGTATTTGCTACGGCGAAGTTAGTGGAGCTCCCAGAGTAAAAGGGGTTGAAAATTCTCTTAGTTTATCTAGATCAAAACAAATTAGACAGCTCGTGAATCATTTAAATGATATTGCAGATCATAGGAGGTTTACAGGAGCTAATGAAAGGGAGATATTAAAAGGTGTGAAATTATGTTTTGTTTTCTAACCATCAAAAAACATACTTTTCCTATGAATTTAGATTTCTTTAGTTTTATTTTAACATGCTAGTGCATGTTTTGTATGCTCATAAATATTTCTAACAATCTTTTCCTAATGGCCTAAATCCTCATATTGCTAAAAAATTGAATGCAAATATTATTTAAGCTATTATGACAACTGAATAACTTTCACTATCAAAAAAAGTTACTTCAGTTATCAAAAATACATAAAACTTTTTAGGCGCTGTTAGTACAGTGTTGCTAGTGAAAAAAATAAATCCCAAAATCCACTACCAGTTTGTCACGGCATTTGGAAAATGTGTTGAACAAATATGGGGATATCGACAGTTAGTAGCTGAAGTTGAAGAATTGAGGAAAACACAGTATGACAGTGACAATTTTGAACATGAACGTAAACTGTATGATTTGTGGGAAAATTTGATGCCCCATGAAAAATTAGAAGGTAAGTTACTTTACCCATGTTGGCTTATTTTTCATTCATTTATTTATTTGTTTAATTAAAGGCTGCTTACAGAATAAGTCATTTTAAATGGTAAAAAAATTACTCCAAATAATAATATCAATATGTTATCGTCACAGATTGATAAAGTAATTTACTCACTACTTCCCTTGTAAATGTGCACATTTTAAAATATTGAATTTGACTTTCTCACATTAAAAAAAAAAAATAACAAAAACTTCATGCATGATACAATTTAATAATTTAAATAAGTACTTTAATGTGAGATATTAATCACTAAAAAATTGAGCGTAAGGGCTTCAGCAATAATTTCCACCGAAAACTACTTTTGTTAAAACTTTTTGGCTTTAGTTGGGTGTAGGCCACTTGATCAATTTGGCTAAATACCTATTTATTTGGTAAATCTTAATGCGCTGAGTCACATGATGCCATACCTACTACATGTTGAAAAGTTTTGGTCTGACACATAGATGTCACCCTTTACAAAAAATTAATATAATTTTTAGGAAGCACCAACCTTCAAACGATATGTCTTAAAATTTCATGACATTTCTAGTATTAGTTTGCAAGTTACAGTGGTTTTAGTGATGCTCCTTTTGATATTTTTAAAACAATGGAAAAAATCAGATTTTGTGTGTTGATTAATCACTGTTTTTTTGTTGGGAAAAAATACCGTTCAAACAAAGCAGTGGCTTGGTAAGTGTTTCGGGGACTCTGCCCCTGGAAAATCATTCATCATTTACTGGTATGCTGAATTTAAACGTGGCCGTACAGATACAAATGATGCTGAATGCTCTGGACGCCCAAATGAGGTGGTTACACTGGAAAACATCAAAAAAAATCCACAAAATTGTTTTGGATGACCATAAAGTGAAATTGTGTGAGATAGCTGACACCGTAAAGATATCAAAAAAACATGTTGTCATATTTTGCATGAATATTTGGGCATGAGAAAGCTCAGTTCAAAATGGTAACTTGTTTGCTCATACTGGACCAAAAATATCAACGTGTTGATGATTCTGAGCTCTGTTTGGACCTGTTTAAGCTCAATAAAAGGGTTTTTTTTATGCGATATGTGGATGAAAAATGGATCCACCACTACACACTGGAATCAAATCGGCAGTCAGCTGAGTGGACAGCAGCCGGTGAAACAGTCAGCTGAGAAGGCTTTGGGCTCTGTATTTTGGGATGCACACGGAATAATTTTCATCTAATATGCTGAGATGGGAAAAACCATCAATACCAAATATGGTATAAATTTATTGGTGCGTTAGAAGGCGAAAATCCCAACGAAACGGCCCCAAATGAACAAGAAAAAAATACTCTTTTATCAAGACAATGCACCATGTCACAAGTCAATGGTTACATTGTCAAAATTGCAGGAATTGAAGTTCCTGCCAGCATATTCTCCAGATTTGGCCTCCAGCGACTATTATCTATCCGCAGACCTCAAAAAAAACGCTCGCGGGAAAGCGATTTGGCTCTAATGAAGAAGTTATCGCCGAAATTGAAGCCTATTTTGAAGGCAAAGACAAATCCTTCTACAAGAAAGGTATAGAAATGTCAGAAAAGCGTTGGATTGATTGTATCGCTCTTGAACTAGACTATGGTATATTGATGAATAAAGTCAAATTTTGCAAAAAAAATGTGTTTTAAGTAGCTAGACCAAAAACTATTTGTTACTTCCATTTTCTAGTCAGGGAGATATGAGGGGAGGTTTATGGCAACAATAATTGTATAGTAGTGTTAAGCCTATCGAAATTTTTCTTACTATATTGTTATTTTGATAAAAGTTTTTGTGCTTAATCATTTTAGTTTTTGTAATTTTTACTTGATTCAATTAATAATCTATTATTGTTAGCAAAGGAAATAAAAATAGGTGAACTGAAGTGTTTAATCATATATTCATACTTCCCTTGCAAACACATAATTATTATTTTATCTATTCAGTTTTATAACTTTTAATTTTTTAAAAATTATTCAGTACTTGAAACAGCTCACTACAGTCCAAATAATTTAGATCAATTAGAGTCTGGATTGAAGTAGGCTAAAATCTTCAGGTTACAGTAAACAATACTTAATAAAAATAACAAAGATAGACATATATGATGTAATCATCATACTCACATAATTGAAAACTATATAATAGTATAGGAGAGGTGGGAGTTAAGTTTCGGATCGCGAAGTGTATACATGTGTATCGAGCGCCCGGCAATAGTCAACTCGTTCAACGAGCATTATTAAGGTAGTGTTTCGATCTATTTAATTATTTTGTCGATTGCAAACGAGAGGGACTAGAAATAAAGCAGAGTGTAGTGTTAGAATTAAGACAATAAGTAAAAAATTTGGAGGTTTATGAGAATAATTCTGTAAAATTGTATGAAGTTAACAAAGCGATAAGCGACGACCTTGATCATTTTACTGTTTATGGTGATAAGAAATATAAACAACAGTTTTTTTTCCCTCCCGTGTTTGAAAATGGAATATACGAGGAACACACGCAAAGTTTTTATAACAGAAAGAACAATAGATAGCAATGATTATACCTCAGGAGACTCAAAAAGAGGAAGAGCCGAAGAAAAAGAAGGTCCAATGGGATTATTCAAGAAGAGTAAAAAGCTGATAAGAACACCACAGAAAGAGAAAAACGAAAGAGTAGATAAGATAGATAATTTGATAGAAATGATCAGAGAGCTAATGTCAGATATAAAGGATATAAAACAAGATCAGAAGAGATACCAACAAGAGTTGAAGGAACTAAAAAAGGAGAATGAAGATTGAAAGAGGAAAATAAGATAATTAGAGAAAACATGAGAAGTATGGATTTGAAGATAAGTAGACTGGAAAAAGAAAATGTAAGGAATAATATTGTAATATCAGGAATGAGATTTGAAGCGAATAGCCAAGCAGATCTGAAAATAGGTGCAGAACATTTTATGGAGAGGAGTATGGACACAAAAGTACAGATTAAAGATGTGATAAAAATAGGAGCGACTATATACATGATAGAACTTGGAAACACTGGAGATAAACAAGCTGTAATAAAAAATAAAAACAAACTGAGAAACCTAAGAGAGAGAGAGAGTTTACATAAACAACGATTTAACAAAACATGAACGAGAAATTCAAAAGAAATTGAAGCATATAGGAGAACGAGAGAAAGAATGGAAAAAGGGTGAAAATAGGATATTAAAAAATCGTAATCGAAGGAAGAGAATATAAATGGGACATTGAGGAAGAAAAACTGAAAGAACAAACAAAGAATACTACAACCATCAGCCAAAAAACTGAGAAAAGGGAGAGAGATAGGTAGATTGATGACGACCCTGGCAAGGATATGGAAGGAAAGACTAGTAATATGAATACAAATAAGAAGATAATCCAAGAAATAGATAGGAAGAAAGAAATGGGATATAATTATTGAGTTATTAGATTGAGAACAGAGAATAATAGGGGTATAAATGGAAAAGAGAATGAATTGACAGAATAACAAATGCACTATGTAGGAATCACTGAAACAGAAAGGAAAGGAAATGGATGCAAAAAAGAAATTAGAGGAAAAGTATACAAAAATCAACATAGAGACATAATACCGGAACAAGATACAGAACTCACAAAAACAGAAGAAATGAATTCAGAAGAAATAAAAGAGGCAATCAGCGATTTAAACAGGATGGAAGAATATAGAAGGAAATATGGAAAAGACGGATATAGAATAATTCAACACCACGGGCCTTACACTCCTAACAAAATGGGTAGAAAGGCATAAGGATTCAGTAAATAAGTAAGTATAATAATATAATAAAGGGACTGAAGACATAAAAAACCTTTTTACATTTTTTTTAACAAACATAACTGTATTTCGTTTTACGACGGGTATGCGGAAAAAGCGATTCCCTTTTGTCTTGAGTTGCTGTAAATTGTACTCAGTGGGAAACACAGTCGTGGGGGGGACAGTTCGAAAGGAGTTGTACAAGAAGTGACAAGCTGAGCCTCATTAGATGTGAAGATTAGCGCAACGTGTATTCCTAACATGCACCACTTTAAAAGAAATTAAGCAGGCTACACCATAGAACACCTTTCATAAAAATACTTGTAGAATAGACTTAAGTCGTCAGCCATTCTTCAATGTTCTAAGAAACCAAAGTTGCTGGTGAGTTCTGGGTCTCCAGTCAGGTGAACAGCTCTTTTCTGAGTAGAATCCAACAAATGCAGTGTATTTTTGGGAGTAGAGCAGTATTCCATCGTTGGCCAAATTTGAGGTTCGTACAGAATTAACACTTATTGTGGAATGTAAAGCTTTCTACTTTGAAATAATATTCCCAGCTTTTGAGAAGCTCTCTTTGCTACGCATGCAACATGTTCATGTCGAGACATATTTGCTCCTAAGTTAGCGTCCAGCAAATTGAGCGGCTAGGAGGAATGGAGTGCCCTGAAATAACTATATTGAGTTCAACAATGTTAACTTTTTTAGAAAAATCTGGCCCCTAGGTTTTTATAGGATTAAATTTTACTTCTTTACTGTCACCTCACAGATCGAATTTTTTCTAGGTCTTCGTTAAGTTGAACGACATTCTGCTGTCTGCGGATACTTGTATGAGTAGCCGAAGTCCGAGCGTTCAAAGTGAATGAAGAAATAAGCATGCTGTCATCTTTTTCCTTTCTTTCTTCTTTTTTTACCCCTATCGATTAATATATATTATGTTGTTTTCTTTATCCTTTTCTATAATATATATAAAATGCAACATCTCTCTGCCTGTCTGTCTGTCTGTCCGTTAGTGCGCTTATCACTCAAGAACCACTTATCCTATTTACGAGCTTTTTTTTTAAAAACATACATATGTTCTCTGGCCAGGTTATAGGCTATATTATATTACGTTAGGTAACATAAGGAATAAGCAGTGACGATAATAGTGAATCAAGTCGGAAAAAATTTTGCCGCTAGCGTGTTCCCTTGCAATCCAGTGCCTTCACCATTAAATATGGAACAATATCATGCAGCAAAGAATATAATATATAGTATATAAAATGCAACGTCTCTCTGTCTGTCTGTCCGTTAGTGCGCTTATGACTTGAGAACCACTTATCCGATTTACGTGTTTTTTTTTTAATTCATACATTTGTTCTCTGGCCAGGTTATCTATTATCTTCTATAATATATATAAAATGCAACGTCTCTCTGTCTGTCTGTTCGTTACTGCGCTTATCATTCGAGAATCACATTCGATTTACATGTTTTTTTTTCAATCTTAACTTTAAACATTTATTAAAAAAAAAATCTATAATATATATAAAACGTAACGTCTCTCTGCCTGTCTGTCCGTTAGTGCGCTTAGCACTCAAGAACCACTTATCCGATTTACGTGTTATTTTATAAAATACATATGTTCTATGTTACATTAGGTAACATAAGAAATAAGCAGTGAATCAAGTCCCCGCGAGCGGAGCTGCGGGCACGGCTAGTCAGTTAATAATCTAAGTTTATTAGGGAGTATATTAAATATCATCAGACCCAAAAAATACAGTGACTTTTGTATTGAAGTGTTATTGATAAAATTAATTTTTAACACACCTCCTGACGACTTTTAACGAAATTCGCAGTATCTTTTTAGTGTTCCTTACGGAACACTTATGCGATCACTTCAGTGTCCGTCTGTCTGTCACATCTGATTTTTTTCCGAAACTGTTTGACATAGAAAGCTGAAATTTGGCACAAATATAGGAACTGATGGCCTACCCAGAGTCGTGTAGTGTTGAAGGTTAAATTTTGGCTTAATGGGTGAGTTTTTGGGGATGAAATCGGAAGTGGAATTTTTTTTTTGCGAGGTCATCGAGTGGAGTATCAAATGAAAGCTCGTGAAAACATGAGTTCGAAAATATATTTTCTATAATCAGTACTCAGTTTCACTCATTTTTTAAGTATACATATGATGCCAAATTTTTATGTAATGCTAGCGATTCCAGATTAACTCCTCATAATTTTAGGCACTGCTGGCAATGTAGTTGGGATTAGTACTGCCATTTTTGAGCGTACTACCTCACGAATTTTCAATTATTCCCAATCTAATTCCACATAGTGCCATCATAACATATGTATATCCCTAAGAATGTGAGAGAACCTAATTGTTCAGCTATCTGGTTATACAGAAGATCAGCTACAGTTGTTATCCTATTATTCATTTAAATGCATTGTGCATTGTAGAGTAAGTATAGTAAATCCTAAGATATAAGATCCAGCCTTTTTGCTTTTTCAACGGGGCAATAAACGACCCTATTAAGGTTTTGTGCATAGTTGCCAGGTATTAGGATAAACGTATTTTTATTTTACCTGCTTTGTATACCGCCCTCACTTGCACCTGAAATCATATTGGATCTATTTTTACCTATATATTTACTACCTGGCAACCCGGTTTGTAGCCCTTTAAGTATTTGATAATACAGGCCTAATGACCACAGGTCTCCATTAAGATTCGAAAGATACTTTTTATTATTTTTATTTTTAGTTTTACTTACAACTTACAATGTAACGGTTCTATTTTAATTATGTGGCGTCCTTGGGAAAATTGCAATAGTGGCTATCGCAACAGAAAACATTTATCACTTGACGCTAAACAAATAGTGAAAAACGTTTACGACAGTTTGGTAAATAGAAATTTGAATAAACAAAGTGCTTTGCAAGAAACCAGTGAACTAACAAGAACCCCAATTTTTACGATTAAGGGTATTGTAGGAAAACTATCACTCGGGATCAGGAGCAATTGGTGCCGACATTAGACGAAATAAAATTAAGATTGGTGCAGGACGGGACCAATATACATTGTGGCCGATCAACCCTTCACAGAATTCTCTTAAGAATGGGATTCACGTTCCGAAAAATCAACAAACGGCAAGTAGTGATGGAGTCACAAAGATTACGAATCTTGCGACATACTTATTTACAATAAATTAAAAAGTATCGATCACAGAAATTGGCCAATATTTTACCTTGATGAAACATGGTTCGATACCCATGACACTGTGCAAAAAGGGTGGGTTGACAGCAGTACAAAATGTCAGACTAACGCACCTTCAAATAAAGGTAAACGAATAACCATTTTGCATGCTGGATTTGAAAAGGGCTGGGTTTCAAATTGTCTACTATTATCTGCAAAAAACATAAAAGATTCTAGTTTGGTCTATCACGAATACACGACCGCAGAACTTTTTGAAAATTGGTTTCAAAATTCCCTTTTGCCTAATGTTCCCGAAGAGACTGTTAGAGTTATGGACAATGCAAGTTACCATAGTCTCCTTCTAAATAAGGTTCCTAATGCAGCCAACACCAAATCGGAAATACAGGAACATATGTTAGAAAATGACATTTATTTTGACTTTAGTTATCTTTTGGAAGTTTTGAAAGACTATAAATTGAAAAAGAAATATGTTTGTGATAGTATGGCTGAGAAAATGGGACACACTGTTTTGCGGCTTCCTCCGTATTATTTTGTGTTTAATCCAACTGAACATATTTGGCATCAAGTTAAATCAAAAATAAGGGCACAAAATGTTTCTGCTTCCTCTTGTAAACCTCATTCATTCAAACTGTATGTTTGTACTTCTTATCTATTTGTTTTTACATTCCTCTATAAATAAACATCTTCAAAAACACTTATAATTTTATTTATTTGCAGTAATGAATAAAATTCTTAAGTCCACCTCTGTAACCTCTCATAAACAAAAGGTCAGAATTTTTATATTGCGCACTTAAAACGGCAAAAATCAGGATCTTATATTGTGGGATAAGCTATAATTCTAAAAGGCACCAAACTCACGCTTATACATTATCTTCAAATATTAATGTTGCCTCATAATTAACGTGACCATACGTCCCGTTTTAAACGGGACAGTCCCGTTTTTAGGCAATGTGTCCCATTGCCCCCCACGAAGTTGTTGGAACGCATAAAGGTCCCGCTTTGACAAAATTCAACTTTCGACACTCGAAAAGCCCTCCAAAAAAAATCGTGGTGCGTGCAGGCAGGATACCGAGCACTATGCAGCGCGCGGTAAGGCGGGCGGTCTCAGATGATTTAATGCAACCGATCACACTGGTTGTAGCTGTTGGGAACATAAAGAACATACCTACTATTGTCTCTTTTGTTTTGCGTTCATTTGCATAATTATTTACGCCCAGACCACCTAATAGCTTTGTTGACTGTAGTATATAGATACTCGATCCCCTTCTATCTAAGACTATGCACGAATTATTGAAGTTTTGAAACCTAAAATCAGTCGAGGGAAAAGAAAAATGGTCACATTAGTCATAATGTACTTTCCAGTGCTTCCATGATACACGAATTTCGAAGATTAAGGATACCCTTCGATACTCTCATTTTTAAAGATGAGACATGACGGAGATAGGTCTTACATATTTGGTAATAAAGGAACTAACAAGGGGTTTCATGCAATGGCATAGCTAGGGGGAGCATATATTCTCGTCCCTAGGAACTTGGAATAAATCGTCCTGCCCATGAGTCATTTTACTGTATTATGGCCAAATAATGTTTTCTTCGTCTCTTAAAACCCCCCCTTTTCTTTGCCACTTTAAACTGGTTACGTCACTGATCTCCCGCTTCTTAGTCCGACGAGAATCTTTAAAACTAACAAGTAGAATAGTTGGGAATATGAGAAACATATGGATACTAGTAGGATTTAAATTAAGTAAATAATATATAATTGTTTTAAACAGTATGTGCATAAGTAACAATCTTAAACTGTATACAGTCCCTGGCCAAATTATTAGACGCACTGCAAGATTTCATGTAAAATATTAATTACCGAGTGATATTGTACCGTTTTATTATTTTAAATTGATTTGTTTTTTATTTTTATATTATCCAATCAATTATCTATTTATTTGACATAAATAAAACAGCATTAATTTAGAAAAGCATAAGTTTATTAAGTTTTAAAGAAAAGTGAAATTAATGTTAGTAAAAGTCAATATTTAGTTGAGCCACCTTTAGCCGCTATCAAAACTTTAATTCTGCGCGGCATGCTATCAATGCAAGATTGTACTGTCTCCTGCATTTGAGGATGATGATTCCACACATCAATAATCTTTTCTAGGAGCTGGGTTTTGTTGGTAATCACATCTTTAGCCACTTCTCTTTTCATCAGCTCCCACGCATTTTCAATGGGGTTCATATTCGGCCAATCCAACAGAGGGATATTTTTTTCTGCCAAAAAAGCTTTAACAGACCGAGCAGTGTGGCAGGGAGCTCCATCTTGCATGAAAGTGAATGGTTCCCCATTTGGAAACCATTCTCTGAGCTGCGGAATCAACCGATTTTGTAATACTTCTTTGTACTGATCTTGCCTCATTATTCCTTTGACGACGTACAGACGTCCAGTGCCCTTGCCGCTGATGACTGACCAAATCATCACTTTGGTGGGATGTTTAACCGTCGGGACGACACAATCAGGATGAAACTTTTCTCCATGACGACGACGCACATACTGAGCTTTATTCTGCAAAATTTCGAATGTGCTTTCGTCACTGAAGCAGACCTGTCAAAAATAGGAAAAATATATAAACTTCCATGTTTATTTGCTTTATTTAACTGAAAATGATAATAATGTATCAATTATTGATTAAATTGCTGTATCTTACCGATCTCCAGAAGTCCACATCTTTGTCTTGCCATTGTTTGGCCCACTTCAGGCGCTTTGCTTTCATTGCAGCTGTTAACTTGGGTTTCCTGGCGGGGCGACAGGCCTTAAAATCTAATTCTTTCAATTTTCTTCGAACAGTGCGCTCAGAAGCATTTACGCTAGCATCCTGGAGTTGTGATTTTATTACCTTTGTGGTAGCAAATCTGTTTTCTACACAAATTTTCTTCAAACATCTTTCTGACCGTGGAGTGAAAATTGGTTTTCTACCGCATCTTTTCTTTCTTTTCGGGCTTAATTCCTTCCCTGACTCAATTTTCTTTTTTATGCGTCGTACACTAGCTTCAGAAACCTCCAATCTTCGTGATATTTCTCGGTTTGTAAATGTTTTCGCAATCACAAGGGCCTTCACTTCAGCTTTTTTACGTGGTGATTAAATTGCTGCCTTTTCTACCCATAATGAAAATAGTCCAATTACTTTTTTAAAACACTGCATACAAAATAAACTAATAACTGAGTAGTATAAAACTGTTAAACAAACAATCACAGTCCATAAAGCCACAGAAACACGTCCGTACCTGACTCGATTCCGATCGCGACTGATACAGATTTGTACTTGTTTACGTTCATGTATCACTTTGTCAACACGGTGTTGCTATATGTTAAAAATAAATACAAATATGTAGTCTACAACAATTCTTTTAAATAAAAATCAATAATATTGTAGCTTAAATATACCATTATTGCATAAAAACTCTTAAGAAACATAAAATAACTAAAAAAATACAGTGCGTCTAATAATTTGGCCAGGGACTGTATGTGCAAGAAATCCTCAAAAAATAAAAATAACATCAATACAAATATTAAATGTGCAATGCCCTTAAAGTCAATTTATATACGTATTGAGTCCAACAAACATTCCGAGGTCATAATATCAATCACAGCCACCGATATTGTATTTTAAATTTCATTCAATATTGATTGGTGACGATTCAGGTATTTTCCCACTTTTCTTGTGGATCTATTCGTGCCTAACCGTTTTATTCACTAACTTGTCTGTTTGCCAGTAGCAGCAGTACAACTTCGCTACTCAGGCTGTTCGGAATCGGTTTCTTTTTGTCTTACGTGATAAATTACTTTTTCTACAAAGTTAGGTGTAGCTGAAACTTAACAAAGAGAACAAATGAAAAATCACCCGTTATCCGAAATATATTATACGAATGATGTGTGCGATTATTTCAATGCTCACAACTTATTACTCAAATTAAAATTCCAGCTCAAAATTATTCGAGTACTCGGGCGACTATTCGAATACGAGTACCCAGTACTGAATTATTGAAATTTGCTGTTTTTGTTGCAATACTAATTGAGACCGATGTATTTTTAGTGCTTTACTATGGGTCCTTTGTCAATTTTATAAATCTAAAGCACACCAAAAATTTTTCTATCTTCTAACTTGAATGGTTTCCAAGGTATTTAAAAGTTCCGTGTTACGCTAATACGGTACCGCTCTTATTAGGGTAACGTATTCACCCTTTCAACTTTTTGAACGGTTAGTTTAATCAGATTTTAAAGTTCAGAGTATTTATTCTTAATACTTCGATTTAATATATTTTTTTCTTAAATACAAGAACACAATATTTGGTGCTCGATTATGAAAAAAATAAACCAACTGCCTGCTGCTTTCCGGACTAATTTTGGTAAAATTGATATAGTTAATGTTGTGGAGAGATTGAGGGAGTTGAAGGACGATAGAGCAACCGCCCAGACGGCATTCCCCCATACATATTTAAGGGCTTTGAGGATATATTATGTTATCCGCTACTGTTTTTGTTTGAGTCTTAAAACAAAAATGTCTCCTCACCTGTGGAAAAGAACAAGAATATGTCCAGTTTTTAAAAAGGGTAACAAAAACGATATAAAGAGCTATCGACCAATTGCAATACTCTCAACGGCAGCTAAAGTTTTTGAAAAGATTATAGTAATATATCAAACGTCGGTTCGTCACAGTATAAGTACTTATCAGCACGGCTTTATGGAGGGTAGATCTGTCATTAGTAATTTATTAGCGGAAATGCAGGCAACGTCAGATGTCTTAAATCGGCGCGGCAAAATGGATATTGTATATACAGACTTTGAAAAGGCATTCGATAAGGTCTCATTTGCGGTATTGTTGAATAAGCTGGAGAAGAATTTTGGATTCCACGTGAATTTAAGTGAGTTTTTAAAATCTCACCTTTACAATCGTGAACATGTAGTAAAGATAAAGGGGTATGAGTCCAAACCTTTTACACCTACATCCGAGATTCCGCAGGGGTCCAACCTAGGACCTCTGCTCTTTTTACTTTATATCAATATGGTGTAGTTAAAAATGTATCCTGCCTGTTATTTGCTGACGACTTAAAACTTTATTATGAAATCAGATCGCCTGCTGACTGCCTGATTTTGCAGAATGATATAGACAACGTTGCAAAATGGGAAATTGACAATAAGATTTACTTTAGTGTAAGTGTACTGTTGTTTCTTATACTAGAAAACTGAAGCCGATAAAGTTTACATATAATATTGAGAATGTCCCACTCTTGTATGAAGATAAGATAAAGGACTTAGGAGTGATATTTGATTCCAAATTGACGTTTAACTATCATGTAAGTTATACAGCAAGCAAAGCGAACAAAATGTATAGATTAATTGTCAGAAGCACAAAAGATTTTAGAAGTACAAATTGCATAAACCAGCTATACATATCCCATGTTAGAAGTATATTAGAATATGCGAGTATAGTATGGTCACCCTTTTATAATTGTCACAAGCGAACACTTCAATTGATACAGAATAAAATGATGCGTTACATGCATTATAAACAAACCGGTTCATATAACTCTATGATCTCTTCTACACTGTTGCACGAATGCTATGGGATGGTAACCTTAGAGAAACGTAAAAAACAATATTGCATGCTCTACTTGTACAAAGTAGTGAATGGTCTCATTGATGACCCGGCATTTCTGTCCAACTTATATTGCAGTATGCCAACGTACACCATAAGAAATCATAACACTTTCGATATATCAGATGTAGCCCATAATAACCATCACCTGGGATCTCCATTGTATAATGTTTGCATGCTATATAATGGAATCCAGAATAGTGCAGTATTTTCAAAACTAAATTGCGTGCGTTGTTTTAAATGTATGTAAATTTTTATGTAATATTATTTAAATTAAGTTAATTTAAGTTCTAGTACTTTGTAATTGGAAATATCGCTGTGTTCAATCTGTAAAGTGTAGTAAATAAATAAATAAAATTTTGTATGACGGTGTGGTCATGTATGGTGTACAAGAAGAGTAACACTATTGATAGTTTGCAAGTTTAACTTGTAGGCGTAAATTACTTAAATGAATAACTTTTATTACAAAAACTATTGGGATCTTACCTGTGGGAGGAGTCTACTATGATTATTATTAAGATGGCCGAAATATGGGTCAGTTTTAAATTTGTAATGTGTGAAGCGTAGGGAGTGTGACAGTATTTTTCAAAAATATTAACCATTGGCAATATTTGCAAATATATCCTACAAATTACAAATCCTGCCTGCTGTTGTTGTTTACTTCCAATCCGTAGCTTTTACTGATCCTGACCTCTAATTCAGTTTTATTTGCGTCTATAATCAAGGTGTGATCTACTCGTACATGACGCAAATTCTGTATGCGTTTTCCTCCAACGGCGATACCACCATTCCAGTTATTGAAAACTTCGCGCATTATGTACTCCGTATAAATGTTGAACAGTTGTGGCGAAAGAATGCATCCTTGCCGGATACCAATTTTCGTGGTGAAGCTTTCTATGTACAGGGTGAGTCAACGATAGAATAAAGTTCATTATCTCATTTGTTTCGGGAATGACGAAAAAATGTTAAATACAATAGTTTTAGGGAATGTTAAGGTGCACAGTTTAAAATTATTTTTGAGTATACAGGGTACTTCAAAAAAGTGTGGCAGATATAACATACGTTTTTTTAAATGGAACATCCTATTTTCTAATTTATTTTTAAATTCTGCGTAAAATTCTATAACTTCTTTATTAATAATGTTATATACCTGAACCTAGTAGTTTTTCTAATATTTCAATTTTTTTTTAAATACTAGCTTTCAGTTTTGTAAAAAATTGCCAGTAGCAACATTGTTTCTGAAGGTGGAATTTCATACTCGGTGAAAAACTTTTAAAACCAAATCTTTTCCTTGGGTGTGGAATAATCGATGACAAAACTGTCGGCCCAATTGCGAACAGTATTGTTTAAGATGGCACATTCAAGAGTAGAACAGTTGAAATTTTATGTATGAAATAGTCTTGTACAGCCGGTGAAGGTGAAAAATGCAACCATATCCTCGCAACTCTTTTGTATTGTTACCGGTAAAATGCTAACTTATAAATGTCTACTATTTACATTTCAATTTTTGTATGAAAATTATTATCTTCTGAAAAATGTTATCTAATAACGAATTTTTGTTTGACACGTACACAAATTACAAAAAAAACCAATGATTGTTCAAGAATAAATAATTTTACTTACCTGGAAGAATATAATCTTCTTTTTTAAAATGTTTAGAACAAACTTTAGTATTAGTATTAATTGTGATTTTTCGTTCAATTCAGAGAACTTTTTCCACCCTTTCATTTTGTCAACTTTTTCCACTTACCTAAATGCATTAGTAATATTTACATAACCCTCATTCACTTTTAGAAACGCATGAAAAACTACATTTAAATCCTTTTGCAGGCGACTTTTATAATTGTAAACGCAGCATAAAAGTCTCTTTTTTTGATTTTTCACGAAAAGCAAAAATTTCGGCATTCATTTTTAAGAAAATTTGTAATATTAATTTACTCAGACCCTTATGACAGATTTAAAAATGCAACTTACGTTTAATTCCTGAAAACACCGCGAGATGTATTGAATAGGTAAGATCCCAATTGACTCCGTACCATAGCCGCAGTTACCTGTAAATTCGTGGGTTGTCCAGGTGTGTGTGTAGGAATCTAACCTAAACAAATACTATTTTTTCTAAAAAATGTTCGTTTTTTCAAAGAAATTTTTTCTGTTATTAATTTCTTGCAAAGAAAGTGTATCGACTGTTTAATAAGTACAATGATGTCGGTGTAGAAAAGAACCTTTGTGTACATGCTTTACATTTTTTATGTTTATTTTTTTGATAAGAAAACAAACCTAAATACGACAAAAAACCGGTAAAGTGATTTATTCAGTAATTTACTTACAAACATGCTGTTCAGGGCCTCAGAGATATTAACAATTGAAACGGTATATTTCCCTCTTCATGCCATTTCTATTAAAATTGAAAATAATGAAAAAAAAATGACACATATTCCCAGAACCACGAACAAGAGGTGTAAGACGATTAACACGAAAAATACCTCTAAGACCCTCCAGTCTAGTAACTTTATATACGTTTGAACATAAATAATTGGAAACAAAGGTAGTATAAAGTACTTTTCCGATTACTGAAGAATACTGAAAAGAACAATTAATGGGATAAGTACGAAGCGACCTCTGTAACATTCTCCTCCACCCCTTTAACCCGTTGTACGTTTATTTATTATTTCAAAAAAAAAATCTCGTAATGATATCGAAGACATCAAAACTTGTTGACCTCTTTAGTTAAGGCGATATTACTCGAAATCTGTAAGTTCCATTCTTATATCAAGTATTATATGTGTACCAAATTTGAAGTCGATATTTCGTGAGTTATCGGGACAACAGGTTGATAGATAGATCGACAGACACAGGGAACGACGAAAATGAGGGGCTATATGTTTCACATATAGGGACCATGAAACATGAAGAAATGCAAACATCCCGAAGGGTGATTTTTTCACGAATACAATACTTTTCTTCATTAAGGAAAGTAACAGAGGCAAAGATCATTTGCCAGTTTATTTCGACTCATCATATGTTTCAAAAACAGACTTCACGAGGAAAAGTCCGGGGGTTCAGTTCTTTTTCACCTTTGGTTCCGGATGAGCGAAAAAAATGGAAGTGCAATAGCAGCAGCTAGACAGCTTTTTAGCAATAAATTAGCTACTGGCAGATTTTTCTAGAACAGGTCTGTTTTCTTCTTTTTTTCTGCGTCGTCAAACCTCATAACGTGTGAAATATCCTTGAACCGATCCCAGCTCATTATCTTACTATAAATTGGGCGACCATCTTGTCGACTAAACATCGTTCTAATATCTTCATTTTTTGATTTGTAGACTCCATCAAAAAAGTAAACCGATACAGTTTTTGGTTCTTCAACGTTTAATTTTTTCCATCTATTTTTATCTACCAGTCGCGCTTCTTTATTATTCCAGTAGCATATTTTTTCTAAAAGGGGTTGCCTAAAAAATAATAAAAATCTGTCTGCCACTGACTGCTGGCTTCTCTCAGCCCATCGGGTTGGATCTTCCGTATTGTTCAGAACAATATGTCCACCTTTTCGCCCTCTGGGATCAACAAGTGGCAGGGAGCACCAAATTTGCTCTTCATTTTTAGATATATACCAGTATTCCTCATTACCAGTATCAACAGAGGTAGAAGGTAAATCACGTACCCCAATATCCCTGGCTTCTTCCTCACTATTCTCCTGGATTGGTTCTGGAGCATCAGTAATTTCCTCCATCCCCTCTTCATTGTCACTTTTATCCGAGTTCGTTTCCGATTCCGAATCACTAGAAAGATCTTCCCCTAACATTCTCTCCATTTCAGCAATAGTTAGCTTTCTTTCACTTGACATTATGCAAGAACAAACACAGCTTTACTCGAACACTACAGTTGAACTCATTTATAAACGTATATACTGAATTGTTTGCTACAAGAACGTAGTCTGCCCCCACCATCCATCCCTACACACAATCAAAATTCCACTCGTATCGTAAAAGATAGTGGAATTATGTATTGTCTGCTGACTGGCGCCTCCCGCTGCCACATGCAATATGGTTTTTATATAGCAGGGCCGCAGAGGCTCAAACGTCCGGAACGATAGTTAAGTTTATTATAAGTAGAACCGTGCAGTCTGAGGTAAATAAACTTCTACAGTTTTGAAGCAGACATGATATTATTAAATGTTAATAAATCTGAAATTTGTATCATTTACACAAAAGTAGTTACAAGAGTTTAACTTCATAAAACGGGTCTAGGAGGTCCGGCCGTCCGCAGAGTGTTGAATTTGTTGACTATCCCAAGGTTCGGTTATTGGCACATTCCTTCCTCTAATGTAACGTTAACGGTATTTTACAAGTAGTGATTGCGGAAACTTTCTGTTGAAGAAAATCTCATGTTTTTATCGTAAGAAACCTCTTTCCGAATATGACCTTATTCTCTCGGACGTAGAATAAGATTTCTGTTGATTTTGTGTCACTTTACGAACGAAACAAGATCGTTTTTCCATAGTAGACGCATCCTGATGCATTTCCCATTTGTCCTAATGTGTTTGAAGCTGATTTAGTTATTGGTTCGATCGTCGGATATTTAATCGGGACCAATTACGTACTCATCTGCAATGCACCTGCGCCAGCGCAAGCACTGAGGGATGTGACGCGATGTTAGTTGGTTCGCCATGATAAGCCTAGCGTTTTTAGCAAAGTTGTGTGGAGTTACTCAGGTAATATTATTTTATTTTTGCAGAATCGATTTTTATATCTTGTTTTTTTAAAACATAATTTGTGGGATAATACTAATTTTACTTTTTTATAATTGATATGGCAAGATCTATTTTTTTTTATAGTTAAATTGTAGGACGCCGAATTGTAAAATGCAATGACAACGCAATGTCGAAATGTATATTTTGGGACGTGTGAATATTAAAGTAGGAGGTTCAGCAGGCTATAATCTTGAAAGTGTTGTGCAGCTTTTCTTTTCAATATACACCATAAAAATAGACTTAAAAACTAATAAAATAAGGTCTTATTATATTGCAATACCATTTTACGGCCTAAGATGTTAAAAACCGTGTCCTCGTGTTAAGTGCATTTAGGTTTTTGCTTTCCTTGCTATTTATTATATTCGTGAAAAAGATCACATTCCGAGATTTTTCTTTTCTGCACGTTTTGGGGTTCCTAGGTCACGGAAAACATAGTCACTCGCCGGTCTGTCTGTCTGTTTTTGAATTATATTGCTTAAAGCCAAGGGGTGCATTTACAATATTCTTGAAGCTGGGGAATCTGAAAATTAAGTTATTTTTTCATTTCTTTTAATTTTAAATGAGGAAGGGGGGTAAAAGAAGTGAAGTAGTCAAATATTGTATAGTTTCAATAGTATTTGGGATTTTGCCAGGTTTTTAGTTGTGATAATGAACAAATTTTAAGCATATATATATATATATATATATATATATATATATATATATATATATATATATATATATATATATATATATATATATATATATATATTGTTTCCTATAAATAATTATGCAATATATAAGGGATGGGAAAAAGGTGTTAGAAGGGTGATTTTGTGTTTATTGTGTTGACAAGTCCTTTTAGTATTCTTTGAGTCAAGAAATCAAAATATTACATTATTTTTTTTTTATTTTTAATGTTATTAATGGGGCTAAAGGGTAGACATTAAATATTGTATACTTTCACTATCATTATGAGGAATTTACCTAGTTTTCTGGTGGATATATTTTATTAAATTTTAGCTAATAATGTATAGTAAAAGGTACATGAGGTGAAAGGAATGGGGTAGGTGGTTAGAAGAGAGGTTGTGTATATATCACAATCCGCTTCTATTTTAGTGTTCTTTCTTCTTCATTATTTCCAATTCTACTATAAATAGTATCTAGAAGGGATAGCCATCTGGTTACAGAGTAATCTAAAAAAATTTTAAGTCAATTGTAGAAGAAGTTTTAGAAATACATTTAACACCCTGTGGACCTGGGCCTCCCAGACCTGTACATGTGAAATTAAACTTTTGTAACTACTTTTGTGTAAATGATACAAATTTCAGATTTATTGATATTTAGTAATACCATGTCTGCTCCCAATGGCAGCTTAATTACCTCAGATTGCACGGTTCTATTTATTGTAAACTTAACTGTCATTCTGGACAGGTGGGTCTCTCAGACCCTTCTATATAAAAGCTATATTGCATGTCTCAGGGGGAGGCGTCAGTTGGCAGACTACATAATTCCACTTTTTGTTACAATACTAGTGGAATTTTGATTATATGTAGGGATGGGTGGTGGGCTCAGACTACATTCTTGTGATAAACAATTCACTATATATGTTTATAAATCAGTTCAACTGTAGTGTTCGAGTAAAACTGACTACCTGTGTTTGTTCTTGTCAAGTAAAAGAAGTCCAATTATTGCTGAAATGGAGAGAATGTTAGGAAATGAATGGGCCCGTCTGCAGAGTGTTAATTTAGCAGAAATGAAATTTATTGATAAATAGATAGAGACACCTGCTAACAATAAAAAGAAAAAAAAAACAAAAAATAGATACAACCCTTAATTATGAAAAACTGCATCACACTAAACATCACCACATACAGATATTAACCTAAACTGAGGCAGAAACAAACTCCTGACTAGATTATAAACTCCCTTAGCCTTGCCTTAAAAATATTTACCGTTGCAACATTCCTAATATTTGTCGGCAAAGCATTATAGGCGTTAAATCCCTTATAAAAAAGGGAAATCATTGTGGATGAATGTTTCGTTCTTACATTATGAAAATCATTAACGTTTCTTGTAAAGTAGGAGTGTATTTTCCTCTGTAATCCAACAAATTCATTAAAATATTTGGAAGCATTCCCCTGCTCAGTGTAAAAATAAATATTGCACGATAGTATATTCTTTGTTTACCCGAAAACCACCCCAGAGTAGAGGGCATTAGGTTTATTGTAGTGATTGTAGCAATCCCCTATCAGGGAGAAATAACATGGTTGCACAATAATCAAAGTATGATAGTCTTAAACACCAATATTCTAGAAAACAAAGACAAACTTTTTGCCACTCTAGAAAAGAATTTGAATTTTTTTCTGTGTATATTCACAATGCCTTTTCATAAACAATGTTTTGTCCAATATAAAACCAAGATATTTTATTTGACTGACCCATTCTATATAGTCATTATCTATACACAATTTATACCAGGTGTACAACTATGAAATGCTGATTTTTTTTTCTAAAAAAACAAGTTAAATTCGGAAGAATGATAAAAAGTGCTTTATTCAAAGTATGCTCCATCGCTTGTTATACATTTTTCCCATCTTTCGGGCAATTTGTGAATACCACGCCAGTAAAAATCTTCCCCTTTTGCTGCGAACCATTCATCGTGCCATTTTTTCACATCTTCGTATGAACCAAAGCGCTGCTCAGCAAGTGCGTGACCCATCGATGCAAACAAGTGGTAATCGGAAGGAGCCAAGTCTGGTGAGTAAGCCGTATGGGGTAGAACTTCCCAGCTGAGTGCTTCCAACGTGTCGCGAACTGGTTTTGCCGTATATGATGGAGCATTGTCAGGAAGAAAAATGATTTTGTGTTGCCTCTTTCGGTATTCTGGCTTTTTTTCAAGCAGCGAACGGTTCAGATCGGTCAATTGTTGTTGGTAACGTTTAGTGTTAACCGTTTCCCCAGGTTTTAACAGCTCATACTAGACCACGCCCCTCTGGTCCCACCAAACACAGAGCATCGTCTTTCTGCCAAAGCGATTCGGTCTTGCGGTCGATGTGGATGATGCGCCTGAGTCTACCCATGATTTTTTTCGCTTGGGATTCTCAAAATAAATCCACTTTTCATACCCTGTAACTATACGATGCAAAAACGACTTCCTTTTGTACCGAGCGAACAAAATGTCACACGTGTTTTTGCGTTTTTTTTTTTTTTTTTCCATTTGCCTGTCGTTCAACTCATGTGGTACCCATCTACCGGTCTTCTGAATCTTTCCCATCTCTCGTAGCCGATTGGAAACAGCTTGTTGTTGTGTTTGCGTTTGCGAATCATCTTCGTCCAACAATGCTTGCAATTCCACATCTTCGTATTTTTTTGGCGGTTTTCCACGTTCCTTGTCTGCAACATCGAAGTCACCACTTTTGAAACGCCGAAACCATCGTTGCGATGGAGCATGTTCACCATAAGCTTCTCGAAGTAATCGGTATGATTCATCAGCAGTTTTCTTCAAATGAAAACAAAAAATTAATGCTGTCCGCGAATGCTCTTTGTTCGGTATAAATTTCGACATATTGAACACAACAACATAACACTATGCACACACTTTTCCGATTTATCACTCGTGCGCGTCTGACACTTGTTGATGACACAACAAAATGGCGCAGAGTCAAATCTTTATAGCACAAACTGCATTGGTGCACTATCTGTTGTCTGAAATCCGCATTTCATACTTGTGTACCTGGTAGTCTTAAACACCAGTATTTTAGAAAACAGAGACAAACTTTTTGCCACTCTAGAAAAGAATTTTAATTTTTTTTCAGTATATATTCAAAATGTCTTTTCATAGACAATATATTGTCCAATATAAAATCAAGATAATTTATTTGATTGACCCATTCTATATAGTCATTATCTATACACAATTTATACAAGAATCCATCGATATTGTTAACTTTGTAGTGAGTTCCTATTATTATTACTTTAGTTTGGCTGGCATTTAATTTAACCTTATTAATGGAAAAAACTGTTCAATTCCTCTAAGAAACTGATCCATCTCCAAAACCAGATCTCCCAAGTTGTCTCAATTATGTGAAATTAAAGTGTTATAAGCAAACAAATTGATGAACTCTAAACCCTCTTTTTAACATCATTTAAATATATTATAAACGACAGTGCCCGCAATATGCTACCTTGCAGAATACCATACTCATTCTCAATGTTTGTAGAAAAGCTTCTGCGAACTTTAACATATTGCATTCTATTTGATAGATAATTTTTGAACCAGTTTATGGCTTTATTTTTAATACCATAATATTCCAATTGTTTCAGTAGTATGCCTCTATCGATTGTTTCGAATGTCTAACATAGGATATGTATAGCTGTTTTATGCAATTTGTACTTCTAAAATCTTTTGTGCTTCTGACAATTAAGCCATACATTTTGTTCGCTTTACTTGCTGTATAACTTACATGATAGTTAAACGTCAATTTGGAATCAAAAATCACCCCTAAGTCCTTTATCTTATCCTCATACAAAAGTGGGACATTCTCAATACTATATGTAAACTTTATCGGCTTCAGTTTTCTAGTATAAGAAACAACAGTACACTTACACTAAAGTAAATCTTATTGTCAATTTCCCATTTTGCAACGTTGTCTATATCATTCTGCAAAATCAGGCAGTCAGCAGGCGATCTGATTTCATAATAAAGTTTTAAGTCGTCAGCAAATAACAGGCAGGATACATTTTTAACTACACCATATTGATATAAAGTAAAAAGAGCAGAGGTCCTAGGTTGGACCCCTGCGGAATCTCGGATGTAGGTGTAAAAGGTTTGGACTCGTACCCCTTTATCTTTACTACATGTTTACGATTATAAAGGTGAGATTTTAAAAACTCACTTAAATTCACGTGGAATCCAAAATTATTCTCCAGCTTATTCAACAATACCGCAAATGAGACCTTATCGAACGCCTTTTCGAAGTCTGTATATACAATATCCATTTTGCCGCGCCGATTTAAGACATCTGACGTTGCCTGCATTTCCGCTAATAAATTACTAATGACAGATTTACCCTCCATAAAGCCGTGCTGATAAGTACTTATACTGTGACGAACCGACGTTGATATATTACTATAATCTTTTCAAAAACTTTAGCTGCCGTTGAGAGTATTGCAATTGGTCGATAGCTCTTTATATCGTTTTTGTTACCCTTTTTAAAAACTGGACATATTCTTGTTCTTTTCCACAGGTGAGGAGACATTTTTGTTTTAAGACTCAAACAAAAACAGTAGCGGATAACATAATATATCCTCAAAGCCCTTAAATATGTATCGGCTTCAGTTTTCTAGTATAAGGAACAACAGTACACTTACTTACACTAAAGTAAATCTTATTGTCAATTGGACATTTTGCAACGTTGTATATCATTCTGCAAAATCCGGCAGTCAGCAGGCGATCTGATTTCATATATATTTATATTTCATATATATAACTCTGTGATTTATTTACCTACACAATACATTATGAATTTAGCCACAAAATCTCTTGCTTGACTATTTAAACGTTTTCCAGGCATTTTGGTGGCTTCATATGAAGAGTATTTGGTCAATATTCCACAAATATTAGAGCTCTGAACAGAACTATTTATTAGTTAGAAACGATAGTGACCGTTTGCTGTAAAAATTAAGGAAGTGCCTACTGCAAAGTCTAATATACGTTGATTAAAACTTGCTGCACTGTTCACATTTTTTGTGGGAAATTCTGGTTATGTTTGATTTTATGGCTTTATTTATTTAAAAAAAAGTTGTTACAAACACCCTCCCTGGATACCACAAATTTCTCAGACAAAACGTGGACGGTGCAGCAATTTTTACTACGTCGACTTCCAATGAACCGTGTATTAGACACTTCCAAAAATTAAACATAAAAATGACGTAACCTCAATCCGTCAAAGAATTATCGATTATTTTTATTGCGTATAAACTCGGCGGTACTGGCTTCTAAAACATGAAGCTATACCCAAATTCAAGGTTGTTCGCTGTCTTTCTTGCATATGTACAAATAACTGAGACAGATAATAGAGCGAGAATCGTAAATAACTTCAAATGACAGAAGACCTAAGTTTTTAAATATACTTAACATGTGGATAAGAAGAATAATACGAGGCTGGTTTGAAAAGTCCGTGCAAAAATAAAAACTACTCTCTCCTTTTAGGCTTATACACTTCGTCCAACGATGTTCTAGTTTGTTGATCCCTTCCGAATAATAGGATTTGTCCAAGTCTGCAAAATATCCATTAGTGTCTGCAATCACCTCCTCGTTTGAATAAAATCTTTGTCCCGCCAACCATTTCTTCAAATTGGGGAACAAATAGTAGTCCGAGGGAGCCAAGTCTGGAGAATAGGGGGGATGTGAAACGAGTTGGAATCCTATTTCCATTAATTTTGCGACCACAACTGCTGAGGTGTGTGCTGGTGCGTTGTCGTGATGGAAAAGGACTTTCTTGTGGGCCAATCGCGGGCGTTTTTCTTGCAGCTCGGTTTTCAAACGGTCCAATAACGATGAATAATATTCACCTGTAATAGTTTTACCCTTTTCCAGATAGTCGATGATGATTATCCCTTGCGAATCCCAAAAGACAGTCGCCATAACCTTTCCGGCCGAAGGAACGGTCTTCGCCTTTTTTGGTGCAGATTCCCCCTTGGTAACCCATTGTTTAGATTGTTGTTTGGTCTCAGGAGTATAGTAATGTATCCATGTTTCATCCACAGTGACGAAACGACGCTTAAAGTCCTCCGGATTCTTCTGGAACAGCTGCAAACCATCCTTGCAACACTTCACACGATTCCGTTTTTGGTCAAGCGTGAGCAATCGCGGCACCCATCTTGCGGATAGCTTTCTCATGTCCAAATGTTTATGCAAAATATTATGTACCCGTTCAGTCGAGATGCCCACAGCACTAGCAATCTCACGCACCTTAACTCTTCTGTCATCCATCACCATATCATGGATTTGATCAATGATTTCTGGAGTCATAACCTCCACAGGCCGTCCAGAACGTTCAGCGTCACTTGTGCCCATATGGCCAGTCCGAAAATTTTGAAACCACTTATAAACTGTTCTAATCGAAGGTGCAGAGTCACCATAATGTTTATCAAGCTTCTCTTTAGTCTCCTGAGGCGTTTTGCCTTTCATAAAGTAATGTTTAATCACCACACGAAATTCTTTTTCGTCCATTTCTTGAAAATCACTCGACTTCCTTGATTCACACGAATGCCAAACACAAAGAAATAGACCAATATGGCTGAAACTTGGTGTGTGTTCATTCAAGAGATGCTACTAACTAAACATGACCTCGATACGCGCCGGTGGTACCATCTCTCGGACTTTGCACGGACCTTTCAAACCAGCCTCGTATAGACGGATGTTTACACTATATTCAGACATTTATGACGTGCATGCAAAGAATCATTGATCAGATTTTATCACATATTGATTCGTATCAATTGATCTTTCCATTTAGTAACCGTAGTTCGCATGAATACCCCTTACGAAATCCGAACTGGTTGCCCAGGAAAAGCTTATTCAAATTAAAATATTCAATTAATTGTTCATAGGCAGCTTTCCCTAATGCATGGTAGTAAGTTCACTGGCCTAAAGTTAATAACGTTATTACTACTTTGAACTTTTTCAATTTAAAACAGTATATCCGATTGTTGTAAAAGTTTACTTTAAAAATTTTGAGTTTAAAACATTATGAGCATCATTACAATACTTTAGAGAAAAAACTATTTGATTTAACTGATCTATAGATATGGCTTTGAATTTATTAAGCCGGCTATTTATCACCGGTAAAAGTTCAGAAGATCACTCATATGGAACAATGATACTATTTGCTATGTCTTTAACACTTTAATAAAAAATTCATTAAACACAGGCAGCCTGACTCTCATTTAATGCAGTTATCCTTGTGTCTCTTGTACCAAAGTTAATATTAGTGAAATATTTATCCTCACACCTTTTTCCTACAAGTTTTTTTTTATTAAGAAAACCTTATTGGGGTGTGCGTTGTGAAGTCACTGATCATTTTATACCTCTGTAACAAAGTTTTTTTATTTTAAAAGTATCACCTTACGGAACACTAAGTCTGACCTGCACCTGGCTGGTTTTTATAATTTGAGGTTTATTTAGGTTTTAATATATAGTGTACTGTCCCAGTTTGTTCTAATATTTGGATCTGTTTTTTTAACAATTTTTTAAATTTAAAACGAATCATTTTTTTAGTGTTAATTTTAAGAATTTTTAAGCTTTTATACATCATGTTTACAGGGTGGTCCAAATTGGACACTTTTAAAGGTAAACCCCTTTATCTGAAGGAGATAGACGAAAACCGATGTCGGTGTCTGAGGCACAATTTTCATGATAAACTCAATGCCGAAAACCGCATATCGATATCTAGTACCGTTTTAGATATACAGGATATTTTTCAAAACTCTGTATTTTGGAAAAATGTTTGTAATTCTTTCCCTATTGAAAATTTTTGATTTCTGTAAAAACATTCTCAAAGCACTATTTCACGTGGATTTCAACAGTGTAAGTTACATATTTTTACAACTAATATTTTAATAGTTATTAACGCAAAAATATATTTTTTAAATGGGATACCCTGTATATTTTTCCTTATCCGAATAGAGCTTTAAATTACCATTCTAAAAATATAGCACACTTTATATTTTGCTTAAATCTACTTCAAAATATAAAGGTTTTCAGTTTTTACGCGAGTTTTAAGTGCACATTTTGTGAAGTAGGCTTTGGACAGAGCGGCCATATGGTTTAATTCAATTGTTTTACTCGTAGTTGTTAAATTTTACTTCAGGATCAGTTATTGAATTGTCAAATAAATCGCAATGAAGTTTGAAAGTTACGAAAAATGGGATATGATGGTGTGTTTCATACAAACCGGAGAAAATTCGGAAGCGGCAAGTACGAACGGTATCCAGAGAGGCGTCAACTCTTCAAGGATATATTCGCTCGATTGCGACATAACTTTGTTAATAGTGGCCAGTTCGAAAAGAAACGACCCAAAAAATATGCATCAACCAGGGATAAGGAGTCAGAAGAAATAGTAGTTTTAGGAACTATCGGAAATAATCCCAACACTTCAATCCGATAGTTAAGAATCCACTGGACTACCAAGAACTAACGTATGTCGTACTTTGAAGAAGCACAAATTCAGGCCATATAGGACAAGAAAAGTTCATCACCTTAGAGACGGAGATTTTCAACGGCGTATGGATTTTTGCCAATGGTTTCTGGAGAATTGTAAGCATGTTCCGAATTTTTTATTAAATTGCATTTGGACAGACGAAGCTTATGTAAGCAATGCAGGTATTTTTAACAGTTACAATTCTTATACGTGGGCACAAGAAATTCCTCATTTAGTTGTGGAGCAAAGAAATCAAGGCAGATTTGGATTTAATGTGTGGGCAGGAATTTTTAGAGGCAGGGTATAGGTCCATTTATTTACGAAGGAACACTTTCAAGGTAGCAAATAGAACCTCTTGTTGATGAACTGCCGTTAATGGACCTTAGAAATATATTTTTCAACACGACAGGGCACCCCCTCATAACGCTGCAGTTATCAGTAATTTTTTATCGGCCAGTTTCGACAATAACTGGCCAACCAAGGTCTTAACCGTTGGCCGGCAAGGTCACCGGATCTAACACCAATGGACTTCTATCTCTGGGGAAGATTGAAAGACCTAATTTTTAAATTGCCGACAAACACCAGGCAAGAGTTAGAAGTCGGAGTGATACAAACTTTTGCAGCTCTCACTCCTCTTGAACTAATTAACTCGGTAAGAAGTGTCCAGAGAAGGTGCCGTCTATGTGTAAATGAAACTGATCGACATTTCGAACATCTCTTATAGAAAATTGTTTTGTTTTAGTTTGCCCTACTCGGAATAAATTGTTTTATTGTTGTTTTGTTTTATTTTCTAGATAGTTTAAAGTACTATTGCATTTAGTAAATGTCATTGTAGTTATGACTCTTAGAGTTACTTCTAGGATTTTTTTTTACGATTTGACTGCTATCCGTAAACAATTGATATTGCCGCTCCGTCCAAAGCGTACTTCACAAAATGTGCATTTAAAACTCGCGTAAAAACTGAAAACCTTTATATTTTGAAGTAGATTTAAGCAAAATATAAAGTGTGCTATATTTTTAGAATGGTAATTTAAAACTCTATTCGGATAATGAAAAATATACAGGGTATCCCATTTAAAAAATATATTTTTGTGTTAATAACTATTAAAATATTAGTTGTAAAAAAAAACTTACACTGTTGAAATCCACGTGAAAAAGTGCTTCGAGAATGGTTTTACAGAAATAAAAAATTTTCAATAGGAAAAGAATTACAAACATTTTTCCAAAATGCAGAATTTTGAAAAACATCTTGTACCATATCTAAAACGGTACTAGATATCGATATGCGGTTTTCGGCATTGAGTTTATCATAAAAATTGAGCCTCAGACACCGACATCAGTTTTCGTCTATCTCCTTTAGATAAAGGGGTTTACCTTTAAAAATGTCCAATTTGGACCACCCTGTACTTAAGGCATGGTAGATTTTTTCTGACTGGGTGGAAATAGACCCTTCTGATGAGTGAGTTCGGTTTTTTTTTGCGCACACCCCAACATGTATTTGCATCTACAACGAGAAAATTCTGCTATCAACTCGAAACAAATTCACTTTAGAACGTTGCTATTATAATAAGTACTAACTTAAATTATTATTTGCAGGTAGAGTAACAAAACAATGGCAAGACATCGGTTTCCAAGGAGACGATCCCAAAACCGACTTCCGCGGAATGGGCATGTTAGGCCTGGAAAACCTCCTGTTTTTCGCGACAGAATACAGAGCTCCAGCCCAGCACGTTTTGTCACATTCGCTCCATCCCACTTCAGGGTATTGCTTCACAATTGTAGGTATAAACCTGACATCGATGGCATGGTCGCTATTACGTGATGGCAGCGCCAAAACTTATTTTTACAATACATCAAGGAGTTTACCTACAATAAGGTTGTTTCATTCTTTTTATAGTTATTTATTTTATGAATTTGACAGGTTTTGGGTAGAGAGCAAGCCGAAAGATATAATGGAATTTTCTAATGTTAGGGATAAGTTTGAAAAAAATATTAGAGTTATTTTGCAAAATTCTAGGACAGAATTTAGGATCGCGTTATCGGTTGACAACGTTTAAGTGCTAATGGTTCCTAAATACGTTTTGGGATTTTATGTAAATTTTAATACACTGCCATACTGCAATTAGCCTAGCATGATATTTTGCTCAGACTTTAATTTATAATTAAAAAGGAAAATTTTTAAATATGAATGTTCGGAGATTTATTAAAAGATCTTTTTTTTTATTGCTCAGTATTACTCTTTGTCAGTTAATAAATAAATACTACATATCAATTCTTAGTACTTTTGTACAGAACATATGTGAAATGCTATACAGTTGCGTGTAAAAGTTTTAGGCCAAAAATATTTTTGCGATTAATTGCGTTATAAAGGGAGAAGAGAAAAAAACCAAATCCACCATAATAAACTACTTTAATTATACTAACAACGTATATAACTCAAAAATCCTCTACTATAAATAACGATCATTCCTAACAAAAATAACATTTTTTGGTTTTTCATAAGTATGGGGCCAACTTCTAAAAAACTGTGATTTTCTCAGTTATGTTTACATTTCTGATCGTGAATTCAGGTAAACATCAAGAATTTAGTTCACTTCATAATTGTGTGTTAGTAACATTGAGGGAAGATGCCTAAACGCACGTCATTAGACATTTAGAAAACTGTTATAAGGTTGTACGGTAAAGGAAAAGTTTCACGTAAAATAGCTGAATTTTTATCCAGGAAAAACAACAGTTGACAATATAATTAAAAAATTGAACTACAATTACTCTGAATGATAAACCATGTTTTGGAAGACCAAGGAAAACCACTATTAGTGTTGACAAAGTAATTGAAAGAAAAGCAGTTGCAGACGTAAAAAAAGAATGCTGCAATTATTGCACGTGAATTACTTGAAGAAAATTTAGTTGACGTCAGTAGGAGTACTGTTTCTCGTAGTGTAACACAAGTTGGATCTGTTGGACGTGTTGGAGTAAAAAACCGTTCATCAGTAAAAAAATAAGAAGGCCTAATTAAAATTTGCAAAAATACACCAAAATTGGACAGTTGAACACTAGAAATAAAGTCTTTGGACAAAACTAAAGTTGATTTATTTGGAAATAATGGAAGAAGATATGTTCAACGACCAAAAGGTACTAGACATGATTCTCGGTATCAAATACCGACTGTTAAGCATGGTGGTGGTAGTATTATGCTTTGGGGAGCATTTTCGTGGCAAGGCGTCGTTCAAATAGTTAAAATTGAAGGTACTATGGATGCTGTTAAGTACAGAGGTATTTTATCAGAACACATGCTTCCTTATAGACATTGAAATATGCCACGAGGATGGATTTTTCTACAAGATAATGATCGCAAACATCGATCCAAACTTTTGCAAGAATTTTTCAGAAATAAAAATCTTCAAGTGCTAGAATGACCAAGTCAATCCCCGGACTTGAACCCCATAGAATATTTGTGGGAAAAGTTGAAAATGAAAGTGGGAACTCAGAATTGTTCCAATAAAGGTGCTCTCTGGAAAAAAGTTCAAGAAGAGTGGGCCAATATCATCAGAGACAGAATTCTCAAATTAATTGAATCGATGTGCCGCTCTATTAGCTTCGAAGGGTATGGCTACAAAGTATTGATAAGAATGTATCTTTTACTGCCACTTTTTTCTGAGTTATAGTTATTGTTGTTATGTTATATACCTTTTTATTGTGATATTTGAGGTCGGTCCAATACTTATGAACAGCTGAAAAATGTTATTTTTGTTATAAATGATTGTTATTTATAATAAAAGATTTTCGAGTTCTATATGTTGTTTGTATAATTAAAGTAGTTTATGATGGTGTATTTGTTTTTTTCTCTTCTCCCTTTATAACTCAATTAATCATAAAAATATTTTTTGGCCCAAAACTTTTGCACAGAACTTCAGTTCTGTTTAAACAGTCGTTTAGCTATTCTAATTTAATCAAATTCAAGAAAACTAGTTACCTAACTAAATTCTACCAATCGCAGTGCTTCTGATAGTTTTAAAACTGCTGCATGAACATAACTTAGGGGATCTCAATGAGTTTTTGCCAGTATTGCCAGAGGAAGTACTACTGCACTGCAGTAACCTTGCGTACTCATAAGACTGAGATAACTCTTGAGCAAACATAATGCAGGAATGTCGAGCGATTAATAATGAATAATTTTGGAGATATGTGGATACAGTTTTCGAAAATAAGTTTAATTTCACAAGAATTCTTCTGATAATATTATTTTTTGTTGTTTCAAGATAGATATTCCTAAAACAAAATAGATTGACAAATGTACAAGACCTTTCTTGTTTTAAGAGGAAATTATTTATTTAATATTAATAATTGTTTAGTTCAGGAGGCTAAACCATTTAAATCTTTTTAGTGTTCCGTACGGAACACTTATAAGATCACTTCGGTGTCTGTCTGTCTGTCTGTCTGTCACACCCGATTTTCTCCGAAACTATTTGACATAGGAAGGTGAAATTTGGTAATAATATCGGAATTGATGGCCTCATCAGAGCCATGTAGTTTTGAGAATTAAATTTTGACTTAAGGGGTTAGTTTTGGGGGGTGAAGTCGGAAGTGGAAAAAAAAATTTTTTACTAGGTCATCGAGTGTGGTGTCAAATGAAAGCTTGTGGAAACACGAGTAAAAAATATATATATAATATTATACTTGGGCGCACTTTTCTTTGTATTATTTTTAAAAATTCGCGAAAAATCGCTGTCCCGGGCTTTATCTCGAAAAGTACTTATCAAAAAATTTCGAAAAAATTCTGGAATAAACTCCACGGGGTGTAGATTGAACGAAAATTATCACGAGTGCATTTCCTTTAATAATTTATATGGTACATAAAAAAAACAAAAATTTCAAGGTCATCAGATTTCAGTAAAGATTGGAAACAAACTTTGTTGAAAACTCATTTGGGGCGTGTTTTGTGAAGCCACTGATCATTTTATACCACCGTAACATAAATTTTGACTTGAGGGGTTCGTTTTGAGGGGTGAAATCGGAAGTGCAAAAATTTTTTTTTTTACTAGGTCATCGAGTGTGATGTCAAATGAAAGCTTGTGAAAACACGAGTAAAAAATATATATATAATGTAATACTTGCGCACACTTTTCTTCGTATTACTTTTAAAAAATCGCTGTCCCCTACTTTATCTCGAAAAGTACTGATCAAAAAATTTTGAAAAAATTCTGGAATATTCTCCACGGGGTATAGATTGAACGAAAATTATCACGAGTGCATTACCTTTAATAATTTATTTGGTATATAAAAAAAAACAAAATTTCAAGGTCACCAGTTTTCAGTAAAGATTGGAAACAAACTTTGTTGAAAACTCATTTGGGGTGTGTTTTGTGAAGCCACTGATCATTTTATACTACCCTAACAAAATTTTTTATTTTAAAAACAATCAACGTACGGAACACTAATTGTGCAAGTTCAACTTGCACTTGACCGGTTTTTTTTTTTTGAATTGTATTTGGCTGTATTGATTAATTTCTTATGTATTAATTAACTAAACAGGTAACATCATTTTTAGAAGGGTTAATAGATTCAGCTTTAACCATTTTCACGATAATTCCAGTAAAAATAAACTCTATTTGAAATATAATGTATACAATGCTTCCTGACAAATTATATTTCAAGGAGCATGGATAGCCTTACTGATTCCTGTCCATAGCACCATAGTCCAGAATTGGTGGAATATCAGTCTTATAGATTTTTCCATCAATCTAATGCCCACTTCCTTACTAATAATAACGCTCATTTCTATTATTTTACTGTCAGTAAAATTTATTCTTTAAATGACAAGTCTGATTTGGGTTATTTAATTTCGATTTAAAATGGGAACATTCGTCAGTATTTAATTCCAGACACCTTGTGGCATACCAACAATATAATATTTTTTAAGCCATTTTATGAATTGTTGGACTATTATAAATTTTCGTATCATTACCAAATAAGAGTAACATGCAGATAAGATTTAATTACAGAACCCTGAGATACGCCACTTAATGTTTTTTATTGACACAACTGTTCCCTCTCTACTCTCATAGCTGTTGTTCTGTCAGTCAAGAAATCCTCAATCTGTCTAAATAATTTGCAGTAAAATTTAAAAACAATTCAACTAAGACATGCAAATTATAAGCAAGGAAGATCTATGTATATTATTCTCTTACAACATTGAATTCATTTTTGTTCTAGTTATTCTAGTTGTCACAACCTCAAAATTTCAATCAAACATCTGCTTTTTATTTGTTTTTTTAGTATGTAGAGGGAAATGGCAGATTTTAGTTGTAAATATTGCTGAACTTTTTTGGTGATTAATTTCACACCCTAAAGTATCTGTCTTTTAAAATATCGAGTTGTAAAGGTTAAACTCTTGAGTGTTAGAAAGTCAAATCCAATAATTATTTTATAACTTTCTGCATGTGAGGGAAGTATTATGATATACTGAACTTGTCTCTCTTGTCACTACTAGATTGGTGTGCAGGATATACATGTCAATAATTTTTGTTTTCCCTTGTCTGATAAACTGGGCTAAAAAAATAAATATTTATGCAGAATAGGTGTTTAAAAACATGGTTCATATTTAGAATGAAGTTGTGCCAAAGATATTATGGACTGACGCCATAGAATGTTGAGTCAAACTAAAATTCGACTGTATAAAAGTGCAACTTAAAAACGCAAAATCATATGGTGTACTGCCTAATTTGTAATATTTATTTAATAATTTTTCGCAAAACTTTGTATATTACTATATTTATTCACATGTCAAGACAGGAATGTTGTATTTTGCAGAAAAGTTCTGAAAGCTTGCTAGTTCTGCACCAACACTTACAAAACTTTTTAGATTTCATATAAATTAATATAATATCTTGTAAACAGCCAATATTTAGTTAAAATTTGTGAAGTAAATATGTATTATTGACCGTTACATCTTATGGCTCATTGATGAGTTGGAAATTTTTTTTTTCTACATCAAGAATTGGTAGAAAACTAATAAATTTCTCAAACAATGCACAAGAGTTACCTTTGCTTACAGATTGCATTACAAATTTTTATGTTATGAACAATTAAAAAACAACATAAGTTGATTTTGAGATGGCCGTTTCAAAATTTAAGTGGAATTCATATTCTTTTATTACGTACTGGATTTATATTAATATATTTAGTTTTATATAAAGCATTTCTAATTAGTGTGTATCGTGTCTGTGTGAGTCACTTTTCTGTAAGTTCTTTTTACATGATTTCTTTTCAGTTTTTTATGCTTTGGCCTGAAAAATTTGTATGCATTAGAATTTTTAAGATAGTTTATAGCTAATCTATCGGCTTTAGTCTGTAGTACTCCTTGGCTGTGCAAATACGAGTATTCAGTAATTTTATAATCTTTAAAAACCAAGGATCTGCATATTTATTAGTGTTCCGTACGGAACACTTATAAGATCACTTCGGTGTCTGTCTGTCTGTATGTCTGTCTGTCTGTCTTTTACACCCGATTTTCTCCGAAACTATTTGACATAGAAAGGTTAAATTTGGTAATAATATAGGAATTGATGGCCTCATCAGAGCCATGTAGTTTTGAGAATTAAATTTTGACTTAAGGGGTTAGTTTTGGGGGGTGAAGTCGGAAGTGAAAAAAAATTTTTTTTACTAGGTTATCGAGTGTGGTGTCAAATGAAAGCTTGTGAAAACACGAGTAAAAAATATATATATAATATTATACTTGCGCGCACTTTTCTTTGTATTATTATTAAAAATTCGCGAAAAATCGCTGTCCCGGGCCTTATCTCGAAAAGTACTTATCAAAAAATTTCGAAAAAATTCTGGAATATTCTCCACCGGGTATAGATTGAACGAAAATTATCACAAGTGCATTACCTTTAATAATTTATATGGTATATAAAAAACAAAAATTTCAAGGTCATCAGATTTCAGTAAAGATTGGAAACAAACTTTGTTGGAAACATATTTGGGGTGTGTTTTGTGAAGTCACTGACATTTTATACCACCGTAACATAAATTTTGACTTAAGGGGTTCGTTTTAAGGGGTGAAATCGGAAGTGAAAAAAATTTTTTTTTTACTAGGTCATCGAGTGTGGTGTCAAATGAAAGCTTGTGAAAACACGAGTAAATATATATATATATATATATATATATATAATGTAATATACTTGCGCACACTTTTCTTCGTATTACTTTTAAAAAATCGCTGCCTTATCTCGAAAAGTACTGATCAAAAAATTTTGAAAAAATTATGGAATATTCTCCACGGTGTATAGATTGAACGAAAATTATCACGAGTGCATTACCTTTAATAATTTATATTTATAAAAAAAAAAATTTCAAGGTCACCAGTTTTGAGTAAAGGTTGGAAACAAACTTTGTTGAAAACTCATTTGGGGTGTGTTTTGTGAAGTCACTGATCATTTTATACCACCCTAACAAAAATTTTTATTTTAAAAACAATCAACGTACGGAACACTAATTGTGCAAGTTCAACTTGCACTTGACCGGTTTTTATTAAAACGCAATCACACTTCTAACCTGTCGTGAACTCGGTCGACTGCTACAAATCGGTCAAATGTGTAAGGTTGTTAGACTTTCAAAATTTAAGAAGTTTTTTGATTTTTGGGCTTTTTCAGTATCATTTTACCTAATAGAAAAGACAATTAAATAGCATTATATTTATAAGTAACAGATGAATATTTTCCACTTTAATAAATTATATATAACCACATATGATCAACTAATAAAATAAATAATTATCAATGGTAACACCACACGCATTTAAAGTAATACAACAGGCGACCATTTAGATTTCTTAGCGGTATTGCACGGAAACATCTGCTCCACTTTTTCTATTTGTCGTTGCCGTACTCACTGAAATTTTAAATGCATGATTGGCTTGGCGGGACACGATTTTATGAATCACATACTTTATATATATGTTAGCTTTTATTTAAAAAAAAAATTAAACACTTTTGAGCAATTTCAACAACAATTACTTTATTAACAATTGCAATCAAACATCTAACCAAGCTAGCCGACTTCTTTGGCTCTCTAAACTATAATTCATAGTGCGTACCAAAATATCTTTATTACCTAAATCTCATTACGGTTATGTAAACACTTTTATAAGAAATGGCCATATCTGTTATAATAATTAAAGTTAATGGTATGCATATGATAGAGTTGTCCCTTTGAAAGAGACGTAAAATTGAATAGTTTTCTATAAGCACATCAGAAGTTGTATTTTTATTAATATTTGGCACACTTACATTCTTATGTAAAATTTAGTGGTGTTAAAACTTATTTGATAGACTTCTTAAAAAAATAGTTTTGATGGGAACAATTTTGATATCTTTTTTCCTTTGTAACCAAGTATTCTAAAATTTGGACATTTTTACCATTTTCGAGGATTTATTTATCCAGCCTCACTGAGGTTTAACCATGTAATTTACTAACCAGTTTTAATTTAGAGCTGCTCCGATTTGGCACTTAAGAGTTTAAATTGACAAAAGCACCCATTATTCAACGAAAATTATAAATGCTATGCAGTACAACGCCAGAAAATTCGTCTTAATTTATGAATAAACCGTTAAAAATGAATTATTGTGTTCAAATTCTAAAAACTGTTATATTATCTACTTGTCCAAAGGCTTTCGATTGTTATATTAAATTTCTTTTAAAAATATTCATTTGGTGATATTTACATAAAAAATATTACATTGTCAAAAACAAAAGTCATTTTATGGTAGCTAGACCGGGTCTGACCTTTTACCACTTTAATTAATCTGATTGTAAATGACTAGAAAATTTTAATTTCAATAAAACGTGTCATACTGTATTTATCGAATACTTACTGGAATTCAACTGTACACGCTGTACTTATGGAATGCTTATAGAATCTAACTGTGTCAAAATCAGTTTTAAACATTACTTGTAAAGGTAGTATTCGTAGAAATGTCGAGTCATTTTTCACAAAATTTTAATTTCTTTGTTCAGATTATATTTTTGACAGGAAGGTATGCTAATTTTTGCATGCTTCGTAATGACGGTAACAGAAGTAATAATAAAAAAAAAACATAGTTTTTGCCTCTGTTCAAAGGGATTTGTCGGACCTCTGTTTGTAGAAGTTTTTCTTCTTATTTGGATGGGTATTATAACACTCCAAAGTTTATTATACTTGTTTTCAAAACATTACGTATATAAATTTTCGTTAAAATAAAAGTTAACCGTTATTGAAATTCAAATTTAAAATTTAAGTTAACAGCCAGTTCCTTTTATGTTAATAATATTGGGTAAACAAAATATTTCTTAGAGCCATTTGTACTAACATTGAGATAGGTTATACCTGACATTTATGTCAGATGATTTTAAGTTCTCTTGCTAGTTAAGTGTTATATCACTTAAGTACTACTTAAGTCTGTAAGTCCTTGCTATTTTATTTTTTCATTACTATTACACCTACCAGTAGTATTGTGATTTGTGATAAGTACAATTATTTATTATAGGTACTTTTTATGTTTTGATAATATATGTATTTATATCATATTTCTTAGAAATTTGCTAATATTTTTAACGAATTTTTGTGTTATCTTTATTTGCGGTTTCGCCTTTAAGTGGTGGATTTACATAATGATTTTTTTATGGGAATAATATGATAACCCAGTCGCCGGGGTTTTGAGCTCTCATTAAATGTTAACAAGCTGCATTTTCGCACACAGTAGTTTTTTTGGACGTAGAATACGATAAAAAAAGTTTGCTAAAGTTTGATGTACACTTAGCTCACAAAATCTAATTAAAAGGTAGCTTTTTGAAGAGGAGACTTTCAGCTTTTCGATGATACTAATACTTTTTATTTTGGATGGTTGTAGCTTCTACTTGATGGAAATTCATTATAAATATATAATAAAAGACTGTTTTTAGTCAATTTCCACTGGTTTATTTAAATTGCGATGGCGCGTTTCGCTGTCGATGCAGTTTCTTCAGATCTACATTTTACACTGTCAAGTTAGGTTTAATGTTCACAATTTTATATAATTTCCTAATTATAATATTACACTTAATTAAATTACATTGATAGTATTGGAAAACCCACACAGATTTGGAATTAGGAGAATAAATTCAATAATGGTGAATTGTTTAAATCTACCTGGTCGTTGAGTAAAGTACCTGTAGTCCTTAATCGATTTATTTGCATTGTCTTAAAAGGTTTAGTTTTAAACCTTTTTGTTGGGTGTGTAAAATTTTGAAATTCTTCTTAAATGTGTGATTTTCTGTTAAAAGATGATTAGCATATGTTGAATTAGACTTTCTATGGATGAAACTTTTTTCGTGTTCTGTAATTCTTTGTATGAATGCACGTCCAGTTTGTTCTATGTATGTTTTAGGACATGATCTACATGTTAATTGATAAACCGTTGATTTATTGTCTTTATTGATTCATGGTTTGTAGTTTTTGAGATATTTCCCTATAGTATTGTTAGTCTTGTAAGCTATGTTGATATTTTTTTGATTTAAAAATTTTCCCAGTTTTTCTGTTGGTTTGCCGAAATAGGTTAAGCATTTAAATGTGGTTTTTCTGTCCTTAAAACGTGGGTATATTTCCGAGATTGCCATATACCCACGTTTTAAGGACAGAAAAACCACATTTAAATGCTTAACCTTAAGTGGGGTGTCAAATAAAGGTTTGTAAAAACACGAGTTCAAAAATATATGTAATGTTTTACATGCGCACACTTTTCTTTGTATTACTTTGAAAGGATCGTGAAAAATCACTGTCCCCTCCTTTTATCTCGAAAAGTACTGATCCAAAAATTTTGAAAAAACTCTGTAATTTTCTCCACGGGGTGTAGATTGAACGAAAATTATCACGAGTGCATTACCTTCAATAATTTATCTGGTAAATAAAAAAAACAAAAATTTCAAGGTCATCAGTTGTCAGTAAAGATCGGAAACAAACTTTGTTGAAAACTCATTTGGGGTGTGTTTTGTGAAGTCGCTAATTATTACCCCCGTAACAAAAATTTTTATTTCAGAAAAAATCAACGTACGGGACACTAATTGCGCAAGTTTAACTTGCACTTGACCAGTTATTTATTTTTAAAGAATTTAACGAAAAAACGAATTTTTCATTTTATTTTCGATTTTGTAGGCTTTAAAGTAGTAAACTTTTTTTTTATCATATTCTACGTCCAAAAAATTATCTGTATGTGAAAATGAAGTCTGTTAACATTTACTGAGAGTTTTTAATCAAAATTTGCCTTGGGCGACTGGGCTATGAGTCATGGAATAAGACAAGTTAGAAGTATTGTTTTGTAGCAATATATGTATAGTCGAGGTTTGAAATAGTTTGGGATTTATGCATTTTTCATTTGTATGAACATAACAATTTTTAGCTACATATTACATAATTTAAATTATTTTAAATATAGGGAAGTTTAAAAATACTCTTTAGAATATTTTCGAAATTAAAAAAAAGCATTTTCGAAAAAAACGTTTACACTTTGTTATACAAAACAAACATAACAAACGAAACAAAATATAATGACAGAAAATATGATAACTGACTTCTTTTTAGTGTTCCGTAGGGAACACTTATAAGATCACTTCGGTGTCTGTCTGTCTGTCTGTCACACCCGATTTTCTCCGAAACTATTTGTCCTAGAAAGTTGAAATTTGGTAATAATATAGGATTTGATGGCCTCATTAGAGCCATGTAGTTTTGAAAGTTAAATTTTCACTTAAGGGGTTAGTTTTGGGGGGTGAAATCGGAAGTGAAAAAAAAATTTTTTTACTAAGTCATCGAGTGTTATGTCAAATGAAAGGTTGTGAAAATACGAGTAATATATATATATATATATATATATATATATATATATATATATATATATATATATATATATATATATATATATATATATAATGTAATACTTGCGCGCACTTTTCTTTGTATTATTTTCAAAAAATCGTGAAAAATCGCTGTCCACCCGCCTTATCTCGAAAAGTACTTATCAAAAAATTTTGAAAAAATTCTGGAATATTCTCCACGGGGTGTAGATTGAACGAAAATTATCGCGAGTGCATTACCTTTAATAATTTATCTGGTATATAAAAAAAAACAAAAATTTCATGTCATCAATTTTCAGTAAAGATTGGCAACAAACTTTGTTGAAAACTCATTTAGGGTGTGTTCTGTGAAGTCACTAATCATTTTATACCTCCATAACATATTTTTTTTATTTTAAAAGCAATCAACGTACGGAACACTAATTGCGCAAGTTCAACTTGCACGTGACCGGTTTTTTTTTATTACTTGCTTTGGTAAAAGAAAGTTACCTCAAATTTTCGCTGGTGTGTCGGTGGGTCTGTTTGTCCGTCGGTCTCTCAAATTTGTGGCATGATCTTTTCTCAACGAAATGAGATATCGATTTAAAATTTTGTACATATATAATATTTGAAGTTGGAAAGAAGCCTAAAGTTTTCAGGGAAAAAAGCAAGCAAGCAATGAGAATCGATAAAATTTGTATAATTTCAATAATACTTTGTTGTCTTTTTTGGTTTTCTAATAAAAAATTTTTGGGATTATTTAGTAAAATATGTAAGGGGTTATAGGGGTTATTTCGTATATATCGTTTTATGGGTCCTCAGGATTCTGAATATTATGTTACTTTTTTAACATTCTTTTGTATTTAAAACAACACTATGAAGTATTTATCAATTAAAATATCAAACTGTAAGTTATTCTTTAGCATGAGAAAATCAAATTCAGTATTTATTTGGAAATACTTTACTTGTTTGCAAAAGAAGTACCGGGTATATCAATACCGATTTTTTTATACTATGCAATACACAATTTAGGGCAAGAAATCATTTCCGAGATCTTTATACAAGTGATAAAAAACTGAAAACGTCGAAAATTGCTGAGAAATACCCTTAAAAACCAGTTTGAAAAATTGACTGTAGCAAGTTTGGATATAGATGGTTATAGGGTATTTTAAAACTTTGATTTAATTTTAATCATTTACATTATATTGCTTGAGAAACGTTGCTATCTATACAATAATTATCTAACGCTAGGTTGGTTAATCCCCAAATTTTGACAGAAGTATATATTAGGCACTGACAAAAATCTATTAAAATTAAGTCCTAAATGTTTCGATATGTTGGTTGTAGCTTAATTTTTAGTGTTCCGTACGGAACACTTATAAGATGACTTCGGTGTCTGTCTGTTATACCCGATTTTCTCCGAAACTATTTGTCATAGAAAGTTGAAATTTGGTAATAATATAGGAATTGATGGCCTCATCAAAGCCGTGTAGTTTTGAAACTTAAATTTTGACTTAAGGGGTTAGTTTTGGGGGGTGAAATCGGAAGTGAAAAAAAATTTTTTTTAGTCGGTCATCGAGTGTGGTGTCAAATGAAAGCTTGTTAAAACACGAGTAAAATATATATATATATATATATATATAATGTAGTACTTGGACTCACTTATTTCGAAAAGTACTGATCAAAAAAATTTGAAAAAATTCTGGAATGCTCTCCACGGGGTGTAGATTGAACGAAAATGATCACGAGTGCATTACCTTTAATAATTTATTTGGTATATAGAAAAAACAAAAATTTCAAGGTCATCAGTTTTCAGTAAAGATTGGAAACAAACTTTGCTGAAAACTCCTTTGAGGTGTGTTTTGTGAAGTCACTGATCATTTTATACCATCTTAACAAAATTTTGATTTTAAAAGCAATCAACGTACGGAACCCTAATTGTGCAAGTTCGACTTGCACTTGACCGGTTATTATATTTTAAATTTATTTCGATCTATTCATTAACGATAAACTTTCAGATCTGCCATGTTCCATATAAATTTAATACAAACTAGCTTGATTTTGTTATAGATAAATAAATGACTGGTATTCCATTCAGAACAAACTAAATATCCTCGAGAACTGGTGTAACACCAATAAATTACTTTTAAATGCAAATGTTTCACTATGACCTCTACCAATAATCTGATTAACATTAATTGTCATCTTGATGAATTCAGAAATGTGGCACTTTTAAGGTTCTTGGGAACATTTTTCAGGCTTTATATTGATTCTTATATTCAAGAAACCTCACAATCGAAACTACATGTCATAAGCTTAGCTATACTATGGCAAGCATTGTACTTTTATTTTTCAACTACCGGAGAAGTCAAAAAGGGCTTTATCCAACCAAGCACTTTAATCAACACTAACACAGGTATTTTCCCCGATATGTATAATTTATTTTATAACAGTTGAAATATTATAATACCGCCACTGGAAGTGAAATAGTGCATTTTTTATACAATTTTATCAACTCATGATCTTGCATTTTCAGAGAAAAGTTGAAACTCATATATCAGTTTCTTATTTTTCTGGTTAGTAACTTTTGTAAGTAACCTGAACTAATCTAACTGATTCGTAATTTTAATTCTTAAGGGTTCTCCAAACCATCAGTTATTTTTTGAAAACTGTATAGAAAATGCGTCATTTACCTCTGACTTTCCTGTCAATCTGAATTTTGCACCAGTACAAAGAATTGTAGGGAATCTCAATAAACGCTATTGCAGGTTATTCTTATGACTTTGATCTAAATATGTTTAAATTATTAACAATGGTTAGACATTTTATAGGCTAGTCAGCAGCTCGTTTAAAGTATAGTGCCTTTATTTTTTGTTGACAAAATCCCTTTTATTTAGTGTAAGGTTCCAAAATTCTGCTTCAATATAAAAAGAAAAATAAAGGAAGCGGCCGACCGTGACGTTGCGCTAACCTGAACTTCTGTGAAAGAAAAGAAATCTTGCCAGCAAAAAATATAGACGCTCTACCCTATATCGTAAAATTTGGAATTGTTATCCTTTTCAGTTGTTATTCATATGACACAAGGCATATTAAATAAGGAAAAAGTAAAATATCTATAATTTTTCTTTCCTGCCTGGATAGGAGATTTTGCCATTAACAGTATTCTGCTATTTCTATTATTTAAAACTTTGAAAACTATTATTTATTTTCTCATCCATATTGTTTAACAGAAAAAGCTCACATAAAAGCATTGTAAGTGTGTACTCTATCCAACGATATGTAGCATGCCCATAATTTGAAACTACGAGGTTACCTTTTAAGTTTTTACAAAAACAATGAAAGAAAACATTTTTTTTGGTACAAATCGTTTTTAAGATTTATACACTTTTGCATGCGTTCGAACCAATTCTCGAAACATTTTTTCACTTTGAAGTTGGTACCTCAAAAACATGGTTTTGGAAGGATTCAACAGCTTCTTTAGGTGATGAAAATCGCTGTCCACGCATTTTTTTTTTGACATTCGAGAACGAAAAGAAGTCGTTAGGCGATAAATCAGGTGAATACGGGCAATGAGACATTAATTCGATGTTTTCTCCGTCATATACCAGATGTACAAGTATGAAATGCGGATTTTTTTTTGCTAAAAAAACATATTAAATTCGGAAAAATTATAAAAAGTGCTTTACTCGCAATTTGTGAATACCACGCCAGTAAAAATCTTCCGCCTTTGCGGCGAACCATTCATCGAGCCATTTTTTAACATCTTCGTACGAACCAAAGTGCTGCTCAGTAAGTGCGTGACCGACCCATCGATGTAAACAAGTGGTAATCGGAAGGAGCCAAGTCTGGTGAGTAAGCCGCATGGGGTAGAACTTCCCAGCTGAGTGCTTCCAACGTGTCGCGAACTGGTTTTGCCGTATGTGATCGAGCATTGCCATGAAGAAAAATGACTTTGTGTTGCCTCTTTCGGTATTCTGGCCTTTTTTCAGGCAGGCGGCGAACGGCTCAAATCGGTCAATTGTTGGTAACGTTTAGTATTAACCGTTTCTCCAGGTTTTAACAGCTCATAATAGACCACGCCCCTCTGGTCCCCTGTAACTATACGATGCAAAAACGACTTCCTTTTGTACCGAGCGAGCAAAATGTCACACGTGTTTTTGCGCTTTTCCATTTGCCTGTCGTTCTCATGTAGTACCCATCTACCAGCTTCTGAATCTTTCTCATCTCTCGTAGCCGATTGGAAACAGCTTGTTGACTAACGCCCAATTGCTCGGCAAGTTGTTTTTGTGTTTGCGAATCATCTTCGTTCAATCATGCTTGCAATTCCACATCTTTGTATTTTTTTTGGCGGTTTTCCACATTCCTTGTCTGCAACATCGAAGTTACCACTTTTGAAACGCCGAAACCATCGTTCACATGTATCTTGCGATGGAGCATGTTCATCTTAAGCTTCTCGAAGTAATCGGTATGATTTAACAGCAGTTTTCTTCAAATGAAAACAAAAAATTAATGCTATCCGCGAATGCTCTTTGTTCGGTATAAATTTCGACATATTGAACACTGTTACACAACACTATGCACACACTTTTCCAATTTATCACTCGTACGCGTCTGACACTTGTTGATGACACAACAAAATAGCGCAGTGTCAAATCTTTATAGCACAAACTGCATTGGTGCACCATCTGTTGGCTGAAATCCGCATTTCATACTTGTACACCTGGTAATCAATTGTTTGACACGCTATGTGAGAACTGGCATTGTCATGACGAATAATGATGAGACGTTTTCGGTTGTTTTTTTTTGATTTCATCGATGACTTCTGGCAAGCAAATTGTTGTATACCATTCAGCATTAACTGTTCTTCGATCCTCTAAAGCAGTGGTTGCAAAATGCCCAGTATAACCAAAGAAACAAGCGATTTTCTTGGAAGTTCTTTGCGAACGAACCACTTTTGTTGGATTCGGTTCATTTTGTAACACTCGAATAGTTAACTGTTGCTTAGTTTTCGGCTCGTACGAATATATCCAAGTTTCGTCTCCTGTTACGATGTTGTATACGGATTTTTCATGTCCTCGGTCGAATTTTTTGAGACTTTTCTTACACCAATTGACACGAGCCTGTTTTTGAGTTTCGGTCAAATTATGCTGAATCCATTGGGAACAGATCTTTTACACAGCTAAATGTTCATGCAAAACCGAATGTACTGCAGTGTTCGATATGCCTAAGTATGCCTCTATCTCACGGCAAGTCACATGTCGATCCTCTTCAATCACGTTGCGCACAGCATCGAGTATTTTGGAACAACAACCGATTTTGGTCGACCTTCACGAAATTCATCGCTGACGAAAGCACGACCATGACAAAATTCTGCAGACCAATTGTAAACACTCTTTTCTGATGTTGATTCATTACCAAAAGTCGAAGGAAGCGATTCGAAGCATTGTTGTTGAGTTAGGCCTTTAATAAAATCGTAAGAAATCATCTAACGAAAACCGTCACGTGAAATTTCCATTCGTTCACAAAACTTTTTTTAAATGCTCACTGTAAACAAACTACTCGGCCAATTTCTGAGCTGTCACTGTTTTAACAAATCTTAACAATGGTAATGTCACATCTCAATGGCGCCATCCAGTGGTCGTTTATAAAAACTTAAAAGGCGGCCCTCGTAAATTTTATGATTCCCTCAAAAATTTGCTGTTGTTAGGATGGTAAAAGTTAACCTCTTGCGGGTAGTGTAAAATTAACATGGGTTATGTGATACTCAACTGAAAAGGATCGAGGCAATTCCAGATTTTCAATTTTTTTACATAATCCGTATTTGCCGATTGGTCTATTTAAAAATATATATTTTTAATGTTTGTTTTAAGTTAATTTCAGGTGTACGTATCTGCGTGTATATAGGAAAGTAAGCATTAATTTATTATCAAAAAAATTTTTTTTTTCTATTTGATTTCTCACTTATAATAATATGGTAATAAAATATATTTGTTTCGTGTTTTCGTTTCATTTCCCTGTTTTTTTTTTTTCCTTTTTTTTTATATATAGGCCGTACAACCCAGGAAGCATTACTATACAGCTATACATGGTGAACGTGTAGCTTAGAAGAAGGGCGCTACTGAAACGTCGTAAACATTATTGGTGAACGATAACAAGGTAGTTCAAAAAAATTGCGTAGTGTTTCACTGATTTTTTGGAATTGCTCGTGACTTGGTTCTATATAATTTTCTTGTATTGGAATTGTTCTTTTCTTTTAAGTATGTACTCATATTGTGTGATGTAGTATTTCCAGCAGTCATGATGAGAAAGATATGTTAAGAGTTAATTGAATAATAGGATATCTCTCTTATAAATTTTCATCGTAGCAGTGTGGTTTTTTAAACTAGGGTGATTGGAGAATTATTGGAATAATGAAGATATACGTGATATTTTTGCTTACAAACCTTTTATTATATTTATAGTGTTTATAACGTATTGATAACTAATATAATGGATGTCAAGATGATTCCTGTATCTGTTTGTGCTATTCAGAAAAAATTCCAATATTCTGTTTTTACTCTTAATCCATTGTATCAATAACCCAAAAGAGATGACGTTATCACGATATAGAAACGATCTGGTCAAGAGTCATCAAGAAATAATAAGTTTTGAGAATAAAATGGTAGACTCCACCTTTATGATGATTGCAAATAATAACCACCAGTAAGAAATAAATTATGGCCAGTACCCTTAATTAATGAAGTCACAGAGCATCTTCAGTTCGTCAAACGGGTCGTAGGGATAAACCAGGTGAATTGAGTAGCTTGGTGGACTTTATGATCTATGGCGAAAGCTCTGAAAAGAAAAATCACCTCGCTCAAAGTTGAAGAAAAATTATTTAATATTTTTTCCCGAGGCAATGTGTGTCAGATGCTTGGACTATTGAACTACTGACGTAGAATTGACAATGCGCCAAAGATTGGACATGTGTGGATCTATAGTAAATATATTTGCAAACTGCATTAGTAACAAATAATGATGATTATGACTTAATATATTATGTTACGTTTCCTTTGATAAAAATTTTGCACTGCACTAGTGTTTTTGAACTGTTAAAAGTACAGAATTTTTTTTTTGTCAGGCAATAAATGTCGAGAAGCTAAACTACATACAGCGTTGAGACTTAAAAGGTCGTTCCATTGTTCTGTTCCACAGTTCCGGACAACAATTGCCCATTGTAGATGGTCAAAAAGATCTTGATTTGTTTGTAAAATCTCCAGTTTTCATAAAAAGGTCCCAAACAAAACTTGTTTTTGTTTACTTCTGTTTTATGCTCCAAGGTCAAATAAGTTATATTGAACTTCGTGGTAATTTAGTCATAGCTGTTGAAAAGTACTTACTTGAAAGTTTACTTCAAATGAAGAAAATTGAAAATAATTTTCCAATATGATAGTCCTATTACAAAATGTAACTGCAAACTTACGTTGGAAAATTGTTGGTCCAAAAAAAAATGTTAGACAAATTAATGTCCGATTTATTAGTCTAAGAGCTGGTTGGTAGTTCGATTATGTGTTAGATACAAGGCTGAAATTTTGTGCACACTTCATTTAATATTAATTAAAAAAGAAAATCATGACCTGGCAGGGTTGGCGTGGGTGCAATATTACCCCCTAATATTTCTTGAAATGTTCTTTTGAGATTTAATATGCTTCTACAAAGCTGGCTTTTAAATATGTTTCAATTTACACATTTTTAAATATAAAAAAAAAATTGCCAGGTGATTCTGGCGGGTACAAATGCTCACCAGGTGAGCCTCAAGTTGTTCGGAAAGGTAGTACAGTAGAATCTCGAAAAAGTTAACCGAAATGTTCCAAGGGTAATTAACGTTTTCGAACTACTAACTTTTCTAGCGTTTTTCAAAATTGAAAAAAAATAAAATAACAAACAAATGACATGCTAAATTTATTTCATTGACTTAGTTTTCATCACTACAAAAAATAAACTTAGATTTAATTTGTACCGGTTGGTTTAAAGTTCACAGTCACTCTTAAATATTTTCGTGCGCAGTAACTTTATATTAATTTGTACGGAGTGGTTTAAAGGAGCAGTCGAGACTTGTTTGTTTTTTTTTTTTTTTTTCCTTTTGTGTAATAGCTCTTGACCATTTTCGTGCGCATATTGACAAGGTCTGCCACCTGATTTGCATCGTTATTGTTTTCAAACCATTTTATCAAGGTATTGATGCTTTCAACTGCTTTCGAGAAGCTCACTTTTGGTTGTTGAATATCTTGCTCGATAACTGACCCGTTGTTATCATTATCGGACACTTCGAAATCATCGTTATCTTCTGAAATTTGATCATTGTTTCAATTTTCTCAATGTCGTCAATGCTGATGTCAATATTATCACCCACTTTTGACGTCAACAATTGAACTTCTCGAAGTGTATTGTTGTATGCACTATTTGATGTAATCAATTTAGAGAGCGGAATGTCGTCTTCACTATCGTACTGATGATCATCCCACTTTTTTTTTTTTTATCTTATTCCACGCTTTTACGAGGCTGGTTTGAAAAGTCCGTGCAAAAATAAAAACTACTTATGTGTTTGGGGTAAACCTTTTTTTATTTTTCGACATAGTCTCCTTTTAGGCTTATACACTTCGTCCAACGATGTTCTAGTGTGTTGATCCCTTCCGAATAATAGGATTTGTCCAAGTCTGCAAAATATCCATTAGTGTCTGCAATCACCTCCTCGTTTGAATAAAATCTTTGTCCCGCCAGCCATTTCTTCAAATTGGGGAACAAATAGTAGTCCAAGGGAGCCAAGTCTGGAGAATAGGGGGATGTGAAACGAGTTGGAATCCTATTTCCATTAATTTTGCGACCACAACTGCTGAGGTGCGTACTGGTGCGTTGTCGTGATGGAAAAGGACTTTCTTGTGGGCCAATCGCGAGCGTTTTTCTTGCAGCTCGGTTTTCAAACGGTCCAATAACGATGAATAATATTCACCTGTAATAGTTTTACCCTTTTCCAGATAGTCGATAAGGATTATCCCTTGCGAATCCCAAAAGACAGTCGCCATAACCTTTCCGGCCGAAGGAACGGTCTTCGCCTTTTTTGGTGCAGATTCCCTCTTGGTAACCCATTGTTTAGATTGTTGTTTGGTCTCAGGAGTATAGTAATGTATCCATGTTTCATTCACAGTGACGAAACGACGCTTAAAGTCCTCCGGATTCTTCTGGAACAGCTGCAAACCATCCTTGCAACACTTCACACGATTCCATTTTTGGTCAAACGTGAGCAATCGCGGCACCCATCTTGCGGATAGCTTTCTCATGTCCAAATGTTTATGCAAAATATTATGTACCCGTTCAGTCGAGATACCCACAGCACTAGCAATCTCACGCACCTTAACTCTTCTGTCATCCATCACCATATCATGGATTTGATCAATGATTTCTGGAGTCGTAACCTCCACAGGCCGTCCAGAACGTTCAGCGTCACTTGTGCCCATATAGCCAGTCCGAAAATTTTGAAACCACTTATAAACTGTTCTAATCGAAGGTGCAGAGTCACCATAATGTTTATCAAGCTTCTCTTTAGTCTCCTGAGGCGTTTTGCCTTTCATAAAGTAATGTTTAATCACCACACGAAATTCTTTTTCGTCCATTTCTTGAAAAATCACTCGACTTCCTTGATTCACACGAATGCCAAACACAAAGAAATAGGCCAATATGGTTGAAACTTGGTGTGCGTTCATTCAAGAGATGTTACTAACTAAACATGACCTCGATACGCGTCGGTGGTGCCATCTCTCGGACTTTGCACGGACTTTTCAAACCAGCCTCGTATAAGAACAGCTTGCGGCAATTCGTCTCACACTGATTTAAGTAACAAAATAGCATCACGAATTTTATGTGCCTTCAAAATATTTTCAATCGGACCGTTTTCTTGTGCGACAATGTTGCATAACAATTTAGTTCGATATCCTAACTTGACCAATCTTATGGGATTTTGATCCATGGGTTGCAAAACCGCTGTTACGTTAGGTGGTAAAAGCATTGCAGCAATGTTTCCATCATCAGACTGTAGCATGTCAATTGGCTTATGGGCAGTACAGTTATCAGTTAGCAACAATGCCTTTGGTGGTAAATTATTTTTAGCAGAAAATTGGCGAACCTTCAAAAATTTTTATGCAATAGCCTGCAAAATTTTTTATGAAACTAAAAAAATAAGTTTACCTGTTTTATAAATGAATGATGGAACCAGTTGAAGGATAACTCTGAATTCATCCACGACTTCTTCGAATTGGCGTATTCCAATGGGTTTTCAAATCCCTTAAAACAACGTGGATTTGCAAATTTACCAATGACCAACGGCTTTAACTTGTGCGAACCATCTGCGTTAGCACACAACAAAAATGTGATTCTTTCCTTTGCAATTTTTCGGCCCGGTGCGGTTTTTTCGTTTGCTGTGACAAATATTTCTGTAAGAATTGTGAATAAGTGCTTAAATCTGTTTTAACAACTTGTCAGTATGAATTTTTAAAGTTTCAAACAACTGCCAAAATTCGAGATTTTGCTCAATTCTATTCATTTGTTTGTATTATTTTGGCTCAAATTAGTACTTTTGTACATGTAGGTAGTTTTTCGTATATATATAGTCATAATTGCTGCATAGGACTTAGCCAGTTGTTCACCAACGACTTAGTCACTTGTTCACGGCATTAATTGTATAATAAAATTTGCATACAGGTTTATCAAAGGATTAAAAAAAGATAATAAAAAATGTCCTATTGAAAAAACATTTATTTGATTTTTACAAAATGAATAAACAGAAAAAGTTACAAAAAAGGTAAAATAAATACAGAAAAAATAGAATTTTATTCATCTGCATCAATTTCTTCTAAATCAAAATCGATAGGCTCTTCAATTTTTGTTTTTAAAATTTTTATAAAATGGATGGAACGCCACGTCGATAAGAGGAAGTTGGCAGAGCAGATCTTTTTTTTTTTCTGCGCTTATTGGTAAAAGGGTGGTGTTGATGTTTTTTAAATAAAATTGACCAGGTCTTCCCTTTTTTCTATAATTGATAGTTCGAAAGTTGACATTTTCTTCTAATGAATCTTTAAATGAGATGTCACAGGAATTCTTTTTGTACTGAAGCCATTGTACAGGTCTCCACAAAAATTTTTCTCCGTCATTGTCTTTTGTTGCCACTAGAGTGACCGGATCTCATAGAGGGGGAAAAAAAATGTCGGAATCTTGTTCGTCTGGACACCACAAAACGTTTCCCCTTCCCAGATATTGAGATAGCCGAAATTTGAGCTCGATTAAACGACGTTAACCCGTGCCGCTCGTCGCTCAAAGTTTGAAAAATCCAAATTTTTGGCCAAAAAGCTGACATATGGAGCCATAACTCCAGAACGGTAAATAATAGAAACACGCTTAATATCTCAAAAGAAAGCTAATGTTCTTCAAAATTTATATTCTATATATAATTGTTATTTTAAGTCAAACCGAGTTACAACAGCCTTTAGCCCCAAAAACGTGACCTGGTACCACTAGGAGCATACTTCGTATATTTTGTTATTAAGTGATAAATTTTGCTTTTTTTGGTATATTTTTGAGTTTAAAGTAGAAAATATAATAAAAAAACAAGTAATACTGATAAGTCTAATGACATTTTTTATTTTAAAATATAAAAATTAGGTATATAATACATACAAAACAGACACAGAAAAGATACAGACGTAGTACCTGCATGAGTTGATAATTTTACATAGTTATCTAATCTATTCTAGAGCTTTTGTTAAAGTAGTTTTTGAAACGTCAGGATATAATGCTCGGCATTTACTTACAACTTGCAGGACATATTGCTTTTGGTCTTCATCTTTTGTCAGAAGGTCGTTAAAGTCGGTTATTAATTTAACACCACGCTCAGCCATATCATTAACTACTTTTAATGTTTTGACAATTTTCAATCCTTCTTGGAAGTCATTATTTTGAGGCCAGGTGTTTGGATGTTGTCTTAGGAAATCTGTTTTTATATTAAATTGGTCAAAGAATGTAAACGTTTCTTTGGTAAGTAAATTTACCAATCCTCTATCGACTACCTCTTTTAAGTTTTCTTTCCTAACTTTTGGATTTACAACCCTAGCGTGCTGTGATGGTTCATCTGTGCTACTGAGCAATTTATTAGCCATTAACAACTTTTCATCGTCTGTAATGGTGGGATCAAAAAACGATAATCCCACCAACTTTGCATTCAAATACCACAAATGGTTCGAAAATTTGGTCAGGGCTATTTCTGCAATGTCGTCACATTCTTTCTAGTCTAACAGACCTAAATCTTGCTTTGGTGCAAGATGAGCTTTTGGAGCATTGAACCAAGCTTTACAATGAATTTTAACTAGGAAAACAGAAATGGCACGCACAGAACTTTCTTCTTCTTTAGACATCTTAAATTGACGACGAAAAATGAACATTTTTAAGCAGTAAATAGCCTTTGCCATCCACCTAGCGTGATGAATGGCTCCTGGAGTTCTAAAACCCACAACATTGCCGTCTAGTGATCCAACAAATACGAGAACAAACTGCAATAGCTCTTTGTAGTCATCTCTGGGGTGGCTCTCGGTTAACACGTTCAGTGCCGATATGAAAAGTGCGTCAATTAGCCGTGGCCGACCTGAACTTTAACCAATTCGACACCCGACGCGGTCCCGAGTCAGTGGCCATAGCTGTTCACAACATCCAAACATGTTTTAATTTTCCACTTGTTTTCGTTTATTTAGAGGGGATTAGAAGTAAATATACTAAAATATTTGAATATAATTTTATTTATTTACAAAATTATAAAAAAAAAAATTTGTTATTAAAAGTAAAATAAAAAGAAAATTGAAAAATAAAAAATCGTTATGAAGCAAGAGTACAATAATGTTCAATTGTGAAACATTCAGGGCAGAAGCCAGGAGTATTTACACATGTTTTACATTCGTAAATGGTATCAGTCCTTTTTTTATTTTTTGAGCATACAGTGCACCTTTTCCTGCATATTTCTCCTTTGGCGTTCCTTTTTAAGATTTTGGTAAGTCGGTGTGAGGGGGCTACTATATTTCTCCGCTTTTCAATATTGAGACATGAAAACACCTGTTTTGTTGGTTTACCAACAAGTGCGTAAATTATACTCAGTGTGTAGTCATACAGACTGAGTTTTTTGTCACTATATTTGTTAAATAGTAAATATGAGTTATGGATCATTTGCAAAAAAATGTGGATTGATAATTTTTTATACCATCTCATTGTTTTCCTTTCGCAGCTGTAATAAGACAGTAACTGGTCCTGTAAATCAATTCCACTCATAAATTTGTTGTATAAAGCCACCGCACTAGGTTTTTCTATGGTTGTGTGGCGTTTTGTTGTGACTTGGCAATTTTCCATGGTGGAAATCATCATTACGTTTCTTTTGTCCTTCCACTTACCCACACATACTCCTTTCGAATTAAACCTTTCAATTACCTCTCCTTTTTTGAGGATTTTATTTTTAATTTCTTCAGGAATGCCAACTCTATCGACCCGCATGGTTCCAGTGCAATTTGTTTTATTTTGTGCGAGTTTTTCTATTAGACTTATACTATTATAATAATTATCCATAAATAAACTATGGCCTGCATTCTTAAAATCATCTATCAGAGCCATAACAATTTTCTCAGCATGTCCAACTTCACCAAGAGTATCTGATTTTCCAGAATATATTATGGATCGTAAAACAAAACCGTTTGGTTCAGTCAGTAAATAGAATTTGACACCATATTTGAGGCTATGAGCGCAATAGTGGCCTAACCCCCAAGCATCCCTATTGGAGATAAATGCAACTTCTTTTTTTGTAATATTTTTTGCAAATTTTTCTCAGTAATAAGTTCTGATAATCAACAATTTTGTTTTTCTGTATAAATAATTGCTATTGTTGTAATTTTGGACTACTTAACATTAAATTTTCAATAGAATAATAAGGAAAATGTGGGTTAGGCCACTGTTGCATTTTGCTTTTTTTTAAATTTTACGTATGATTGTTGGTTAGGCCCCAACTTTCGCCACGGAATTATTATACTATGCCGCAACCGTCAATTACATAATAAGGAACTGATAGGCTTTTAATGATAAAAATACATAGGCATTTTTAAATGGTTTTATTAAAATAAATTAACATAAAGTAAAACTAAAAAAAAAATATTTATAAAATGTAATATTAAAAAAATAACCAAAAAAATTAAAGCTCTTCGTCCCACTCACTGTCTTCCAAACTTATTGGTATCAGGTTGGCTGCTCCAGGGAGGCTTTGTAAGTTGTGGAAGAAATTATGGTGAATTGGTGGAACATATGTCATCAGTTCTAATAAATTTTTTTTTTTCTCCACACTAATTAAATTGCCTGCGGGGTGCAAAATTTCTAGAGTGCTTATTAATTCAGATGTTCGTTTTTTTCAAATCTAGCTCTAGGAATGGCACTGTTTCTTGGTTGCTGTATTTATATTTAACAGAAAAAGGCTTTGACTCCTCAAACCTCAGCCACTGAATTTTGAGCCACTCGACTTTTTCTTTTGTTGTTGATATTTTTCTTCTAGTAATGTTTTTTTCCAATTGTTTGGAGGAATAGAAGTCTTCTGTTTGCATGGTCACTACTTCAAAAGGTTTTGTTTTTCTTGCCGCTTTTATTACCGCTTCCCAATCATTTGGGACATAAATGTTAGGGTGATATTTCTTTTCTTTTTCAATTAAACCAAAATCTTGGTCACATGGCAGGTAGGAATGACCACTGCATAAGAATTTATGGTTGGCCGTGCAGTCGAGGCTTGTAGTTATAAAACCGCATATTAAAGATAGCTTAATATTACGATTTTGGCCACCGCATTGGTCTGAGTACATGATTAAATTTTTCGTTTTCACAAAATTTCTAACATAATGAATAAGGCAAGAGCCTATTTCTTGAGGGCCTCTGGAGGCAATGGACTCATTCCATACGTACATTACTGCTTTTTCAGATGCAAGGTCGTGCACTCCTAAACAGTATGTCCACAGTTGCCTTTTATAGTAGCACACTCCTGTTGAGAGCACTGGCGTAGCGAGAGTTTTCATTAGGTCAAAAGCTATACATGTTACATCTTGGTCTGGCTGTTTAGCCAATTCCTTATCATTTGTCATCCCCTCTCTAGCCTTTTCTGCCTTTCTTAGATGTAGTTCTTTCTCTGCTTTAAGTTCTTCTTTCACCGTCTCGTCAGTGCAGGCCATTATTTTGATCTTAAACCCATCACATCTTCTACAAGAATCAGAAATAGGGGCATGAAAATGTAAATTGTACTGTTCATTAAAAATTTTTCGGAATATAAAAAATGAAACATTATCGTTTTGTACCTCCTCCTTGTACAGTTTATAAAGTATTCCTAAACTTAAGTCAGGTGCGAGGTACTGCCTATTTAGGGTTATGTGTCTGGCATAGTGGCTTTCATATTTTGGAAATTTTTCTATAAAATTTTTCACGATGCTTATTTTATAATCCGGCGTCTTGTTTGAAGAACTGTTGCGACCTCGTTGATCTTTGGGAGGAGTGTTTCCTTTAGGCTTGTTTTTCAGAGATCTTGATATTCGACCATCTGAAATTTGAAGGATATTTTTGAAAAATTCCTTGCAAACAACTATGTTATTCCCATTTGAATCAGGGAGGTTATAACATCTCGTTTTAACTCTTCGAGAATCATTCTTCTTTTTAGTATAAGTCCTCTTTTTGTCTATAATACTAATTAGTTCACATAAATACGATGTTTGCAGGTCAAAATTTCCTATTTTATAATAATTGCTAAATATATTATTTTGCTGTTCTTCACTAATTTTTGTGTAACACAAATTGACGCAGCAATTACTAATAGGTTGGTATGTTTTTGCTTTAATTGTTATATTTTTTTTATTTTGATATTCCATCCCCATATTCCGCATTCTTTTCCTTACATTACGAGTCCAATTATTTTCATCCCGTTTTCTTTTGTTGGATTTATTAGAAGATACACCAATGATATTTGATAATTGATTATTAAGGTAAGTAAAGGCTCACCTATTTCTTTATTTGCTTCCAATTCATCAGCACTGGGAATGAACTCGGAATCACTTTCTGAACTCAAATCTCCATTATCTGACAAATCACTTCCCAAAAGATCTGAAAAATAATACTCGTATTTGTAATTTATTGTAGTTTATAAATTTGAAAAAAAAACCATGAAAATAAAAACAAAATTGATTAAAAACTGCCTCCACTTACCATTTAATAGTTTTTCCATTTTTTGAAATAGTTTTAATAGTTTTTTAATAGTTTTTCCTTATAATAAAAGAATAAAAAGTATTCAACTTATTTTTATTAGAATGTTAAAAACCAAAATAAAAACAAAAAAGGTTATTCTAGGCAGGCGGGAAAGATGCGCTGGATGGCGGGAACAATCAGCTGTGAGCTGAGGCTTAGGCCAGTGTTGCATCGTTACAAAATGAAATTAGCGACAATGTAAAATAGGCCGATGTGCTGCCATCTGTCCTTGAAATAGAAAATTAATTTTTTTTGATTCTATTGATAACAGAATGCGTTACTGAATCTAGTAATAGGGTATTTTCAGTTTTCATAGTTTTGTGGGTTAGGCCACTATTGCGCTCATAGCCTCATTTATGCCTTTTGTTTTTAATATAGACCCTAAAAAATAATCTTCCACGCCACAACATTACGCTCTCATCTATGCATAAGTTTCTGTTTGGGTAGTACAACTGCTTATTTTTTTCATTGAAGTGGTCTATTACTGGCCTTATTTTGAACAACCGATCATCAGATTCTTCATTGCCAACTGGATTTTTAGCAAAATGAAGGCACCTCATTATTAAAAAAAATCTGTTACGGCTCACATAGGCGCCAAAACCCAAGTTAAAAAGTGGGCCCTTTTTCCAGTAGTCTATAATCCTGCTTGCTCTAATGGTACCAGTGTGGAATAAAAGACCTAGAAATACCTTCAGTTCTGGGACATCAATCGGTTTCCACTTAGTTATACGGGATTGTTCTCGAACACCCGCACTTTGAAATACACACTCAGCATAGTCATTTGTTGCATTTACTATGAGTTCAAGAAATGTGTCAGTAAAATATAAATTAAAAAAATCTATTGGCTCTGTGCCAGTTAATATATCGCATCCCAAAAAAGAATTACTTTTTGTGAAGGGAAATTTTGTGATATTGCTGTTGTTACCTTCGAACCAACTTTCAATTTCTTGTCGCATCTCGTCCAAGGGAGTTGGGTCTTTACCTTCAAACATCTCTCTCATTTGCTCCTCTACTTCATCAAATTCATCTTCTTCAGTTCTGTCTACAACCGCAGGTTCACTAACAAAATCCAGATCTTCATCATTATCAGAACCAAATTCATCTAGCATACGAAAAAGTTCGTCATCATTTGCGGGAAAATTGGACGTATCCCGCGAGGTTCCTGGTTGTGATTGCATATTTATATTGCATATATTTATTTTCTGTAAAAAAAAAAACAAAATATATATAACACTGGTTTACAGCCAAAAAATACCAAGAACGCCACATGCCTAGATAAGTTAATTGGGACCTCCTGAACACGAAAAACGCTATAATTTTTTTTTTTTAAGTACCGTTTTTTAGATAACGGTACTTTTGTGTTTTTCGGTGTATGGTCCCACTCAAACCCTTATGGAGCCCAACCGAAAAGTCCGATCGAGATAAATGTCATACCGTTGGAAAGGCAACTAAATGCCTTTTCCGGCGGTATACTATAAATTTCTATGTGACAAGAAGTGGCTGAGTTATAACACCTCAAAGTTCAACATTTGCCTATTTTTACGTTTTTTTTTTCAAAATTTTTCATTTTTATTTGGTTTTTTTTCTACGTTATTGTAAAGATCTGGAATGTTTTATTTTTTTACCAAGTAGTTTATTTAATAACCAACATTTTAAACGTAATTTGAAAAAAAAAAGGATGAAAAATAAAGTTTTTATTAAGGATTTTGTGGAACGACAATATTTTCATTTTCATTGCTCACACGATATATTCGGCGTAAATTAAAAAAATTTAAATTAAAATGACGAGCGACTTGAATTTTTCCGTTTTTTTTTTTTTCGGATGTATCTTCGCGAATGAGGAACCAACAATAGTCTGCCATCATTTGTTCATCCCACCAGCCCTTGTAACGTCTCTCGATTTCTTGCATTTCCTGGTGAAATCTTTCACCCTGCTCATCACTTTCGGATCCCAAGTTCATGGGGAAAATATCCAAATGACTGAATAAAAAGTGTAGTTTAGGTGTCATATTTGAACCTAAAAGTTAAAAAGAATAAATTTCAAATAATTTTCAAATGATAACGGCCTTTTTGATATACATGCTTTCACTCAACGCTTACCAATGGCATTGAATTTTTGCAGTAATGTATCGATCTTCTCAGCGTAATCAGGACTTCTGTAGTTTCCCAAAAAGTTGTAAACGATGTCCTGGAATGCTTCCCATGCCTCCAAATGAGCTGGACCTAAACACTCATTAAATGCTTGGTCACCGTACAGAGCCCGAATTTGAGGTCCATCAAATATACCAGCTTCAATTTTGCTCGCTGTGGCTCTCGGAAATTTTTGTTTAAGGTAATTCATGGCAAGACTGTCTTTTGGCAACGTTTTCACAATATTTGTAAATAACCCAAGCTTAATATGTAGTGGAGGAAGTATTATCTTCTCCTGAGGAATGAGTGGGTCATTTTTAATATTGTACTCTCCGTGCGTACGCCCACTTCGTTCGGGCCAAACTTTTCGGATGTAGTGATTCTGACGGTCACGGCTGTCCCATAGACATAGAAAACAGGGAAACTTCGTATTGCCCCCTTGCAACCCAGATAGTATGGCAACTAATTTAAAATCAGAGCAAACTTTCCATTGATGTTGGTCATATTGTATGAGAGCGAGAAGTTCTTTCATTGCTTCATATGTTTCCTTTATGTATTTTCCATATCCGATTGGAATTGATGGTTTCGTATTCCCTTTATGAAGCAAGACTGCCTTCAAACTATCCTTGCCTCCATCCAGAAAAAGACGCCATTCCACTGGGTCATAACTTTGTTGGAGAGCATTGAAAAGACCACGTATGTTGGCACAAAAACAAAAGTTTCCCGTTTTTGCGAAAAAAACTGCAAGTTGTTTGCTACGATCACGGTAATATGTAACACGTGTCTCAGGAGCACAATATCCCCACTGTTGCAATCGCGATGCAAGTAATTCAGATTTCGATTTCGGCAAATACAAATCTCGGCACAAATCATTAAGCTCGGCCTGAGTAAGTAAATGGGGTTTCTTATTTGATTGCATTTCTGATTCACTGCACTCATCTGATGAATCACTTATTATTGTTCTTTTTCGTATTTTTGTGGGCTCTGCTACAATCAGCTGCGGTTTGGGGCACGATACTGAGTGCGGCACTGGCAGCGTCACCGAGCTAACAACTGGATAAACTGGTTCAATTCTACGTCCGACAGCCTTTTCCGTTAAACAGAAATAACAATCTGTTGTATGACTGATCGGGTTTCTCCATTGCATTGGCTTTCCAAATGTGAAGAAACACTCTTGACCCTTACCAATTTTATTTAATATTGTTCGGCAGTTGTTACATGCATTATTCGGTGTCCACGGTTTGTCCAGAGACGCAGGTCGAAAGCCGAAATACTTCTTATACGCTTCAGATAAATTTTTCGTATTCATTTTTCGCATCAAATGCTGTGATTTCTTTTTCACAAGAACTCCACAAACATAACAAAATTCGTTGGGATCGATTGAACACATTTTATTTTTTGCACGTACAAAGCCAAACTGTTTACTGTGATCAGATTCAAATTCTGATGGACGCCAAATATAGCGTGTGTCAGGGCTACCAACGTATACAGTGATTCAAATTCTGATGGACGCCGAATATAGCGTGTGTCAGGGCTACCAACGTATACAGTGATTCAAATTCTGATGGACGCCGAATATAGCGTGTGAGCAATGAAAATGAAAATATTGTCGTTCCACAAAATCCTTAATAAAAACTTTATTTTTCATCCTTTTTTTTTCAAATTACGTTTAAAATGTTGGTTATTAAATAAACTACTTGGTAAAAAAATAAAACATTCCAGATCTTTACAATAACGTAGAAAAAAAAACCAAATAAAAATGAAAAATTTTGAAAAAAAAAAAAACGTAAAAAATAGGCAAATTTTGAACTTTGAGGTGTTATAACTCAGCCACTTCTTGTCACATAGAAATTTATAGTATACCGCCGGAAAAGGCATTTAGTTGCCTTTCCAACGGTATGACATTTATCTCGATCGGACTTTTCGGTTGGGCTCCATAAGGGTTTGAGTGGGACCATACACCAAAAAACACAAAAGTACCGTTATCTAAAAAACGGTACTTAAAAAAAAAAAATTATAGCGTTTTTTCGTGTTCAGGAGGTCCCAATTAACTTATCTAGGCATGTGGCGTTCTTGGTATTTTTCCAAATTAAAAATTTGTAAACCTGTGTAATTGATGTTTTTACTATCAATTAAACTGCTTTGTTCTGATCAAAATTCAAAATACAAACAAAAAATAAATGACTTATAACTTACCTATTCCTGTGTGAAATATTGAATATATTAATTTTTTTAACACTGTTTGATTCACAGGGGAACAGCTGTTTTGGTGTCGAGGTCTTTTGAGGTGGTTCTATATCAATTTGATGTCCTGAATTCAAATAACGTATCATTTGTACCTAGGAGCTCAAATTTTTAAGATATACAATTTTAGAGAAATATGTCATGGGCTGAAAAGTCCCGGGCCTAACAAAGAAAACACGGTTTTTTTTTGGTTCAAAATTAGCTTTATTCATCAACGTAATCTCCATCAAGAGCAACGCAATCATTCCAGCGCCGCTCTAACATTTCAATACCACTTTTGTAGAACGATTTATCTTTTGCCTCAAAATAGGCCTCAGTTTCAGCGATAACCTCTTCATTCGTGCGAAATTTCTTACCGGCGAGCATTTTTTTTCAGGTCTGCGAACAGCCAGTAGTCGCTGGGAGCCAAATCTGGCGAATACGGTGGATGTGGGAGCAATTCGAAGTTCAATTCATGTAGTTTTGCCATTGTTTTGATTGACTTGTGACACGGTGCGTTGTCTTGATGAAACAAAATTTTTTTCTTTGCCATATGCGGTCGTTTCTTTGCAATTTCGGCCTTCAAACGCTCCAATAACGCTATATAATATTCACTGTTGATGGTATATCCTTTCTCAAGATAGTCGATGAATATTACACCACGCACATCCCAAAATACCGAGGCCATAACCTTTCCAGCCGATTGTTGTGCTTTCGGGCGCTTTGGACGAGGTTCACCAGTTGCTGTCCACTCAGATGACGATCGTTTTGATTCCGGAGTGAAGTGATGGATCCATGTTTCATCCATTGTCACATATCGACGCAAAAATTCCGGTTTGTTACGTTTAAACATGGCCAAACACTGCTCAGAATCATCAATACGTTCTTGTTTTTGATCAACAGTGAGCAAACGCGGCACCCACTTTGAACAGAGCTTTCTCATAGTCAAATGCTCATGCAATATAAAGCCAACACGTTCTTTTGATATCTTTACGATGTCAGCTAACTCACGCAACTTCACTTTTCGATCATTCAAAACGATTTTATGGATTTTTTTGATGTTTTCTGGTGTTACCGTCTCATTTGGACGTCCACTGCGTTCTGCATCATCGGTGTCTCTACGACCACGTTTGAAGTCAGCAAACCAACGTTTTATTGTTGTTTCTGATGGAGCGGAGTCCCCATAACACTTTTCAAGCCATTGCTTCGCTTGAACCGTATTTTTTCCCATCAAGAAGCAGTGTAAAATTAAAACACGAAATTGTTTTTGATCCATTGTTTTGAAAATAACAAAAGTAGCGTCACTCTTAGCACAATAACTCACAAACTAATGAATAGAATATCATGAAATTTTAACAGCTGTCTTTTGAAGGTTAGTATTAACTGAAAAAAAGGTGACTGCAATAAAACTAGCGCCATCTGTGTTAGGCCCGGGACTTTTCAGCCCATGTGTCATGGGCTGAAAAGTCCCGGGCCTAACAAAGAAAACACGGTTTTTTTGGTTCAAAATTAGCTTTATTCATCAACGTAATCTCCATCAAGAGCAACGCAATCATTCCACCGCCGCTCTAACATTTCAATACCACTTTTGTAGAACGATTTATCTTTTGCCTCAAAATAGGCCTCAGTTTCAGCGATAACCTCTTCATTCGTGCGAAATTTCTTACCGGCGAGCATTTTTTTCAGGTCTGCGAACAGCCAGTAGTCGCTGGGAGCCAAATCTGGCGAATACGGTGGATGTGGGAGCAATTCGAAGTTCAATTCATGTAGTTTTGCCATTGTTTTGATTGACTTGTGACACGGTGCGTTGTCTTGATGAAACAAAATTTTTTTCTTTGCCATATGCGGTCGTTTCTTTGCAATTTCGGCCTTCAGACGCTCCAATAACGCTATATAATATTCACTGTTGATGGTATTTCCTTTCTCAAGATAGTCGATGAATATTACACCACGCACATCCCAAAATATCGAGGCCATAACCTTTCCAGCCGATTGTTGTGCTTTCGGGCGCTTTGGACGAGGTTCACCAGTTGCTGTCCACTCAGATGACGATCGTTTTGATTCCGGAGTGAAGTGATGGATCCATGTTTCATCCATTGTCACATATCGACGCAAAAATTCCGGTTTGTTACGTTTAAACATGGCCAAACACTGCTCAGAATCATCAACACGTTCTTGTTTTTGATCAACAGTGAGCAAACGCGGCACCCACTTTGAACAGAGCTTTCTCATAGTCAAATTCTCATGCAATATAAAGCCAACACGTTCTTTTGATATCTTTACGATGTCAGCTAACTCACGCAACTTCACTTTTCGATCATTCAAAACGATTTTATGGATTTTTTTGATGTTTTCTGGTGTTACCGCCTCATTTGGACGTCCACTGCGTTCTGCATCATCGGTGTCTCTACGACCACGTTTGAAGTCAGCAAACCAACGTTTTATTGTTGTTTCTGATGGAGCGGAGTCCCCATAACACTTTTCAAGCCATTGCTTCGCTTGAACGGTATTTTTTCCCATCAAGAAGCAGTGTAAAATTAAAACACGAAATTGTTTTTGATCCATTGTTTTGAAAATACCAAAAGTAGCGTCACTCTTAGCACAATAACTCACAAACTAATGAATAGAATATCATGAAATTTTAACAGCTGTCTTTTGAAGGTTAGTATTAACTGAAAAAAAGGTGACTGCAATAAAACTAGCGCCATCTATGTGTTAGGCCCGGGACTTTTCAGCCCATGTGTTATTTGTGGGCCGTCAAATATCCCTGCTTTGAGTTTTTCTGTGCTCAACTGATGCATTTTTACCCCTATATATGCAAAACAAGACCCATTCTTATCAAGAGCCTTTACAAATTGCTTCATTAAGCCCAACTTTATATGTAACGGAGGAAGTATGATTTTTTTTCTCTTTCAACCAAAGCGTCGTTAATGACATTCTTTTCCCCAACGTCCATGTTTTCTCTCTGAGGCCAATCTTTTCTAACCCAGTGGTGTGTTTTGTCCCTACTATCCCAGAGGCACAAGAAACACGGATATTTCGTGTAACCACTTTGCTGCCCAAGAAGAAAGTTTACCATTTTTAAGTCTACACAAATCATCCATTGATGTTCGTAATACTTTATCTTCTGCAAGACCAAAGCTATGGTATTATATTCTTCTTTCAGTTTCGTTGAGTGAGCTAGTGGTATTGAACCATATTTATTCCCATTATGTAGAAGGACACATTTTAAACTTCGCTTTGAACTGTCAATAAATAGGCGCCAATCATCTGGAATATATTCAGAAAGTCCCATTTCTTTCATGAGTCCCCTAATTTCGTGACAAAATACAAGATTGTCTTATTGAGAAAAGAATGGTAGCAGATCTTTTTCTCTTGTACGGTAAAAGGTAATTTTGGTTCCGTGTTCCAGTAAATTTTTGTCGTTCAACCTAGAAGCCAGTACTTCAGAAGCTTTTTTCGATAAATTGAGATCCCTGGTGAGATCATTTAATTCATTTTGATTGAAGCGTTGAGGAACTGATGACGTCCCCTCATAGTCACTGTTAGTTTCAGTAGCATCAGAACTTTTATTAGCATCAGAAGAGCGATCAGAGGGAAAATATTCGTCATCAGAGATATGTGGTAGCTGATGAAATGTTGGAATCGATATTTCATCTGAGTGCGGGATAGGGCGTATTGCCGAGTCTAAATTGGGATAAGTCCACTTACTGCGGTTATTTCGATTGATTCCATTAGTATTTACTAAACAGAAATAACAATCATTGAAGTGGTTTTTTGGTTCTCTCCAAATCATTGGTACGCCGAATTTTAGACATTTTCTTTTCCCGGTAGTCCACTGCCGTAAATGCTCTGTACAAGTTTTACATACGAGATGCCGGGCCCACGTTTTGTCCTGATCACCAAGCTTAACTCCAAAGTAACTCGTAAAGTAATAAAAAAAGTAATAATAAAAACCTCACATGATAGGAACAAATATACCTAATATACCTAATCGCTAACAAAAACCTGATTTATAAAAAAGTTGTCAGTCATGGGTTATTTTTGCGCAGTCTAAACAGTAACCGGGATTTCCAGGGCATACCATGCATACATAAGTTGTATCTTTTCTCTTTTTCTGTAAATAACAATTTTTACATTGCTTCCTTTGTACCTTGCCTGCTGTCTTCTCCTCTCGAACTTTCAAAACATGCTCGTTCATAGGCAAGCTTGCTTTAGGTTTGGATGGGGTCTTCAATAAACTTCTTATAACAGACAAACGAAAGTCATAAATTGGTACGCGGTTACCTGAATTTTTATTGTAAAGTTGATGGGCATTTATCATCATGAGCTGTAGCATATGAACAAAAATTTTAGAAGGCCATCTAATCGTTTTTCTTTCACAAGGGTGGTAAGCAAGCATTTGGTCTTGCCTATCGATGCCAGACATATATTTATTATAATTTACTATTGGCAGTGGTTTAGATTTGACTTCCTCATTTCGCCTTCTAGTTGGAATGTCTACCATCTCATTTTTATGCTCATTTGAGATATACCAGACGTCACGTTTGTCCTTCCACTTTCCTATCATAACTCCGTTGGAATATCTTGCCACCGTCTCGCCTTTTTTTAATTTTTTCTCTCTGACTTCTTTTGGAAATGTTTTTCTGTTTGATCTCATTGTCCCTGTGCAATGAGTTCGTTTGTCAGCTAAGGATTTTGCCAATTCGAAAGAATTATAGTAATTGTCCATATAGACGCTATGTCCAACTTCTAAAAAACTCTCCAGTAATTTCAATACAACTTTTTCCCCATGTCCTTTCCCCCCGCAGTCGTCCAACATGCCAGTGTAAACCATAAAGTTCAATATTATGCCTCCAGGTGTGGTCAGCATATACAATTTGATCCCATATTTGTGCCTCTTATTTTTTATGTACTGACGAAAAGTAAGCCGACCACGCCATAATATCATCGATTCATCTATACTTAGTTCGCGACCAGGGTAATAAATTTCAGACATCCTTGTGTTGAAAAGGTTTATAATGTTTCTTACTTTGTATAGGCGGTCCTCTGGTCGAGCCTCCCCTTTCTGAGGATTTTGTGCAAAGTGCAAGGCTCTTAGTATCAGTAAAAAAAGATTTCTGCTCATATTATGCGCAAATATTTCTAAACCAAACAAAGCATCTGTTTTCCAGTAGTCTTGAATGCGGTTCAGACGAATATTCCCCATATGAAGTAATAAACCCAAAAATATTAATAATTCATCCCTAGTCACGTCCTTCCATGAAGTAATGCGAGATTTTTCTTTTATATTAGGCCGAAAAAATAATTCAATTGCGTACCTGTTTGTTTGCGTAACTATTTCATCCAGGAAATTATCTGTCAATATATGCAGAAGATAATCAATTGGATCATTTTCTGTAGTAGGTGCCACAAAATTTTCAGCTTTGGTGAAAGGAAATAATTTCACGGACTCCGAATCAGCCTCCCACGTTACCTCCTCCAAGATGGCTTCCTCTTGAGGATTTTCTTGCTGTATTTCTTGCTCTCTTTCAGTGTCTTCATCGTGGTTCGCATCAGAAATGTCATCATCGGAAAATGCATTGGGCACGAACTCGTCTTCGCTCCCTGAATCAAAATCTTCATCTAAATGGTCTGACAACTCGCCTTCTAGAATTTCAAGTAGTTCGGCTTCTGTTAGGGCACGTTGCGTCTCTTTTTTTGCCCGTTTAGGCCGAGAAGGTCCTGCTACATCCATATCTTTTTCCGCCATGTGTAATTCTATAATACGTTTCACTCAAAATTCAAAAATCGAAACCAACCGCGTAAATCACCTACCTATACCCTTCCTATAATGCCGACACAATAACACAGGCCGTCGTCTAACGCCGATCTAAATAAACATAGATTCAAAAGTTTTGCATCACCCTAAATCTCCGAAAAAAAATTTTTGTTCATTATAAATGGATCAGTGATTAATCAATTGATTAGTTTCAATTAAAAAAAATATATATTTTTGACAACATTTTTTTATTATCCATTAATAAACTTGCTTTAAACATAATAAGTATTCTTAAAAAAATAATTAATAAATACAAACTGATGTTTTTTTTAAAGTGAGAACTTTTAATAAAGAGTATTTCCACCTCTAGAATTTATGCAAGCTTGAAGTCGCCTACCCATGCTGTTTACCAAATTACTAATATTCGGTTGAGGGATATTTCGCCATTCTTCCTGGGCCGCATGAACAAGCTCTTGTACACTCCTGGGTGGATTTCTGCGTGCTGCCACTGCCCTCGCAAGCATGTCCCAGGCATGTTCTATGGGATTCATGTCCGGAGATAGGGCAGCCCAGTTCAAACGATTGATCCCTTCAGTTTCAAGATACTCATTTATAGCTCTGGTCCGATGAGGTCGGGCGTTATCGTCCATAAAAACGAAGGAATCGCCAACAGCTGCTCGCCATAGTCTCACATGAGGATGTAGAATCTCTCTGAGATATCTATCACCAGTCATTGTTCCCTCAACATGAATTAATTCTGTGCGATCATTTGACATGATACCAGCCCAAAACATAGCACTTCCTCCTCTGAAGGGCGGCACGGGGCGAGCATGCGCAAGCTGAGCCACTCTCGTTGGATCCCGCCACACACGTATTCGATGGCTATCTTGTACCAAACAAATCCTTGTCTCGTCGGAAAAAAAAACACCGAATTCCAAAATTCTGCAGGCAAGGCCGCGTGCTCTTGAGCCCACTGTAGTCGGCGAACTCTGTGCTCAGGTTGTAGTCTGGGCACTCTTATTAGTCGGCGACACCTCAAACCTGTCGCAAGTATTCGTCTTCGTAATGTCGAGATCGATACTTGAACTCCCAACGCATGTCTCATATCTCTTTGGAGTGCTGGTATTGCCATGGTCGGGTTTCTTCGGATAGTTAAGTGGATATAGCGGTTCTGCCGCTGATTAGTAACACGCGTTCTACCGCTCCTAGGTCTATCACGAAGAGAATTGGTCTGGAGATACCGGTTCCATACCCGAGACACATCACTTTGCCAAACGCCAACTCTGTTAGCCACGAACCTTTGAGAATGACCTTCTTCAATTAAAGCCACTATTCTTGCACGGTTTATCTCACTTATGACTTGACGATTCATGTTTGCGCTTAAAATCGTAAAATTCAAATGACTTGAATGTAAGAATGATCGCACTAAAAATGTGATCTTACAAAAAAAAACTGTAAACATGTGTATATTGCAAAAAATATGGGACGTATTGGAATGATAAACATTGATAAACAAGCCCACAAAAAATTGTTAGCGCAAAAAAAATTCCTTCGCATCCGAACAAGGTGATGCAAAACTTTTGAATCTATGTGTATATCTAGTGTTGCGAAAATTCGAATTAAATAATTCGAATAATTCGATAGTAAATTGAAAGCAACTAATTCGATTAACTTTTTCGATATATTCAGATAAAAATTAGTAGTATTCTATTATTTAGTATTAGTACTCCGATGGGAAACGTAGTATTTTAATAATCTGTGGGGAAACGGAATTACGAATTATTCAACTGGTATACGCCTAGCAATAGTACAAACTACAAACATACCACGGTTCTATTATGGGAGTAAAACTGAGCCAATAGATGATTAGTGGGGGTGGAGGATCGCAACGCGATCTATTTAAACATGCAAGACATTAAAAATGTATTATGTGTGAATATAAATTATATATTAATTTTATATTTCCTCAATTGCAAAATAATATAAATCATGTTATATACAGGGTGATTTTTAAGCTGATTTTTTCCTTGTAACAGAGGATTGAGGTCAAAAAATAAGTTTTTTATCATTTTCCCAAGCATCAGAACTAACGAAAATACGGGGTGTTACAGTTTAAAATTAAAATTATTTTACAAAACTGAAACAATGTGTTTCAACCCCCTGCTTTTCTGTTAGTTTTGAATATAAATATATCCTTTTCAGATGCATCAGATGTAACAAAATAAACAAAACACAAAATAAATAAAACAACAAAATAGTATATATAGTAACTTAAGAAATATTTTAAATTTTAAACTAATTGTTAAATACACTATTTAAGAAAATTATATAGTCCAAATTTTTTGGGTCAAGACGGTTACGGCGATCATTCGTTAATTGTCCTGCCTTTGAGAAAACTCGTTCTGATGGCACTGAAGTGGCAGGGATGCACAAATATTTTGCCTGTAGGCGGTAAAGATCGGGAAAAATCTATGAATGAGATTTCCAAAATTCCAGCGGGTTACTTGATCTCGATAAATATGGCAGCTCTAAATATTGACGTAACATCATTGTCCCCGTGACATTTGGTGTAATATGTGACTTCGAGTGTTTCACTTGATTGTCTAGAAATGTCTAAATTGAATCCGAGGTTTCGGCTTCCATAGTAGAAGTAGAAGTATCGGCGGAAGCGCTTGGTATTTCTTCTTTACTTTGCATCGATACAATAGAAACTAACTCTTCATGAACCAATGTTTGTGCATTATTTGCATTTCCCGAAACACCAAATGCAATTTTTTTAAAACGGGGATCTAATAGGGTAGCTTTGGCCACAATTTTGTTACATTCAAGATTTCCGAGTCTCCTAGATATAGAATCGAGTAGACACGTTTTTAATTGATTTTAAAAGTCTCTCCATCATTATCAAACATGAGTTCCATCGTGTTCTTACATCCGGTTTGACCTTAAGAATAGGAAGATTCATTTGAATTTGCATTTCCTTGAGAATTTGAGATGCAACAACACTATGTTTGAAATGTCCAACTAGAGACCGACATTTTTTAATAACTGTATTTAACAAGGGAATATTGTCTAAACCTTCATTTACAGTTAGATTTAAAGTGTGGGCGATACACGGGTGATGGTGTAAGTTCATCTGTCGTATAGCATTTTTGATATTTGCCCCATTATCAGATACGACTGTGACGATTTTATTGTTGATATTCCATTCTTGAAAAATAGAATTAAGGGCTCTCGCAATGTTTTCTCCTGTGTGATGAACGTCTTCCAGTTCTTTGGTGGCTATGTTTCGTGAAACCATCTGGTCATTATAAATAAAATGAATTGTCACAGAAATGTAAGCTTTGTTACTATCTGACGTCCAGATATCTGTTGTTACTGCAACATTTGCCACATCTGTCAGCATGGTCTTAATTTTGCGGCTTTCCTCTTGGTACAAATTTTCAAGCCATACTGATGTTAAAAGTTTTCTACTCGGCAGTTGATAATGTGGATTCAGGTTGTTTGAATAATTAATGAAGCCCTTATTTTCTACAATGGACAGTGGTTGATAATCTATTACAATCATTTGCAAAAGAGCTTTGTCAAGTTTATCTTTCATTTCCGGTGTTAGACCGTCGTCTCTAGCAGAACCAAATAACCTGAGTTGGCGAGAACCTTTCGATTTCGATAGAGGCTTTCCTTGGTTATTTGCTGTAACGTTAGTGGGAATTGGTATTGGTACAGCGGATCCACCAGGGAATAGTCTCCTTGAATTATGGGATGAAGAGTCAATTTCTTGACTAGGACCTACAACTGATTTTACCACATTTTCATCGGCATCTTCTTCGGGTTCACGTTGCGGAAATAGGGAAGCCGGGTGTTTTCTTTTTAAATGTTTGCTTAAATTTGATGTATTGCCGGAATATTTAAATTCATTTTTGCAAATATTGCAAGTTAACACATGGGCTGAAAAGTCCCGGGCCTAACAAAGAAAACACGGTTTTTTTGGTTCAAAATTAGCTTTATTCATCAACGTAATCTCCATCAAGAGCAACGCAATCATTCCAGCGCCGCTCTAACATTTCAATACCACTTTTGTAGAACGATTTATCTTTTGCCTCAAAATAGGCCTCAGTTTCAGCGATAACCTCTTCATTCGTGCGAAATTTCTTACCGGCGAGCATTTTTTTCAGGTCTGCGAACAGCCAGTAGTCGCTGGGAGCCAAATCTGGCGAATACGGTGGATGTGGGAGCAATTCGAAGTTCAATTCATGTAGTTTTGCCATTGTTTTGATGTGTCTTGATGAAACAAAATTTTTTTCTTTGCCATATGCGGTCGTTTCTTTGCAATTTCGGCCTTCAAACGCTCCAATAACGCTATATAATATTCACTGTTGATGGTATTTCCTTTCTCAAGATAGTCGATGAATATTACACCACGCACATCCCAAAATATCGAGGCCATAACCTTTCCAGCCGATTGTTGTGCTTTCGGGCGCTTTGGACGAGGTTCACCAGTTGCTGTCCACTCAGATGACGATCGTTTTGATTCCGGAGTGAAGTGATGGATCCATGTTTCATCCATTGTCACATATCGACGCAAAAATTCCGGTTTGTTACGTTTAAACATGGCCAAACACTGCTCAGAATCATCAACACGTTCTTGTTTTTGATCAACAGTGAGCAAACGCGGCACCCACTTTGAACAGAGCTTTCTCATAGTCAAATTCTCATGCAATATAAAGCCAACACGTTCTTTTGATATCTTTACGATGTCAGCTAACTCACGCAACTTCACTTTTCGATCATTCAAAACGATTTTATGGATTTTTTTGATGTTTTCTGGTGTTACCGCCTCATTTGGACGTCCACTGCGTTCTGCATCATCGGTGTCTCTACGACCACGTTTGAAGTCAGCAAACCAACGTTTTATTGTTGTTTCTGATGGAGCGGAGTCCCATAACACTTTTCAAGCCATTGCTTCGCTTGAACGGTATTTTTTCCCATCAAGAAGCAGTGTAAAATTAAAACACGAAATTGTTTTTGATCCATTGTTTTGAAAATAACAAAAGTAGCGTCACTCTTAGCACAATAACTCACAAACTAATGAATAGAATATCATGAAATTTTAACAGCTGTCTTTTGAAGGTTAGTATTAACTGAAAAAAAGGTGACTGCAATAAAACTAGCGCCATCTATGTGTTAGGCCCGGGACTTTTCAGCCCATGTGTTATTTGTGGGCCGTCAAATATCCCTGCTTTGAGTTTTTTTTCTGTGCTCAACTGATGCATTTTTACCCCTATATATGCAAAACAAGACCCATTCTTATCAAGAGCCTTTACAAATTGCTTCATTAAGCCCAACTTTATATGTAACGGAGGAAGTATGATTTTTTCTCTTTCAACCAAAGCGTCGTTAATGACATTCTTTTCCCCAACGTCCATGTTTTCTCTCTGAGGCCAATCTTTTCTAACCCAGTGGTGTGTTTTGTCCCTACTATCCCAGAGGCACAAGAAACACGGATATTTCGTGTAAACCACTTTGCTGCCCAAGAAGAAAGTTTACCATTTTTAAGTCTACACAAATCATCCATTGATGTTCGTAATACTTTATCTTCTGCAAGACCAAAGCTATGGTATTATATTCTTCTTTCAGTTTCGTTGAGTGAGCTAGTGGTATTGAACCATATTTATTCCCATTATGTAGAAGGACACATTTTAAACTTCGCTTTGAACTGTCAATAAATAGGCGCCAATCATCTGGAATATATTCAGAAAGTCCCATTTCTTTCATGAGTCCCCTAATTTCGTGACAAAATACAAGATTGTCTTATTGAGAAAAGAATGGTAGCAGATCTTTTTCTCTTGTACGGTAAAAGGTAATTTTGGTTCCGTGTTCCAGTAAATTTTTGTCGTTCAACCTAGAAGCCAGTACTTCAGAAGCTTTTTTTTCGATAAATTGAGATCCCTGGTGAGATCATTTAATTCATTTTGATTGAAGCGTTGAGGAACTGATGACGTCCCCTCATAGTCACTGTTAGTTTCAGTAGCATCAGAACTTTTATTAGCATCAGAAGAGCGATCAGAGGGAAAATATTCGTCATCAGAGATATGTGGTAGCTGATGAAATGTTGGAATCGGTATTTCATCTGAGTGCGGGATAGGGCGTATTGCCGAGTCTAAATTGGGATAAGTCCACTTACTGCGGTTATTTCGATTGATTCCATTAGTATTTACTAAACAGAAATAACAATCATTGAAGTGGTTTTTTGGTTCTCTCCAAATCATTGGTACGCCGAATTTTAGACATTTTCTTTTCCCGGTAGTCCACTGCCGTAAATGCTCTGTACAAGTTTTACATACGAGATGCCGGGCCCACGTTTTGTCCTGATCACCAAGCTTAACTCCAAAGTAACTCGTAAAGTAATAAAAAAAGTAATAATAAAAACCTCACATGATAGGAACAAATATACCTAATATACCTAATCGCTAACAAAAACCTGATTTATAAAAAAGTTGTCAGTCATGGGTTATTTTTGCGCAGTCTAAACAGTAACCGGGATTTCCAGGGCATACCATGCATACATAAGTTGTATCTTTTCTCTTTTTCTGTAAATAACAATTTTTACATTGCTTCCTTTGTACCTTGCCTGCTGTCTTCTCCTCTCGAACTTTCAAAACATGCTCGTTCATAGGCAAGCTTGCTTTAGGTTTGGATGGGGTCTTCAATAAACTTCTTATAACAGACAAACGAAAGTCATAAATTGGTACGCGGTTACCTGAATTTTTATTGTAAAGTTGATGGGCATTTATCATCATGAGCTGTAGCATATGAACAAAAATTTTAGAAGGCCATCTAATCGTTTTTCTTTCACAAGGGTGGTAAGCAAGCATTTGGTCTTGCCTATCGATGCCAGACATATATTTATTATAATTTACTATTGGCAGTGGTTTCGATTTGACTTCCTCATTTCGCCTTCTAGTTGGAATGTCTACCATCTCATTTTTATGCTCATTTGAGATATACCAGACGTCACGTTTGTCCTTCCACTTTCCTATCATAACTCCGTTGGAATATCTTGCCACCGTCTCGCCTTTTTTTAATTTTTTCTCTCTGACTTCTTTTGGAAATGTTTTTCTGTTTGATCTCATTGTCCCTGTGCAATGAGTTCGTTTGTCAGCTAAGGATTTTGCCAATTCGAAAGAATTATAGTAATTGTCCATATAGACGCTATGTCCAACTTCTAAAAAACTCTCCAGTAATTTCAATACAACTTTTTCCCCATGTCCTTTCCCCCCGCAGTCGTCCAACATGCCAGTGTAAACCATAAAGTTCAATATTATGCCTCCAGGTGTGGTCAGCATATACAATTTGATCCCATATTTGTGCCTCTTATTTTTTATGTACTGACGAAAAGTAAGCCGACCACGCCATAATATCATCGATTCATCTATACTTAGTTCGCGACCAGGGTAATAAATTTCAGACATCCTTGTGTTGAAAAGGTTTATAATGTTTCTTACTTTGTATAGGCGGTCCTCTGGTCGAGCCTCCCCTTTCTGAGGATTTTGTGCAAAGTGCAAGGCTCTTAGTATCAGTAAAAAAAGATTTCTGCTCATATTATGCGCAAATATTTCTAAACCAAACAAAGCATCTGTTTTCCAGTAGTCTTGAATGCGGTTCAGACGAATATTCCCCATATGAAGTAATAAACCCAAAAATATTAATAATTCATCCCTAGTCACGTCCTTCCATGAAGTAATGCGAGATTTTTCTTTTTATATTAGGCCGAAAAAATAATTCAATTGCGTACCTGTTTGTTTGCGTAACTATTTCATCCAGGAAATTATCTGTCAATATATGCAGAAGATAATCAATTGGATCATTTTCTGTAGTAGGTGCCACAAAATTTTCAGCTTTGGTGAAAGGAAATAATTTCACGGACTCCGAATCAGCCTCCCACGTTACCTCCTCCAAGATGGCTTCCTCTTGAGGATTTTCTTGCTGTATTTCTTGCTCTCTTTCAGTGTCTTCATCGTGGTTCGCATCAGAAATGTCATCATCGGAAAATGCATTGGGCACGAACTCGCCTTCGCTCCCTGAATCAAAATCTTCATCTAAATGGTCTGACAACTCGCCTTCTAGAATTTCAAGTAGTTCGGCTTCTGTTAGGGCACGTTGCGTCTCTTTTTTTGCCCGTTTAGGCCGAGAAGGTCCTGCTACATCCATATCTTTTTCCGCCATGTGTAATTCTATAATACGTTTCACTCAAAAATCGAAACCAACCGCGTAAATCACCTACCTATACCCTTCCTATAATGCCGACACAATAACACAGGCCGTCGTCTAACGCCGATCTAAATAAACATAGATTCAAAAGTTTTGCATCACCCTAAATCTCCGAAAAAAAATTTTTGTTCATTATAAATGGATCAGTGATTAATCAATTGATTAGTTTCAATTAAAAAAAATATATATTTTTGACAACATTTTTTTATTATCCATTAATAAACTTGCTTTAAACATAATAAGTATTCTTAAAAAAATAATTAATAAATACAAACTGATGTTTTTTTTAAAGTGAGAACTTTTAATAAAGAGTATTTCCACCTCTAGAATTTATGCAAGCTTGAAGTCGCCTACCCATGCTGTTTACCAAATTACTAATATTCGGTTGAGGGATATTTCGCCATTCTTCCTGGGCCGCATGAACAAGCTCTTGTACACTCCTGGGTGGATTTCTGCGTGCTGCCACTGCCCTCGCAAGCATGTCCCAGGCATGTTCTATGGGATTCATGTCCGGAGATAGGGCAGCCCAGTTCAAACGATTGATCCCTTCAGTTTCAAGATACTCATTTATAGCTCTGGTCCGATGAGGTCGGGCGTTATCGTCCATAAAAACGAAGGAATCGCCAACAGCTGCTCGCCATAGTCTCACATGAGGATGTAGAATCTCTCTGAGATATCTATCACCAGTCATTGTTCCCTCAACATGAATTAATTCTGTGCGATCATTTGACATGATACCAGCCCAAAACATAGCACTTCCTCCTCTGAAGGGCGGCACGGGGCGAGCATGCGCAAGCTGAGCCACTCTCGTTGGATCCCGCCACACACGTATTCGATGGCTATCTTGTACCAAACAAATCCTTGTCTCGTCGGAAAAATATATAAAAAAAAAACACCGAATTCCAAAATTCTGCAGGCAAGGCCGCGTGCTCTTGAGCCCACTGTAGTCGGCGAACTCTGTGCTCAGGTTGTAGTCTGGGCACTCTTATTAGTCGGCGACACCTCAAACCTGTCGCAAGTATTCGTCTTCGTAATGTCGAGATCGATACTTGAACTCCCAACGCATGTCTCATATCTCTTTGGAGTGCTGGTATTGCCATGGTCGGGTTTCTTCGGATAGTTAAGTGGATATAGCGGTTCTGCCGCTGATTAGTAACACGCGTTCTACCGCTCCTAGGTCTATCACGAAGAGAATTGGTCTGGAGATACCGGTTCCATACCCGAGACACATCACTTTGCCAAACGCCAACTCTGTTAGCCACGAACCTTTGAGAATGACCTTCTTCAATTAAAGCCACTATTCTTGCACGGTTTATCTCACTTATGACTTGACGATTCATGTTTGCGCTTAAAATCGTAAAATTCAAATGACTTGAATGTAAGAATGATCGCACTAAAAATGTGATCTTACAAAAAAAAACTGTAAACATGTGTATATTGCAAAAAATATGGGACGTATTGGAATGATAAACATTGATAAACAAGCCCACAAAAAATTGTTAGCGCAAAAAAATTCCTTCGCATCCGAACAAGGTGATGCAAAACTTTTGAATCTATGTGTATATCTAGTGTTGCGAAAATTCGAATTAAATAATTCGAATAATTCGATAGTAAATTGAAAGCAACTAATTCGATTAACTTTTTCGATATATTCAGATAAAAATTAGTAGTATTCTATTATTTAGTATTAGTACTCCGATGGGAAACGTAGTATTTTAATAATCTGTGGGGAAACGGAATTACGAATTATTCAACTGGTATACGCCTAGCAATAGTACAAACTACAAACATACCACGGTTCTATTATGGAGTAAAACTGAGCCAATAGATGATTAGTGGGGGTGGAGGATCGCAACGCGATCTATTTAAACATGCAAGACATTAAAAATGTATTATGTGTGAATATAAATTATATATTAATTTTATATTTCCTCAATTGCAAAATAATATAAATCATGTTATATACAGGGTGATTTTTAAGCTGATTTTTTCCTTGTAACAGAGGATTGAGGTCAAAAAATAAGTTTTTTATCATTTTCCCAAGCATCAGAACTAACGAAAATACGGGGTGTTACAGTTTAAAATTAAAATTATTTTACAAACTGAAACAATGTGTTTCAACCCCCTGCTTTTCTGTTAGTTTTGAATATAAATATATCCTTTTCAGATGCATCAGATGTAACAAAATAAACAAAACACAAAATAAATAAAACAACAAAATAGTATATATAGTAACTTAAGAAATATTTTAAATTTTAAACTAATTGTTAAATACACTATTTAAGAAAATTATATAGTCCAAATTTTTTGGGTCAAGACGGTTACGGCGATCATTCGTTAATTGTCCTGCCTTTGAGAAAAACTCGTTCTGATGGCACTGAAGTGGCAGGGATGCACAAATATTTTGCCTGTAGGCGGTAAAGATCGGGAAAAATCTATGAATGAGATTTCCAAAATTCCAGCGGGTTACTTGATCTCGATAAATATGGCAGCTCTAAATATTGACGTAACATCATTGTCCCCGTGACATTTGGTGTAATATGTGACTTCGAGTGTTTCACTTGATTGTCTAGAAATGTCTAAATTGAATCCGAGGTTTCGGCTTCCATAGTAGAAGTAGAAGTATCGGCGGAAGCGCTTGGTATTTCTTCTTTACTTTGCATCGATACAATAGAAACTAACTCTTCATGAACCAATGTTTGTGCATTATTTGCATTTCCCGAAACACCAAATGCAATTTTTTTAAAACGGGGATCTAATAGGGTTAGCTTTGGCCACAATTTTGTTACATTCAAGATTTCCGAGTCTCCTAGATATAGAAATCGAGTAGACACGTTTTTAATTGATTTTAAAAGTCTCTCCATCATTATCAAACATGAGTTCCATCGTGTTCTTACATCCGGTTTGACCTTAAGAATAGGAAGATTCATTTGAATTTGCATTTCCTTGAGAATTTGAGATGCAACAACACTATGTTTGAAATGTCCAACTAGAGACCGACATTTTTTAATAACTGTATTTAACAAGGGAATATTGTCTAAACCTTCATTTACAGTTAGATTTAAAGTGTGGGCGATACACGGGTGATGGTGTAAGTTCATCTGTCGTATAGCATTTTTGATATTTGCCCCATTATCAGATACGACTGTGACGATTTTATTGTTGATATTCCATTCTTGAAAAATAGAATTAAGGGCTCTCGCAATGTTTTTCTCCTGTGTGATGAACGTCTTCCAGTTCTTTGGTGGCTATGTTTCGTGAAACCATCTGGTCATTATAAATAAAATGAATTGTCACAGAAATGTAAGCTTTGTTACTATCTGACGTCCAGATATCTGTTGTTACTGCAACATTTGCCACATCTGTCAGCATGGTCTTAATTTTGCGGCTTTCCTCTTGGTACAAATTTTCAAGCCATACTGATGTTAAAAGTTTTCTACTCGGCAGTTGATAATGTGGATTCAGGTTGTTTGAATAATTAATGAAGCCCTTATTTTCTACAATGGACAGTGGTTGATAATCTATTACAATCATTTGCAAAAGAGCTTTGTCAAGTTTATCTTTCATTTCCGGTGTTAGACCGTCGTCTCTAGCAGAACCAAATAACCTGAGTTGGCGAGAACCTTTCGATTTCGATAGAGGCTTTCCTTGGTTATTTGCTGTAACGTTAGTGGGAATTGGTATTGGTACAGCGGATCCACCAGGGAATAGTCTCCTTGAATTATGGGATGAAGAGTCAATTTCTTGACTAGGACCTACAACTGATTTTACCACATTTTCATCGGCATCTTCTTCGGGTTCACGTTGCGGAAATAGGGAAGCCGGGTGTTTTCTTTTTAAATGTTTGCTTAAATTTGATGTATTGCCGGAATATTTAAATTCATTTTTGCAAATATTGCAAGTTAACACATGGGCTGAAAAGTCCCGGGCCTAACAAAGAAAACACGGTTTTTTTGGTTCAAAATTAGCTTTATTCATCAACGTAATCTCCATCAAGAGCAACGCAATCATTCCAGCGCCGCTCTAACATTTCAATACCACTTTTGTAGAACGATTTATCTTTTGCCTCAAAATAGGCCTCAGTTTCAGCGATAACCTCTTCATTCGTGCGAAATTTCTTACCGGCGAGCATTTTTTTTTCAGGTCTGCGAACAGCCAGTAGTCGCTGGGAGCCAAATCTGGCGAATACGGTGGATGTGGGAGCAATTCGAAGTTCAATTCATGTAGTTTTGCCATTGTTTTGATTGTGTCTTGATGAAACAAAATTTTTTTCTTTGCCATATGCGGTCGTTTCTTTGCAATTTCGGCCTTCAAACGCTCCAATAACGCTATATAATATTCACTGTTGATGGTATTTCCTTTCTCAAGATAGTCGATGAATATTACACCACGCACATCCCAAAATATCGAGGCCATAACCTTTCCAGCCGATTGTTGTGCTTTCGGGCGCTTTGGACGAGGTTCACCAGTTGCTGTCCACTCAGATGACGATCGTTTTGATTCCGGAGTGAAGTGATGGATCCATGTTTCATCCATTGTCACATATCGACGCAAAAATTCCGGTTTGTTACGTTTAAACATGGCCAAACACTGCTCAGAATCATCAACACGTTCTTGTTTTTGATCAACAGTGAGCAAACGCGGCACCCACTTTGAACAGAGCTTTCTCATAGTCAAATTCTCATGCAATATAAAGCCAACACGTTCTTTTGATATCTTTACGATGTCAGCTAACTCACGCAACTTCACTTTTCGATCATTCAAAACGATTTTATGGATTTTTTTGATGTTTTCTGGTGTTACCGCCTCATTTGGACGTCCACTGCGTTCTGCATCATCGGTGTCTCTACGACCACGTTTGAAGTCAGCAAACCAACGTTTTATTGTTGTTTCTGATGGAGCGGAGTCCCCATAACACTTTTCAAGCCATTGCTTCGCTTGAACGGTATTTTTTCCCATCAAGAAGCAGTGTAAAATTAAAACACGAAATTGTTTTTGATCCATTGTTTTGAAAATAACAAAAGTAGCGTCACTCTTAGCACAATAACTCACAAACTAATGAATAGAATATCATGAAATTTTAACAGCTGTCTTTTGAAGGTTAGTATTAACTGAAAAAAAGGTGACTGCAATAAAACTAGCGCCATCTATGTGTTAGGCCCGGGACTTTTCAGCCCATGTGTTATTTGTGGGCCGTCAAATATCCCTGCTTTGAGTTTTTCTGTGCTCAACTGATGCATTTTTACCCCTATATATGCAAAACAAGACCCATTCTTATCAAGAGCCTTTACAAATTGCTTCATTAAGCCCAACTTTATATGTAACGGAGGAAGTATGATTTTTTCTCTTTCAACCAAAGCGTCGTTAATGACATTCTTTTCCCCAACGTCCATGTTTTCTCTCTGAGGCCAATCTTTTCTAACCCAGTGGTGTGTTTTGTCCCTACTATCCCAGAGGCACAAGAAACACGGATATTTCGTGTAACCACTTTGCTGCCCAAGAAGAAAGTTTACCATTTTTAAGTCTACACAAATCATCCATTGATGTTCGTAATACTTTATCTTCTGCAAGACCAAAGCTATGGTATTATATTCTTCTTTCAGTTTCGTTGAGTGAGCTAGTGGTATTGAACCATATTTATTCCCATTATGTAGAAGGACACATTTTAAACTTCGCTTTGAACTGTCAATAAATAGGCGCCAATCATCTGGAATATATTCAGAAAGTCCCATTTCTTTCATGAGTCCCCTAATTTCGTGACAAAATACAAGATTGTCTTATTGAGAAAAGAATGGTAGCAGATCTTTTTCTCTTGTACGGTAAAAGGTAATTTTGGTTCCGTGTTCCAGTAAATTTTTGTCGTTCAACCTAGAAGCCAGTACTTCAGAAGCTTTTTTCGATAAATTGAGATCCCTGGTGAGATCATTTAATTCATTTTGATTGAAGCGTTGAGGAACTGATGACGTCCCCTCATAGTCACTGTTAGTTTCAGTAGCATCAGAACTTTTATTAGCATCAGAAGAGCGATCAGAGGGAAAATATTCGTCATCAGAGATATGTGGTAGCTGATGAAATGTTGGAATCGGTATTTCATCTGAGTGCGGGATAGGGCGTATTGCCGAGTCTAAATTGGGATAAGTCCACTTACTGCGGTTATTTCGATTGATTCCATTAGTATTTACTAAACAGAAATAACAATCATTGAAGTGGTTTTTTGGTTCTCTCCAAATCATTGGTACGCCGAATTTTAGACATTTTCTTTTCCCGGTAGTCCACTGCCGTAAATGCTCTGTACAAGTTTTACATACGAGATGCCGGGCCCACGTTTTGTCCTGATCACCAAGCTTAACTCCAAAGTAACTCGTAAAGTAATAAAAAAAGTAATAATAAAAACCTCACATGATAGGAACAAATATACCTAATATACCTAATCGCTAACAAAAACCTGATTTATAAAAAAGTTGTCAGTCATGGGTTATTTTTGCGCAGTCTAAACAGTAACCGGGATTTCCAGGGCATACCATGCATACATAAGTTGTATCTTTTCTCTTTTTCTGTAAATAACAATTTTTACATTGCTTCCTTTGTACCTTGCCTGCTGTCTTCTCCTCTCGAACTTTCAAAACATGCTCGTTCATAGGCAAGCTTGCTTTAGGTTTGGATGGGGTCTTCAATAAACTTCTTATAACAGACAAACGAAAGTCATAAATTGGTACGCGGTTACCTGAATTTTTATTGTAAAGTTGATGGGCATTTATCATCATGAGCTGTAGCATATGAACAAAAATTTTAGAAGGCCATCTAATCGTTTTTCTTTCACAAGGGTGGTAAGCAAGCATTTGGTCTTGCCTATCGATGCCAGACATATATTTATTATAATTTACTATTGGCAGTGGTTTCGATTTGACTTCCTCATTTCGCCTTCTAGTTGGAATGTCTACCATCTCATTTTTATGCTCATTTGAGATATACCAGACGTCACGTTTGTCCTTCCACTTTCCTATCATAACTCCGTTGGAATATCTTGCCACCGTCTCGCCTTTTTTTAATTTTTTCTCTCTGACTTCTTTTGGAAATGTTTTTCTGTTTGATCTCATTGTCCCTGTGCAATGAGTTCGTTTGTCAGCTAAGGATTTTGCCAATTCGAAAGAATTATAGTAATTGTCCATATAGACGCTATGTCCAACTTCTAAAAAACTCTCCAGTAATTTCAATACAACTTTTTCCCCATGTCCTTTCCCCCCGCAGTCGTCCAACATGCCAGTGTAAACCATAAAGTTCAATATTATGCCTCCAGGTGTGGTCAGCATATACAATTTGATCCCATATTTGTGCCTCTTATTTTTTATGTACTGACGAAAAGTAAGCCGACCACGCCATAATATCATCGATTCATCTATACTTAGTTCGCGACCAGGGTAATAAATTTCAGACATCCTTGTGTTGAAAAGGTTTATAATGTTTCTTACTTTGTATAGGCGGTCCTCTGGTCGAGCCTCCCCTTTCTGAGGATTTTGTGCAAAGTGCAAGGCTCTTAGTATCAGTAAAAAAAGATTTCTGCTCATATTATGCGCAAATATTTCTAAACCAAACAAAGCATCTGTTTTCCAGTAGTCTTGAATGCGGTTCAGACGAATATTCCCCATATGAAGTAATAAACCCAAAAATATTAATAATTCATCCCTAGTCACGTCCTTCCATGAAGTAATGCGAGATTTTTCTTTTATATTAGGCCGAAAAAATAATTCAATTGCGTACCTGTTTGTTTGCGTAACTATTTCATCCAGGAAATTATCTGTCAATATATGCAGAAGATAATCAATTGGATCATTTTCTGTAGTAGGTGCCACAAAATTTTCAGCTTTGGTGAAAGGAAATAATTTCACGGACTCCGAATCAGCCTCCCACGTTACCTCCTCCAAGATGGCTTCCTCTTGAGGATTTTCTTGCTGTATTTCTTGCTCTCTTTCAGTGTCTTCATCGTGGTTCGCATCAGAAATGTCATCATCGGAAAATGCATTGGGCACGAACTCGTCTTCGCTCCCTGAATCAAAATCTTCATCTAAATGGTCTGACAACTCGCCTTCTAGAATTTCAAGTAGTTCGGCTTCTGTTAGGGCACGTTGCGTCTCTTTTTTTGCCCGTTTAGGCCGAGAAGGTCCTGCTACATCCATATCTTTTTCCGCCATGTGTAATTCTATAATACGTTTCACTCAAAATTCAAAAATCGAAACCAACCGCGTAAATCACCTACCTATACCCTTCCTATAATGCCGACACAATAACACAGGCCGTCGTCTAACGCCGATCTAAATAAACATAGATTCAAAAGTTTTGCATCACCCTAAATCTCCGAAAAAAAATTTTTGTTCATTATAAATGGATCAGTGATTAATCAATTGATTAGTTTCAATTAAAAAAAAAATATATATTTTTGACAACATTTTTTTATTATCCATTAATAAACTTGCTTTAAACATAATAAGTATTCTTAAAAAAATAATTAATAAATACAAACTGATGTTTTTTTTAAAGTGAGAACTTTTAATAAAGAGTATTTCCACCTCTAGAATTTATGCAAGCTTGAAGTCGCCTACCCATGCTGTTTACCAAATTACTAATATTCGGTTGAGGGATATTTCGCCATTCTTCCTGGGCCGCATGAACAAGCTCTTGTACACTCCTGGGTGGATTTCTGCATGCTGCCACTGCCCTCGCAAGCATGTCCCAGGCATGTTCTATGGGATTCATGTCCGGAGATAGGGCAGCCCAGTTCAAACGATTGATCCCTTCAGTTTCAAGATACTCATTTATAGCTCTGGTCCGATGAGGTCGGGCGTTATCGTCCATAAAAACGAAGGAATCGCCAACAGCTGCTCGCCATAGTCTCACATGAGGATGTAGAATCTCTCTGAGATATCTATCACCAGTCATTGTTCCCTCAACATGAATTAATTCTGTGCGATCATTTGACATGATACCAGCCCAAAACATAGCACTTCCTCCTCTGAAGGGCGGCACGGGGCGAGCATGCGCAAGCTGAGCCACTCTCGTTGGATCCCGCCACACACGTATTCGATGGCTATCTTGTACCAAACAAATCCTTGTCTCGTCGGAAAAAAACACCGAATTCCAAAATTCTGCAGGCAAGGCCGCGTGCTCTTGAGCCCACTGTAGACGGCGAACTCTGTGCTCAGGTTGTAGTCTGGGCACTCTTATTAGTCGGCGACACCTCAAACCTGTCGCAAGTATTCGTCTTCGTAATGTCGAGATCGATACTTGAACTCCCAACGCATGTCTCATATCTCTTTGGAGTGCTGGTATTGCCATGGTCGGGTTTCTTCGGATAGTTAAGTGGATATAGCGGTTCTGCCGCTGATTAGTAACACGCGTTCTACCGCTCCTAGGTCTATCACGAAGAGAATTGGTCTGGAGATACCGGTTCCATACCCGAGACACATCACTTTGCCAAACGCCAACTCTGTTAGCCACGAACCTTTGAGAATGACCTTCTTCAATTAAAGCCACTATTCTTGCACGGTTTATCTCACTTATGACTTGACGATTCATGTTTGCGCTTAAAATCGTAAAATTCAAATGACTTGAATGTAAGAATGATCGCACTAAAAATGTGATCTTACAAAAAAAAACTGTAAACATGTGTATATTGCAAAAAATATGGGACGTATTGGAATGATAAACATTGATAAACAAGCCCACAAAAAATTGTTAGCGCAAAAAAATTCCTTCGCATCCGAACAAGGTGATGCAAAACTTTTGAATCTATGTGTATATCTAGTGTTGCGAAAATTCGAATTAAATAATTCGAATAATTCGATAGTAAATTGAAAGCAACTAATTCGATTAACTTTTTCGATATATTCAGATAAAAATTAGTAGTATTCTATTATTTAGTATTAGTACTCCGATGGGAAACGTAGTATTTTAATAATCTGTGGGGAAACGGAATTACGAATTATTCAACTGGTATACGCCTAGCAATAGTACAAACTACAAACATACCACGGTTCTATTATGGGAGTAAAACTGAGCCAATAGATGATTAGTGGGGGTGGAGGATCGCAGCGCGATCTATTTAAACATGCAAGACATTAAAAATGTATTATGTGTGAATATAAATTATATATTAATTTTATATTTCCTCAATTGCAAAATAATATAAATCATGTTATATACAGGGTGATTTTTAAGCTGATTTTTTCCTTGTAACAGAGGATTGAGGTCAAAAAATAAGTTTTTTATCATTTTCCCAAGCATCAGAACTAACGAAAATACGGGGTGTTACAGTTTAAAATTAAAATTATTTTACAAAACTGAAACAATGTGTTTCAACCCCCTGCTTTTCTGTTAGTTTTGAATATAAATATATCCTTTTCAGATGCATCAGATGTAACAAAATAAACAAAACACAAAATAAATAAAACAACAAAATAGTATATATAGTAACTTAAGAAATATTTTAAATTTTAAACTAATTGTTAAATACACTATTTAAGAAAATTATATAGTCCAAATTTTTTGGGTCAAGACGGTTACGGCGATCATTCGTTAATTGTCCTGCCTTTGAGAAAACTCGTTCTGATGGCACTGAAGTGGCAGGGATGCACAAATATTTTGCCTGTAGGCGGTAAAGATCGGGAAAAATCTATGAATGAGATTTCCAAAATTCCAGCGGGTTACTTGATCTCGATAAATATGGCAGCTCTAAATATTGACGTAACATCATTGTCCCCGTGACATTTGGTGTAATATGTGACTTCGAGTGTTTCACTTGATTGTCTAGAAATGTCTAAATTGAATCCGAGGTTTCGGCTTCCATAGTAGAAGTAGAAGTATCGGCGGAAGCGCTTGGTATTTCTTCTTTACTTTGCATCGATACAATAGAAACTAACTCTTCATGTGTTGTGCATTATTTGCATTTCCCGAAACACCAAATGCAATTTTTTTAAAACGGGGATCTAATAGGGTAGCTTTGGCCACAATTTTGTTACATTCAAGATTTCCGAGTCTCCTAGATATAGAATCGAGTAGACACGTTTTTAATTGATTTTAAAAGTCTCTCCATCATTATCAAACATGAGTTCCATCGTGTTCTTACATCCGGTTTGACCTTAAGAATAGGAAGATTCATTTGAATTTGCATTTCCTTGAGAATTTGAGATGCAACAACACTATGTTTGAAATGTCCAACTAGAGACCGACATTTTTTAATAACTGTATTTAACAAGGGAATATTGTCTAAACCTTCATTTACAGTTAGATTTAAAGTGTGGGCGATACACGGGTGATGGTGTAAGTTCATCTGTCGTATAGCATTTTTGATATTTGCCCCATTATCAGATACGACTGTGACGATTTTATTGTTGATATTCCATTCTTGAAAAATAGAATTAAGGGCTCTCGCAATGTTTTCTCCTGTGTGATGAACGTCTTCCAGTTCTTTGGTGGCTATGTTTCGTGAAACCATCTGGTCATTATAAATAAAATGAATTGTCACAGAAATGTAAGCTTTGTTACTATCTGACGTCCAGATATCTGTTGTTACTGCAACATTTGCCACATCTGTCAGCATGGTCTTAATTTTGCGGCTTTCCTCTTGGTACAAATTTTCAAGCCATACTGATGTTAAAAGTTTTCTACTCGGCAGTTGATAATGTGGATTCAGGTTGTTTGAATAATTAATGAAGCCCTTATTTTCTACAATGGACAGTGGTTGATAATCTATTACAATCATTTGCAAAAGAGCTTTGTCAAGTTTATCTTTCATTTCCGGTGTTAGACCGTCGTCTCTAGCAGAACCAAATAACCTGAGTTGGCGAGAACCTTTCGATTTCGATAGAGGCTTTCCTTGGTTATTTGCTGTAACGTTAGTGGGAATTGGTATTGGTACAGCGGATCCACCAGGGAATAGTCTCCTTGAATTATGGGATGAAGAGTCAATTTCTTGACTAGGACCTACAACTGATTTTACCACATTTTCATCGGCATCTTCTTCGGGTTCACGTTGCGGAAATAGGGAAGCCGGGTGTTTTCTTTTTAAATGTTTGCTTAAATTTGATGTATTGCCGGAATATTTAAATTCATTTTTGCAAATATTGCAAGTTAACACATGGGCTGAAAAGTCCCGGGCCTAACAAAGAAAACACGGTTTTTTTGGTTCAAAATTAGCTTTATTCATCAACGTAATCTCCATCAAGAGCAACGCAATCATTCCAGCGCCGCTCTAACATTTCAATACCACTTTTGTAGAACGATTTATCTTTTGCCTCAAAATAGGCCTCAGTTTCAGCGATAACCTCTTCATTCGTGCGAAATTTCTTACCGGCGAGCATTTTTTTCAGGTCTGCGAACAGCCAGTAGTCGCTGGGAGCCAAATCTGGCGAATACGGTGGATGTGGGAGCAATTCGAAGTTCAATTCATGTAGTTTTGCCATTGTTTTGATTGACTTGTGACACGGTGCGTTGTCTTGATGAAACAAAATTTTTTTTCTTTGCCATATGCGGTCGTTTCTTTGCAATTTCGGCCTTCAAACGCTCCAATAACGCTATATAATATTCACTGTTGATGGTATTTCCTTTCTCAAGATAGTCGATGAATATTACACCACGCACATCCCAAAATATCGAGGCCATAACCTTTCCAGCCGATTGTTGTGCTTTCGGGCGCTTTGGACGAGGTTCACCAGTTGCTGTCCACTCAGATGACGATCGTTTTGATTCCGGAGTGAAGTGATGGATCCATGTTTCATCCATTGTCACATATCGACGCAAAAATTCCGGTTTGTTACGTTTAAACATGGCCAAACACTGCTCAGAATCATCAACACGTTCTTGTTTTTGATCAACAGTGAGCAAACGCGGCACCCACTTTGAACAGAGCTTTCTCATAGTCAAATGCTCATGCAATATAAAGCCAACACGTTCTTTTGATATCTTTACGATGTCAGCTAACTCACGCAACTTCACTTTTCGATCATTCAAAACGATTTTATGGATTTTTTTGATGTTTTCTGGTGTTACCGCCTCATTTGGACGTCCACTGCGTTCTGCATCATCGGTGTCTCTACGACCACGTTTGAAGTCTGCAAACCAACGTTTTATTGTTGTTTCTGATGGAGCGGAGTCACCATAACACTTTTCAAGCCATTGCTTCGCTTGAACGGTATTTTTTCCCATCAAGAAGCAGTGTAAAATTAAAACACGAAATTGTTTTTGATCCATTGTTTTGAAAATAACAAAAGTAGCGCCACTCTTAGCACAATAACTCACAAACTAATGAATAGAATATCATGAAATTTTAACAGCTGTCTTTTGAAGGTTAGTATTAACTGAAAAAAAAGGTGACTGCAATAAAACTAGCGCCATCTATGTGTTAGGCCCGGGACTTTTCAGCCCATGTGTTATAAGGTACCGGTGGCAATTAAGGCCCACCTAAAAAAATATTGCTTTAAATCTGAGTATAATGCGTATAGAATGTCAAAAACATATTGTTTACATAGCTTGTACATGTTGTAATAAATGGTGTAAAACAATTAAGAAAAGCATATTTTTTAATAAGAAAATACACTTTTTAAAAACCCTTCTCAGGGGCCTTATTACACTACGGTAGTATATTAAAGCCCATATAAAAATTTGCTTTATTTTTACAGTAAATCGTCCTAAATTTACCTAGAAATAAGTTAAAATAAAAGTAAATTGTTGTTTTTTACTTATTTAATCATTTTCCTTTATTTATTAAACGTGGGCCTCATTGCCCTCTTAATATTAATCGTAGACAATTTAGTTTCAAGGAACTAGTGGTCTTAATTAAGGTACTTAGTACTCGGCATGTTTTTTAAGTAAGTACCGTTTTGGAATTAAAAAAAGACGTGCAAAGATATCGCTATAATTTTATTTTTACATGAAAGCCTGTACCTTAATCTACTTTTCTACATAATTTCCGTGAATATTGAGGCACTTGTCATAACGTGGCACCAGTTTTTGAATACCCTCCTCATAAAATTCTGCCGCCTGACTTGTTAACCACTGTATCACAAATGTTTTGACTTCGTTATCGTCTTGAAGACGCTGACCACCCAGGTGCTTCTTCAAGTGCAGGAACAAATGGTAGTCGCTGGGCGCCAGATCAGGGCTGTATGGAGGATGATCTAGAGTTTCCCATTTAAAAGATTTGATGAGATCTTTGGTCCTATTAGCCACATGTGGACGGGCATTGTCATGCAGCAAAACGATACCCTTACTCAACTTGCCACGTCTTTTGTTCTGGATTGCACGACGCAGATTGTTCAATGTCTCACAATAAGACGCTGCATTGATTGTCTCATTACGAGGCAGAAACTCCACTAGCAATACTCCTTTTCTGTCCCAAAAAACTGTGCACATGATTTTGCGGGCAGAAATTGTTTGCTTAAACTTCACTTTTTTGGGTGATGATGAATGTCGCCATTCCATGGATTGTTGTTTCGATTCTGGTGTGACGTAGGCCACCCATGTTTCGTCACCAGTAACAATTTGGTCTAAAAAATGTTCACCTTCATTGTGGTACCGCTCAAGGAAAGTCAATGCACTGCCTAAACGTTGGGTTTTGTGCAAATCCGTCAACATTTTTGGAACCCAACGTGAACACAATTTCCGGTAATTCAAGTTCTCGGTCACAATGCGATACAAAACACTACGAGAATATTGAGGAAAGCAGTCGCACAATGATGAAATTGTAAAGCGTCTGTTTTCTCTCACCTTTTCGTCCACTTTCTGCACCAAATCTTCATTAACGACCGAAGGACGCCCACTCCGTTCTTCATCATGCACATTTGTGCGGCCATCTTTAAATGCTCTCACCCATTTCCTTACCATTCCATCACTCATAATGTTTTGTCCGTAAACTTCACAGATCTCACGATGAATATCGATCGGTTTTACGCCTTTAGCACTAAGAAATCGTATAACAGCCCGTACTTCACAATCGGCGGGACTCACGATTGTCGGAGGCATCTTAAACACTCAGTAAACAACGTATACAATGAAGAATCAGACTGTAATGGCGTCAGTGCGTAGACATGAGATGTGGGTTACCAGCGCGCATGCGCGGAACGCCGACCGTATCGCTGCGGCGGCGGAATCGCAAAACGGTACTTACTTAAAAAACATGCCTCGGCATGTTTTTTAAGTAAGTACCGTTTTGGAATTAAAAAAAGACGTGCAAAGATATCGCTATAATTTTATTTTTACATGAAAGCCTGTACCTTAATCTACTTTTCTACATAATTTCCGTGAATATTGAGGCACTTGTCATAACGTGGCACCAGTTTTTGAATACCCTCCTCATAAAATTCTGCCGCCTGACTTGTTAACCACTGTATCACAAATGTTTTGACTTCGTTATCGTCTTGAAGACGCTGACCACCCAGGTGCTTCTTCAAGTGCAGGAACAAATGGTAGTCGCTGGGCGCCAGATCAGGGCTGTATGGAGGATGATCTAGAGTTTCCCATTTAAAAGATTTGATGAGATCTTTGGTCCGATTAGCCATATGTGGACGGGCATTGTCATGCAGCAAAACGATACCCTTACTCAACTTGCCACGTCTTTTGTTCTGGATTGCACGACGCAGATTGTTCAATGTCTCACAATAAGACGCTGCATTGATTGTCTCATTACGAGGCAGAAACTCCACTAGCAATACTCCTTTTCTGTCCCAAAAAACTGTGCACATGATTTTGCGGGCAGAAATTGTTTGCTTAAACTTCACTTTTTTGGGTGATGATGAATGTCGCCATTTCATGGATTGTTGTTTCGATTCTGGTGTGACGTAGGCCACCCATGTTTCGTCACCAGTAACAATTTGGTCTAAAAAATGTTCACCTTCATTGTGGTACCGCTCAAGGAAAGTCAATGCACTGCCTAAACGTTGGGTTTTGTGCAAATCCGTCAACATTTTTGGAACCCAACGTGAACACAATTTCCGGTAATTCAAGTTCTCGGTCACAATGCGATACAAAACACTACGAGAATATTGAGGAAAGCAGTCGCACAATGATGAAATTGTAAAGCGTCTGTTTTCTCTCACCTTTTCGTCCACTTTCTGCACCAAATCTTCATTAACGACCGAAGGACGCCCACTCCGTTCCTCATCATGCACATTTGTGCGGCCATCTTTAAATGCTCTCACCCATTTCCTTACCATTCCATCACTCATAATGTTTTGTCCGTAAACTTCACAGATCTCACGATGAATATCGATCGGTTTTACGCCTTTAGCACTAAGAAATCGTATAACAGCCCGTACTTCACAATCGGCGGGACTCACGATTGTCGGAGGCATCTTAAACACTCAGTAAACAACGTATACAATGAAGAATCAGACTGTAATGGCGTCAGTGCGTAGACATGAGATGTAGGTTACCAGCGCGCATGCGCGGAACGCCGACCGTATCGCTGCGGCGGCGGAATCGCAAAACGGTACTTACTTAAAAAACATGCCTTATACAATCACAACATGTTCTGTAACTTTGAAAACTTAAATAATCAGTTCTTTTCTTATTAAACAAAACAATGTAATTACTTTTATATTAATTTTTAAGACTTAAAATCAGACTTTAATTAAAGGTACCTAACTCAGTTCTTTAGTATCACAATCATATTCCTAGAATCAAAAAATAGACTCTCAAAACAAAAAAAAAAAAATATCTTCTGCAAGCAAAATAAAAATAAAAACGATTAACAAACAAATTATTTATACTGAGACGGTAAAATATAGTTAAGTATTTTGTTTAATCACAGTCACAGCAATAAAACATATCTTTATCTTCGGTTGAGAGCCCGACACACTCTTCGTGGTACCATTTAAAACATTGGACACATTGCCGCATGTCCGAAACACGTCCTTCTTTGCAAGCATGGCAGAACCATTCAGATTCAATTATTTTTGACTTCTTAACTTTACTGCTATCTTTTCCAGACTTATTCTTACGATCTTTAGTTTTCTGATTGGCTTTTTTTTTGATTTTTTCACCTTTATCATCTCATGTTCTTTTAGCTCTTCCTCGTTTCTTAAAAAGGTCCCTAATAATCCGTTGACCTCTATAATTGATGGCCTTTCTTCTTGGTTTGTCTTTGATTACAGCATAGTTTGGAGTTGGCATAATCTTGAAACGGGGATTTAGTTTCCTTTGTTTTAAGACTGGCTAGCGGAGTATCATCGTCTGAGTCTTCTTCGGAGGTATATAAATTGATTCTGGTGTGATCATTTCTATTCAACATCTTCTGTACAGCGTCAGGCTCAATATCAGTCTCTGAGTCTGAACTTAGAATAAGAGGACGTTTTGTCACAATACCAGATGTTGATGGTTTTGGCGATGGAGTTGAAGCATTGCAATTTGTATTTTTGCTTTGTGGTACTTTCACAGGAAAGGTTGATGTAGCAATATCAGTTAAAGCCCTTACACCAATTTGCTTTTCTGGGGTAACAATGTCTGCAATAGTACATTCTTCGTTGTTAAGTATTGTTGGTGAAACAGTGTCATAACGTGACGTTACTTCAGGGTACTCTATGTTTGCCTCAATAATAGTTGAAGTTTGTGGAGGAGGATGTTCGGTCAAGATCGCTGGTGCAAATGCTTCATCTGGTAATACATCAGGGTTGAATGGAAACAATCCAGTAGCCCTGAATACATTTATTATATTTTCATGAGTCAATGCCCTCGACCAAGCTTTTGAGAATATTTTGTTGAAGTTCGATTTCGTCAAGCGTCTGTCAGGATTTTGATACATGTATGTCATAGCTTCTTGATCCCGGTGATGCTCAAAAGACTTATTGACGGATTTATCGAGGGGTTGAAGTTCATGGGTTGTGTTACTAGGCAAAAAATAAAGCACAATATCATGCTTGTCTGCTTCTTCAACAATTGTATAATCCAGGTGCGAGGACGCTCCATCCAAGATTAACAAGACTTTTCCCTGCGTTTTATACTTTCCCAGATGCTTGATGAATTCTATAAATAACTCCGTGGTCATACTTCCTTTTGGAGCCATCTTTACGAGAGATCCAGCTGGTAAGTTATCACTATATTCTGGTTTTTGTCTTTGGCCTTTAAAGATGATCATTGGTGGGATAGCGGTACCAACAGCATTAACACACATTGCTATGGTAACATTTTCGGCGTGCTCAGGTGCAATCAAATGGACTCGACGAGCTCCTTTTTGCGCCAAAACAGTTTGTTGATGATGAATAGTGAGTCTACACCCCTTTTCATCCATATTATAGAGTCGTTGCGGGTTCTGTAGAATGTCTAATTCCTCATATAGGTCTTTCACTTCTTGGAAATGCTGAGCAACAATAGGACGGTTTAATTTTTGTGCTCTGCCTGGATTCATAAACTGGGCTTTTCTTTTGGAAATTTCTGGGTTCCTTTTCAAAAACATTTTAAGCCAGTCTTTGCCCGCAATGCCAGAGTCTTTATTGAAATTGTGCTTAATATCATAATTCTCGCAAAATAAAAATGCTTGTCTCCGTATGACTTTTGGAGTAACAGGTACACCAATGTTAGCAAATCGTATAATGCGTTGTACAAGATCTTTTTCTTGGTCGATTGTCAATATGGAACTACGACCTAAGCGCTTAATAGTACTTTTTGAATTTATGTGATTTCGGAGAGTTCGTCTTGGAATGTTGTAACGTTCAGCTGCAGCTCGTTGCGTCAGCTGCCCTCGTTCTATTGCCGCCAAAGCGGCCCGTAAATTGTCTTCTGTCCACTGAGCTCTCTTTGGAGGCATTTTAATCAAAATCTGTAACAATGTTACATATATATTGACAGTAAAATTCACATAGTACATTGACCTAGAACACAAAAAAATTCAATCTGATACTCAAATATTAACAGGCCAATAAGGCCCAAGTACCGTTATAATGGGCCTTATTAACCTCATGCCACCTTTTTACAAAATAACCTAATAAACCTAAAAAAATCTTTCTCTGGCTAGGAAAAACCATATCCATTGTATTGTACAAGACATACTTAAGATAATAAATACAGCGTTATTAGTCAATTATTGAATTAAACGTAAAAATACTTACAGTTTCTTGGTATGAAAATTATAAAATTGCACAGTAGCCGGTCACTTCATCAAATCGATCGCACGTCACTGGCAAGATGGCGGCGCTAGCGACTGTGGACCAATACGGAAACATTCACACCGATATTTTGCACGTGTGCGTAAACAGTGAAGTGTCATAGAAATGTTTTTCCTCGAAATTTGAAATGTGGGCCTTATTACCCCCTGGGCCTTATTTACCTCAGGTACCTTAGTGTTATTTTCGGATGAAGACAATGATTGTGGTTGTGACGTGATCGGCCAATTTTTGTATCTATATCGACCATTAAAAATCAAACTTCAAAAGACTCTTATCTTTTTAATTGTGTAATAATTTATGAGGGTAGTTACCCTGTACCCTTAAGTGTAATAATTTTCATCTATCTAGCCTGGACGTAACCTCTTATTGACGAATATTATTTGGTTCATTTCACCGAACACCAAAATTAATTTTCTTCTTTTATCTAAATAATTATTAATTGCCACCGATAAAATAAAAATAAATACGAACCGCACGTAAACAAGGACACACGCAGCTTTATTAGTGAATAAATCCATTTTTTAAAAGTTTTGGAAGAAGCTTTTATTTCAGAGAGAAGGTTTTCAATAGGAATTGAAATGTTTATAAAAGGCCAAAGCCAATATCTAAATCTCAGTAACAATAACAATCATAAACTCGGCACTTTTAAATTTAAAACTATAAATTATGGTTTAATTTATTAGACGGCAACGGCACAGTTAAAAGAATATATGGCTATGGTTCAGATTTCTGCGAATTGTTTAATAGCCCCTAACTGGGACGAATTTATTTATAGGTATACGAGTAATTTAAATTTATAATTCTACTAAATAATTCGAATTGTTAATTCGATTTTGAAATACGAATTATTACTAATTATTCGATTGTGAAGATAATTCGATTATTCCCAACACTAAATATATCCCATTGAATGAAGAGTAGTCGTCTAACGCGCTCGAGCGTGATCGGCACCCAGCGAGAGTACGGCATCCCGCGCCAGCGCGTTATCGGCACCGAACGTGTTAACATAAAATAACACGCCGAATTCGATCTACTCTCATTAGTAAGAACGCACAAACTGACGAGACTTACCCGAGTTAGGTGATTAAAAGGGTCAGTTCAGGTACCTGATAGGCAATGGTTCCACTATTTATAGATTTACCTGGAATTTACTCAATTACAGACTGACAATAAAACCATTGTACCTACATTAATGAATATATAATAATTTTAGAACTCTCATAAATGAGGCGTTGCGGATAGTAAGGGCGAACTCAACAAAATGAAGTTTCGAAAAAATTGAATTTATAGAAAAATCTAAATGGCGAACTCAACAAAATATTGGCAAAATTAGGTTTTTATTATTTATTTATAATTTATTAGCTTTTTATTATTTACTTAAGTAGAATAGTGTATTCCGTGAATTTTTAAATGTTTTTTAAATATTTATTTGTGTTTTTTTTTTCATATTTTACTGTTCGTTTCTGATGCTACACTATCACCTAAAATTGGCAATACCTGGGAAAAAATTAGACTGGTATTAAAAATTTTGAACACATTTTATTTAATTTTAAGGTTATTGTTTTAATTAAAGGTTTTGTTATTACAAAATAGTTACTTGATACAACATACAAAACAGTGGAAATATGGTATTGAAACTAACATAAAAAAACTAAAGAAAAGAAACAAATAATTAGCCAAGTTCAGTTGTAATCTATTTGGTCATCGTCCATAACATCTTCATTTTCGGTGCTCTTATTCGTTGCTGCGTCTTGAGAGGCTATAATGTTAGTAAAGTACCGACTCCAAGGTAGGGGAACATACGGTAACAAGTCCTGAATGTCCTTTAATTTGGGGGCTGGTATTTTAATGGGAGCACTGTAAAGTCTCGTCAGTGTTTCACTGGCCAAATGAAAATGATCAGGATCATAGTTTTTCACCTTGCCTTTTTGTAGTTTGACTGCCGTTTTGACATCCAAATTGTAAGCAGAATGAATGTAGAAACCTTGCTTAAAGTTATTTGTAAATTCAAAGATCTTTCCATCTTTAAACTTAGCACCAGCCATCTGTATTTTAGTAATTTTCTTTTGAAAATTAGAGAAATTGAAAATCATGTCCTGTCTAAGTTGGACAACGCAAAACTGGTTTTTTCGGCGACAGCTTTCAATAATTAACTTATAGTGATCCATGGTATACACAGTGCTATTCCGTATTTCTCTCTCAATGTTCCCAAAATCCCTATCACAGAGAAGGTATGAGTGCCCAGGTATCATAAAATAGTGTTTAATTTCAGTGAACTGGTCTTTGTGTATAAAGTATAGATTTGCCAAAACAAGATTTAAATTCTTGTTCTGTCCAGAACAGTTATCACTGAACATAATAACTTTTTTAACATTAACATCAACTTTACACAAATAATCGTACAAGCAACTTGCAACCTCACATGATCCACGCCTCCCTGTACTTTCATCCCAAAGGTACATCGTTGAAGAACCGGTTTTTACATTATGGATACAAAAGTTATAGGTCCATAGCTTCCTTTTGTAATACTGAATCCCAGTAGTCAGCTTTGGGGTTGGCAAAGCCTGCTGCAGATCAAAAGCTATGACCAGAAAAGAGTCATCGGCATTACTCCTTAATCCCTTAAGAAGAGACTGAGCAGCTTTTGCACGGGTCAGATGTAACTCCTTCTCTTCTTTAAGATTCTCGATTTCAGCAACATTTTCGGAATCGTGCATTTGACTACTTTTAATTTTTATGTCTACTTTATCGCAATAATTACAGGTGTCACTTTTTGGGGGCTCAAAACCAATATTGAACTGCATATTAAACGTATCACGATAATAGTGCTGATTTACCGGGCTGTAACCAGGGTAATTTTCCGTAAGCCATTCATTGTAAAGAGAATAGAGCTTTTTAATATTAAGTCCAACAGGTAAGTATTTTCGATGAGGGCTTTTGGCGCGACTGTAATGACTGGTGACAGTAGGTAGTGACATGATGTGTTCTTTTACTTTAGAAAGATCGTCATTTCCTATTTTCTTCGCGGGTTCACACCTCCCCCTTTGATCCGTTGTAACAGTTCCAGTTCTGCTGGTTTTGTCAAGTACGACTCGAACGCGCTTTTCAGAGATGCCATGAATGTTATAAAACGCAGTACGACAAACTTCACGATTAGCGTGATCAACAGTCACATTATATTGAATGCGTCTCAGGGTACGACTTTACGTAAGATCTTTTTACATCATTGCAGATCAACAATTTTGATAAGTAAGCATTCTGTAGATCATAGTTTCCAATTTGCCAAAAAGAGTCAAAAATATTGGTGACCAGTTCAGCGCCTATTTTCTCAAAACATCCACACTTGCAAGGAGGTCCAATTTTGCGGGCAACAACGTGCCTTTTGTTATTTCTTGAAATGTAAGCACTTCCTGAATTTCGTTTCAACTTACACTCGTTTTTTTGCCAATCATTCATCTTAGCAGGTCTCTTTCGCGAATAACCCGACACAGCACTACCATTTAAATGTTGTACACTTACTTCACTACTAGAAAGTCCAGGTTGCGCCATACTTTTCTTAAAAAAAGAAGCAACAAAACCAAACAAAACATAAACGTATTAACTTCAAAATTAACTTGAACTAACACGAAGAAAGCGTAAAATTTCAAGTAAACCTCATTTAGTGACGCAATACCGGCGGTTGCTCCGCGCGAAATTGTTGAGTTCGCCCTTACTACCCGCCCGGCTATCGCCTGTTCGAAATTTTTCATTTATTTGATACTGAAATTTGAAGGCGAAGCAAGGGCGAACTCAACAATTAGACCGGTATGTGATGTAGGAAAAGTACTATAAAATAGAATTATATAAAAAAAAAATTTGACCCAATGTTGAGTTCGCCCTTACTATCCGCAACGCCTCAAATGAATATACTGAATAAAAACCACATTGGTAGATAAGTTGATGTATCTAAAAAAGTAGAGCTGATAGAGAAAAACGGATTGCATGTATAGATTTAGCGTCCCAAATATAGTTAAAATCAGCTCTAAAATCCCAGGCACCAAAACAAAAATATTTTTTTGTTGCCCTGTGTTATTACTTACATTAGAAAATACAAGGCAAAATCCATAAAGATCTTCTTCCGCAAAGGTAACACCAAAAAGTTTTTATCAGCTGGATCAAGTACTTGCCGTCTGATTCTTTCAGGTAGGTGGCTTTTCTTGACGAATTTCCTCTTGCTCTTAACTTGAACGTTAAAGTGAGCCGTCTTCTAAATTAATTCTGGATGGTTGTAGAGTAATTTACACCGATAGAGACCCGTGTTCTTTTCGATAGTGTCTTAACGAATTAAAATTCGACCGTAACCGTGACACTATCCTGTTCGCAGCGCCAATTATAATTATGAAGACTGGAAAACTCTTTTTAAAAACGTTTATTGTAAAAAGTACAAGTTACGTTTTTTTTTTTTTTTTTTTTTTACAGGGAGAAATCCGCCTTATGGATTCTGGAGCAATCTGCCTCATCTTAAGGGTGGCCCAGAGTGCTCCAGATATGTGGGGCTCACCAGCCTCGTGAGAGGGGGCATACCCACCAAAACTCCTTGTGAGCTGGGCTAGGCCCTTTACTCCTTTTACATCAAGGTTTTACTATGTCTAGGTGTTTATTGTGTTTAACTCGAGGTTAGTTTTATATAGTTAGATCTAAGCTACCTTAACCTAAAAACTAATCCTAAGTCCCTGTAGTAGGGCGTGTTTGGTTACAATAATGTTAGTGGTAAAGTAGGAGTTGCTCAACTAATCTACAGTCTTAACCATAACTTAAGTCCTAAGTCAGGGGGCAGTCTGTAGGTAAGACAATTCCAGGACATGATGTTGAGAGTCGACGCTTCGAGGCTTGTGTTCATGTACGTCTGTCAGAAATGGGAGCCCTGAGAGTTTTGAGTTGATCTTGGATTGTAGCCGCGATCAACTGCGAAATTTGCGCAAGTTGCACTGGGGAAAGAAGGGCTTCGTTAGAAGCGGGAGCAGGGGTTGGTTGGGTGGACTGGGGTTGGTTGGGGGCAAGACGGGAATTGTCCTGCGTACCCCAGCCTTTAAAATTGGACTTTTTGGGCCTTATTTGAGACGGGTGACGCGGGCATCCGCTGAAGGAAGCGGGGTGATCGCCCGCGCAGTTTGCGCACTTTGGCGGGTCCTCCTTGCTTTTTAGGCATTTTGAAATATGGTGACCCTCACCACACTTCACGCATCTTGATGGCATGTGACAGCAGGGGGCGGCATGCCCGTGGTCTTGACAGTTGTAACACTGTGTGCCACGGGGAATCGATTTTCGGGCTTCTACACGGACGTCAAACGTGCAGACAGACCTGACTTTATAAATATTGGTCTCAGCTTTGGGAAGCAGAACCAATACCATTGGCATGGGATTGCCATCTGAATAGGACCATCTGATGATCTTTTTTGGGGTAAAGCCCTGCAGGGCGAGATCCTCGGCAATTTTTTCGTTTGTTAGGGCGGTGGGGGGCACCACGTAGGACGACGTGGTTAAGTTTCTCTTCCGGGAACCGGAAGGTAAAGTAAGGCTCCTTGTTCTTTTCCAGGATCGCCGTAGCCTTCCTGAAGTCAGGTTCTGTGGCTGGGAAGATTTTGATGCCGTTTCTTACCACACGACGGCAGACGTGTAGTGAATGTTGTTTATGCGGAACATGTTGGAAATGCTAAGGAATTTGCCCGCATTGGAGATGACAATGGGTGGTATATCCTTAGGCTTGGGGGGCCTTTTGGTTATTTGAGGAGTTGGAGGGGAGGCAGGTGGAGCTGCCTTGGTTTCCGTTGGCGGGGGGGCTGCGGAATTGCCTACAGCAAGCATTGCGGGGGATAGGGGGAAAGTCGTTAGAATTAGACTCGAAATCAGACTTACCTGTCTGTTTCCTGGCTTTCTTCGCGTTTGTCGGGGGCGTTGTTTCTGGTGTCTTTTTTGGGGTATTTAACGGCGACCTTACTGGTGAAGTCGGTGTCGCTGTTGTTCTCCTGGAGGTACTTTCCTCGTCGGAGGAGAATCTTTCGGCACGTCTTGTTTTCCTGCTCTTGACTGTTTGGAAGTCATCGGCATCATCCAAGCTTTGCAGTGTCTCAGAGGAGGTGACTGACGATTTGTCATCATCCATATCCTCTGCTAACCCACCCTCGTCCTCGCGAGAGGAGTCGCTGGGTTTCACTTTGGATGCTTCTCGGAGAAAGTCATTTCCCTTAGCAGAATTTGATGTTACATGAGTTGAGGAGGGGATCTTTTCCTCTTCCATTGTTGAATCCTCATCCGAGGATTCATCCTTATTGGCATATAGTTCTATTTTGCGAGTAAACTCGCTTAGTTGGCGTCGTAGTTTGCTGATCTCCGCGACCAGCTTCTCGATTAACCGGTCTTTTTTCGCGCTTTCTTCGCGTGTTTTAGCGCTTTCTTCGCGCGTCCTTGTGAGCTCCTCTTTCAGCATCTGAATCATCTCGGAGTAATCCATTGTTAAATTCGGAAAAACCGCTTTACACAGTTAATCCTATAGTCTTATAATCCGATAATCCTTTAAATAATCCTGTAATTTCACTTTAATCTCACTGTAATCCAACAAGTTACTAGTTTAGTTACAAGAATGAGAATGATTTATTTAACATAATATTCTTAAAAGCTAAACTTTCATCTAATTAAGTTCTTAAATATATTTACTTAAGGATTACGTTAATTATCCCTAAGAAGGTACACTTTCTCTTTAGAATAATATACAACTAACAGGGCCGGCTTGGGCCTGTAACTCGCTCTATTACAGAATGATTTACGTCACACTCCATGTGGGAATGCCCACTTACGAGAAATTTATGGTTAATTTCTTCAATACATTTTCTTTCGTAGTTTAAAAAGTATAAGAAACTAAGTGCCACTGGGTTGTTCTTGTTTTGACCTCCGCATGTGTCGGAATAAAATATAACGGTTTTTACATTTTCAGGGAGTGCCTTTAAATGATGGAATAAACAAGAAGCTATGTCATTGGCCCCTCTGCCTGAAATAGTTTCATCCCACATGTAACATACTGCTTCATCCGTTGCTAAATCGTGGATTGTGAGGTTGAATGACCACAAATGGCGTTTATAAAATGCCACAGAAGTTTTTAGATAGGGGGTAGGAAGGCATTGCTGTAAATCAAATGCAAATACTCGAACAGATTTATCAATTTTTGCAAGTTCCTTATCATTACGTTTGGTTTGATAAGCTAAGTCAGCCATTTTGTTGTGCTTTTCACGCTCAGAAATACAATTATCTTTATCAGAACCTGAAGCCACCTTCAATTTTGTTTCTAGTAAATCACAAGTGTGACATGTATCCTGCTGAGGTTTTTTGAAAGAAAGATTTAGACCATGAAATATTTTAGTATCAAAAGGCAAAGAAACAGGGTTAGGTTTTCCTTCTGTAAACGTTTTATGCATTTTAGCTATAGTCAAGTCGGAGCACAAAAATCTCTTATTAGTCCTATTCCGACAATAATGACTTTCATAAGACGGGAAAGACAAAATGTGACCCTTTACATCGTTTGACTCTTGAGTCGACCTTTTTGATGATAACCCCGTTCCACGGGCGTCATCAGCTACTATTCCAGAATGTGATAAACTCTTTTTTTTTAACAGCTCGTTTCACAAATCCCTTTGTTTCCCCTAATATACGGCAAAACCAGTCCTGGCAAACTTGAAAATTAAGTGATTTTATTATTAATGAATATGAGCAACTATACGATCCTTCGATTTTAGCATTTAATGATTGCATTTTTTTTTTCCTTAATAGTAATTAGCGACGCTACATAATTTGCCTGTTTGTTTCTACTGCCTAAAGACCAGTAATTATGAAAACAAATTTTTCTGCCCTCTCCTTTAATTTTTTCTGAGCATTTCATTCTACAAAGTTTTAGAGGGATCGTTTTTCTTGAAGGAACAGTTTTTCTTTTTTCTGTGATATAAGCTTGACCTGAATTTCGCAGCTGTTTACAATTTTCTCTTTCACGTCGTGATCTCCCTTTTTTAGGTTTTAAACAACTAGACTCACCACTGGTTCCTGATTCTAGTAGCTGCTGCTGGTTTTGTTCGTGTGTTGTTGAGTCCTCGGCCGAGGAGGAAGTAGGGGTTTTCCATCCACCAGAATTATTGTGTTTTTTATTCTTATCTAAAACAGATTTTAAATATAAAAATAGTTTGTTTGTTAACAATTTTATAACAAGCGGCAAAGTTAACTGTTATAAATAACACTAATTAACAAAATTAATAAATTGAATAAATTACAAAATTTACCTTCGACCAATTCAATTTCATCGGATGACGATGCTTCAGCCACTGGCACAAAATCAGGGTCCGCATTCGAGTCATCTGAACTCAAAAATAAATCTAAAAAACAATTAAGTAATCATTATAAAAAAGAAATGTACGAGTATGGAATGGATATGTGTATTTGTAATAAATTTTTTTCTGAAGACTTACCTTCATTTAATACTACTTCATCTGGGTCAGGAGCTGGGGCTGATACTACAGAATTATCAGGTGATACAAAAAGAGAATTATCATTATAATTTTTTGAAAAACACTTTTGTTTTAGTTTATTTAAGAATTCTGTTTTCCAATATTTATTTTGAGGGGCCTGCCACAGGCTGCTTGTCATCTATAAAAGGCTCCAGTTCTTTTTTTATGGTTAGTTGGATGGTTTTTTTCTGACACTTTTTGGATAGTAACTTTATCACCTCTTCCATCCATAGCTGGTGTTTATGAACAATCAACCCCTGTACCATTAACGGATTGACCATACAACACATTTTCCCTTTATAGAAGGTGGATACTTCCACCTTGCCGCCACACGCCCTACAAGACTGCAACCGAAGGGTGTGCATCGTCTTCGTCCATGAAATTAAGTATGGTCTCACCGTATTATTGTTCCAAGAACATTTCACATTAACTTCACTATTACAGCACTTAATAATAACACTGTAAGAGTACTCCATTAGATATTAATAAATAATGCGGAAAATTGTTAAGTACTGACTAAGAAAATATCTGGTACTTTGATTATTTGGCTACTAAAATGCAATGGGTGTGTATATTTTTATCTCCCTTAATCACCCAGTTTAAACCACAAACGAATTCGTTATTTAAAAAATTATACCATATTTACAGGTGAATAAGCGACATCTGCTTGATTTTTCATAAAGTTCTGGAAACAAAGATATAGGGAAATTTGCTTGTAAGTCTGAAGTTAGCAATAAAAAAACTAGCTGGCGCTGCTTGTACTAAATATTAATATGGTAACAAACCGCTCGATTAGACATCTCAAACATTTACAACATTAACGCTAACGTAAAAGGAATAGACATCTCAAACATTTCAAACGCTAACATAAAAATAAACTGCTGTCTGTCTGTATGCCTCTCATTTGTCAGCTGACGGCTGACAGCTATCAACTGACAGCTGACTGTTAACAACCATTCAACTGTCAACTGCCCATCCATCTGTCCGTCCGTCCGTCCGTCTGTCTGTCTGCGGTTAAAGCCGGGTAGATAGGGTAGGCGGGTACTGGAGACTGGATAAGGCCCTTTTGGCACCGCCGATTACGGCGCAAGTCATAGTGTCAGGTCAGAACTGGCAACGCCGCGAAGCGGCGTTGCCAGACCTGACCTGCCACGATGACGAGCGCCGTAAATGACGGTGCCAAAAGGGCCTTATCCTGTCGCCAGTACCCGCCTAACCTATCTACTATGGTTGGTAAGACAAATGCTAAATGAATGAACAAAAATAAGTAAAATAACGAAGAAAATTAAATACAAACAATTCTGTATAATCCTCCGCCAGAACCAGTTCATAGAATTTTTCAAACCGGTAGCTGATGATTTTCCGAGAACTATAATGGAGCAGTTGTGTGCGTAGTTCTAAACCGTTCATAACTGGCTAACTCGACTTGTCACATATATAGGGTCGGCCATTTAAGGGGGTCACTACCGAGAAAAATGAAAAAAAAATACGTTTTTTTTTTTTTTTTTCCATTTTTATAATCCACAATCATTTCTGCACGAAACAATCCAACCCCCACAATTATACGATGAGTATAAGTGCCTGAATTTTTTATATAAAGTAGTCAAGGTATGAGCCATCAGTCAGTATCGCCAAGATATGAGTCCCGCTCAGCCTTCGCCTAGCTTCGCACTACGCACCTTTCAATATACCACCCCATTCCACCCATTATGAAGTTATTATTATTTTCACTATTATTATTATTATTATCCCACTTTTTATTAACAATGCTTAGGAATAATTATATAACACTATAAAAAACTTTATTTTTACAAAAATATTTTGAAATACTATTTACTATATACAAATAAAAAACTTTATTTTTACAATAATATTTTGAAAAGTAATAATAAGATTTTATTATTTTGTTATACTTTTTTTAAAATAAAATGAACCCGCTTCATATGACTTCTAACTTCTTAAATTTTTCTTCTAAACTTTTTCTTGCTCTTGAAATTTTTTGCCTCTCGCATTTCGATGCTTGTTGTAAGTCTTTCTAGGCTTTCACTATTTTCAGTTCATCTTCCTTCATCAGCCCAGCAATTGTAAATTTTCCAGGGTCAATGAAAAGTTTTTCAAGTACTCGGCAGCGGGAAATATTACCTTCATTGAAGCAGCATAGTGCATCATATGAACCTAATTCTAGTGTGCTTTTCTCTACAAAAATATTTTATGGGCATCTAACCTACAATGCATTATTATAGCTTTCGTTTGTGTTTTGTGTCTTACCGTGAACACATTTTTCTAACAGGGCTGGATTCGCCAGGTCCCTGAAGACAGGTTTCAAAATTTCCATTACTACTTTTGGTAGATGAAAATGCTTTGAGTGCTCATATAATTTTTTTTCTGCCTGGGCCTTGAGGAACTTACACCAGTCCAAGCTGCATAAATTGTGTGCCGGATTCTGGTCGTTTGAGCCGAGATGAAAAAATTCTGCCCATACTGCTTTTTTCGTCTCAGCCAAGCAGCCAACGTTTCTTCGTATGGCTAAGCCATAAAACTTTTGAATGTCGTTTATTGCCACATCCGTGAGTCTGCCCTTTCCTCCTATCGGCTTTCCATCTTGCAGTTTTTTGGACGTGTAGGAAGTTTTTAGCTAGCATCCTTTTTTGTACATGTCCTATACATTCTAACTTCTGAACTAAGATACTATCTCCGTAAGGGTTTTGTTCTACAACCTTCAAGAAACCCTTTGAGTCTCCATCACCTAAGTAGTGAGAATATCTCACATTGTATTTGTCCATTGACCTCAGGAAAATTTGCTCTGCACCAGCTGCTTCCATAGCCCCACTGGTACCACTATGATTGGCTATGCAATTTTCATTATGTGTATTCTGAAATTTTAGTGGACAACGACAGTGTTTGGAGAGTACCACAATATCCACTATTTTGCCTGAGTCAGTACTCGCAGCAGAGACCACGCCATTCAAAGAAGTATGGCCCCTTTTTTGCCAACTGCCATCTAGTGAGATGGCCAAATCCCTGTTGCCACTATTTGAAATACAGGCTTCCTCTACGGCAGCCACCATTATATCTTTTCCAACTACTTCAAGAGCTGAACGAATAACATTTTGGTGCAAAAAGTGCTTGCTTTGTGGGGGAGGAATGTTCATCATAGCACAAAGAAGTTTAGCTCCAGCAAATCCTTTACCAGTACACCTAAGTGCATAAGTAAATCTAATATTTATTGTATCTAATTTCACAGATTTACCTTCGAGTTCATAATCCAGTTTCTTGGAGTTCCTTAGTTTATTTAGGACTTGACAATTCTGACAAACAATCTTTATAGTGGATGCCAAACCGTTTCTCAAACAAACACTTAGGGTGATTTCACCACCACATTTTTTGCAGTTCACTGTTGAGTTCAGTGCTTTACTCAGCTCTCCAACATCCACCAAATCATACGCATGGTTGCTCATGAATGACTCAAATTTATTTTGATTACCTAGTTTTTTTTTGAAGAAGAAGAAGGTGTACGATTTTCAGATGAGGTTGATGGTGTTAATTCAACAGATGGTAAGGACATGACCAATTTACGAGCAACAGAAATATGTGTCCCACTAAAAGGTTTATTCCTTTTCTTGCTCTTGAAGCTAGTCTTTGGCTTAGTCATTTTTCTTCACAAAACAATAATAAAAAACTATAATAAAATAACAATATAATAAAATTTAAAACAGCAATAGTAACAGAAAACAGGAAAAAAATTTGTAACTATGTAAACAAAAACAATCTCTCACGTAAAATATAACCAAACAAAACAAAACTAAAAAAAAAATTTGGAAAAAAAAAACATATTTTGTTGTAAACAATCAGTGTTGCCAAACTTGTTTTTGCAAAAAAAAAGAAGACAAACACTCTAGAAATAAATTTAAAAAAGTTGATTATAACAAAAAAAGCAGTCAAAACTACAACTTTTTAGTTTTTCGGCTCTCCTGAAAAATTGACTTTTTTGTACATTTGCCCCATTATCTTCAAAACTATAAAAGTTATTGAGCTATTTTTTTTTTTAAATATCCATGGCAACACTGTCTACAGTTCGGACTAAGGAAATGTCAAACGAAACAACTGGTAATTTACCGCGTCAATTCAAACATACAAATAAAATTCATGAACTTTCAAAATTTCTAGAAAATGTAATTTAAATTATTTCTTTAAACCCATTAAATTATGTAATAATAAATAATAAGTGTGCAAAGTTTCGTTGAAATAGGATGAACGGTTGCTGAGAAAATGGGTTTTACTTTTCAATGTAAATTGACATCGTTCACATCAATACCATGAAGAGTGGGCACAAAAAAATCGGTTATCATGGTGCGATAGGTGTCTCCATTGACCGTAATGGTTGCGCCGTCCTCATTTTCAAAGAAATATGGGCCAATGATGTTGCTGCCAATGACGTGCTGTACGAGCACGCTCACGTCTTGGCGCATCAACAATGAAACCAGTTTCACGAACTTTAGCAATAAACTTGCGTATACCGGGCACTGTTGGTCCTTCTCTGCGACCAAATTTTGTACGACATTTTCGTGCAATTTCCGACCAATTGTCTTTGTTTTGGAAATAAATTTCCAATAAATCCCAAAGTTGCTCAAGCGTAAATAGATTCATTTCGTTCAGTGGAGATAATATACTGAATTTTGTGACAGAATAGAATTACATAAGTATTGCCAGATTCAAAATAACCGGTGGTTCAAATTTAAACCGATAGATGGCCCACCCTTTATTTTATTACCTTGTTGTGTGAATTACTGACCAACTCGAGATGATCAGTTATTACCAACCATGGAATGGCGGTGTAAGATTGAACATGTCGACTTAGTTATCCTAACACTACCATTTTGAAGATGGTCAATAAAACACAACCTTCTCATTCCTTTCCTATTGGGCCCATGAGTTAGGAGTAGTATAACAAACGTGGTTCTGGACCACTTGTCGTAACGACAAACTTTTCGGTCCGTTACGTTATTTTTGCATCGAATTCAGGCAAATTTCGTGAAATGGTGTATTTGGCCTGGCATTTTAACGTAATGCGTTTACCGTCCGCATAAGTGTTGAAAAAGTTGCTTCGGATGGCTATCTACCCCTGGAGTAGTTGAATATCCTTATATCCGAAGAAAGGTGTAAATGGGTGTGCATAGGTGTCTATAGGTGTGAATAGGTGTGTAAATGTCGTGCAAGAAGTGATCTGACATCATAATTCCAATATAGGGTGTTATCAAGAAGGTGTTAATAAGTAGTAGTAAAATGTGTCCAAAAGGTCCTTATATGTGTGAATAGGGTTTTTTGTTGAAAATTGTTGAAAAAGACCTAAATGAATGTGTAAAAGGTCCTTATTCGTGTAAATGTGGGTTGTTTTCGTTGAAAACGGGGTGTTGAAAAGTATATTGTGAAAAGATTCATATAGTGTAAGAGAAGGTTAGATGTCTGTTAATTTTTGGGTTTATTGTAACGGTAAATGTTTTACCGTAACCTAATAGGTTGTTTGTCAATAGAGTCGATATTAGCAGGGTATCTTAACTTCATTAAAACTTCTGTTAGAGGAGAAGTTGTGCAGCGGCTCGTTGGGTAAAAGTGGATCAATAGATAATATATATGTGCAAAATGTGTACAAAAAGGCCTTTTTTGGTTGTATATTAGGTACTAAAACTGGTAAATGTTCCCCTATTTAGTTGTTTGGCGTCTAAAAGTCGGTAAAAAGCTGTAAAATGTAAACAAGTGTAGCCGTAAGTCTGTAAAAATGTATGAGAGAAGGCTAAATGTAAACAAAAAGTATGAATAATGTGTGATTCATGGTACTTTTAGTATGTAAAATTGAGTAAACAAGTGGCTCGCTAGGTCACACAATAGATAAGAAAGGTCAAAAATAGCTGATAAGAGTTGAGTGAATGTATGTGAGAATGTAAGAAATAGCAAAAACTTGTATTAATAGGAAAATTCCATTCAAATAATTGAAAGAGCAAGAAATTTACGGTGTTTGGTTGTGGGAACGTTAAATGTAAACGTAAAAGTTGTTGTTTGTTCTCAAGTTACTATAGTGATATTATGTATATGAAATGAGCCTAAATTAATTTAAAACGAGTTTGCCCTCGTTGGATTGTAAATCTTAGTAAAATATATATGTGTTAAAATGAGATGAGCCTAGCCTAGCCTAGTTTGGACTCGTTGTTATTTCTATATTATGAGAGGAGAATAAAACACAAGTATGAGTACAGGGAGAAATATATTAATAAATTCTAAAATAATACAAAATGTTACTATACATAAATTTATATTGTTTAAAATAATTCATTCAAGTCATCTGTTTCCTTGTCTTTCGTTGGCTTCTCGTTCGAGTCCTTTTCTTTCTTTACTGGAAAAATAAGAAGGTGAATGTTTTGAACCATCTTTTGTTTTAAATAGATCCTTAATTTCACACGCCAAACATCTTTCATTATACAGATCTGTTTCTCCTTTACATTTGGGACATTTTATTCGTACAACAACTGGCATTTTTAATGGTAGTTTTATCTCGAACACCTGTTATTGAACTAAGTTTAGTTCTCAATCTTATATAGAAAAATATATTTCTGCTAATACTATTACTATTGTGTTTATTATCAAAACCTAACCATTTTACAAGTACTTTATTTCCTTGTCGTTTTTGTTTTATCCTATAAGAAGAAGAACTGTTGTTGTTGCTATTATTGTTGCTATTGTTGTCAGAAGACATACTAAACTTGCCTGCATAGAAATCAGCCCATTGTAAACTTTTGACTTTAACTATATTTTTTTTAAAAAAATTATTCATCAGATCAAAAAAAGAAATATGCTGTTTGAAAGACAATTTAATATGCTTTAATGTAAGTATAAATTTACGAAAACTTATTTCGACTTCCTATGTTTAACATAGTGAAATTAATGCATTAAGAAAATTAACACGTTGACTGCCAACTACGAGATAACTCGTAGATTGCGTTCTTTTCTCGGACGCCAACTACGAGTTATCTCGTCCTGTTTTTACTTGCCATTTTTGTGCAGCTACGATTAAACTCGAAATATATCAGTGCTAATCTCGATAGAAGGCTTCTGGGAAGAGAACAAAAAATCAATGCTGGCTTGCACGAACAGAAAATTTATTAAAAAATGAACAAAAAATATAATTATAAAAATTAGTTCAAATTCAAGAAATAAAATAATATTTTATTGTTTGTGGAACTTCTCTTTACAGGCTGGACAGAAATAACGCGTTTCTCGGTGTTTTTTTTTTGCTTGGGTACATATACGACATGGCTTTGTCGGACGCTGTTTTTTTTTCGTAGGTGGTAGACTCTCTAAATAATGGAGCTCTTGCAATTTAATTTTTTTCGAAACTGGTTGAATCTCTTCTCCAATCAACGCGACGACGAATTCTTTTCTGAACTTTATCAGTTTTATTTTAGAAGATGTTACTTTTTGAAAAATTTTGTGAGCATTGTGTATATATATCTCTATAATATGTAATGAAACCTTTTTGGGCCATCTAATAGTCTTTCTTAGAGATGAGTAGTACGAAAGCATTTGATCTGATCGGTCAATGCCAGACATTCCATTATTGTAATCTCGAATTATATTCGGTTTCATACAAATTTTTCCATTGCGATTGGGCACTTCTACCATTTCAACAGCATGCATGTTTGAAATGCTAAGGACATCTCGTTTGTCTTTCCATTTGCATACAGTAACAGGACCATTTTGCTGCCAAATACACTCCCCTTTTTTCAGTTTACGATTTACCACATCTCTGGGGTTTCCTTTTCTGTTATTTCGTAAGGTTCCACACACATAAGTTTTTCGTGTATTATAAAAATTATCCATGTAAACCGTGTATCCTTTATCGAGATAGTCCTCAAGTAAATGTAAAACAACGTCAGTAGTGTGACCTACATTATTGTCAGTTTCCTCAGATTTTCCGCTGTAAATCTTTATTTTCATTACAAGACCGTCGGACTCACATAGTTCATACAGTTTGATACCATATTTGTGTTTTTTATTTTTAATGTATTGGCGGAAAAGCAATCTTCCCCGCCATAGCATCATGGATTCGTCAATACAAATATTTTTATCTGGTACATAGTTTTCATGCATAATATTATTGAAATGATTCAGTATTGGTCTCACCTTGTATAATCTGTCGGCAGATGGTATTGAGTTATCAACCAAATGAAAATAACGAAATAACAACTGGAATCGATTTCGACTCATATGTGAGCGCCAAAAGTTTACATTATATAGCTTGTTTGTGCTCCAGTAATGTTCAATTGATGGAAAAGTACAAGGTCCCATTTGCAACAAAAGTCCAATAAAAACTTTCATCTCTGCAGCACTGATGTCTTCCCACTTTGATAACCTATTAGATTTTTTTTATTTCTTTGCGTTTTTCAATTTCTTGCGCAGCATATAAATTAGTTTGTTCCACCAGTAATGCAAGAAATTCATCCGAAAAAAATAAGTCCACCAGCGTTTGTACTGTAAAATTTGTCGTATCCAATTTCACATCAACATTTTCTTGGAAAATAAATAATTCAGGATTTTGTTGAATTTCTGTCCACAAATTCTCATTCGCATTTGATGTTGTTGCTTGGGAATCATCGTCATTATCTTCAAATTCGGGATCAACTTCAGGTTCGGAGACGACTTCGTCTTCACTATCACTTGAATTCTCAGAAGGTTCATAATCGCTACTGTCGTTACCATCCTCGCCAAAAATCCCGTCAAATTCTGAATCACTTAGATTTGCGTAGTACTCAATTTCATTTTGAGTCAGTGGTCTTTTCTTATCCATATTGCGTTCTTGATAATTTAATTATAACAATAATTATAAAACAAAACACTCAAGAAAGACGTAAATGTGATGCACTCGACAATTTCTGAGATACTACTGGCGAATATGGACGCGTATCTATGATTCAGCTTTAGAGAAGCGACAGGTCGAAGCGTGTCTGTGCGTGTCTGCGTGTGAATTAACTCGTAGTTGGCTTCCGCGAAGAGATTTCTGTTGCAGAAGCCAACTACGAGATAATTCGTAAGACCTTTTTAAAAAAAAAAACACATTTTTTATGCTTTTTGATGATAACTATGCACTAGAATTAGAGTTTTTAATAATATAATGTGATTAAATCAAATTGTCATTTTAGGCCAGATTTATGAAAATTGCCGTGGCAGTCAACGTGTTAAGCTTTTTTATTATTAACATAAATAGGGTTATTGACAATTTAAAACATAAAACTTAATTTTTTAATAATGGGTATGACCTCCTCTTGCCCTAATAACATCTCTCATACGATTAGGCAAAGATCTAATCAAGTTTGCTATCGTTGCTTGAGGGATGTTAAACCACTCTTCTTCTACTGCAACAATAAACTCTGCGATCGAGTTTGGGGTATGAAGTCTAGCTCGAATTCTTCGTTTTAACTCATCCCATAAATGTTCGATCGGATTTAAATCAGGACTGTATGCCGGCCACTCCATAACCCGAAAACCGACTTCTGCAATGTAATCTTGCACGATTCTTGCGGTGTGCGGCCTTGCATTGTCATGCATAAAGGTAAATTCGTCTCCAATGTAGTCGACGTAAGGTACCACATAAATTGCTAAAATCTCCTCGATATATCTAGCAGCCGTTAAACCTCGTCTTCCGTGAACACGGTCGCCCCTACGAATGAACTCAGGGTCGGTTCGTGCTCCAATAGAAATTGCACCCCAGATCATACAGGAACCACCTCCATAAGCACTCCGCTCTTCAAAGCAGCAATCTGCAAATCGCTCTCTTGGTCTTCGGTACACTTTCCTTCTTCGGTCGCTACCATGGAGGCATATTCTGGTCTCATCTGAGAACAGAACAGATACCCATTGTTCCAACGTCCAATTCAGATTGTCCCGTGCAAAACGCAGGCGGGCTTGCCGATGAGCTGGAGTAAGTTTTGGACCAATCGCAGGTGTTTTAGGGGTCAGGTTATTTTCCTGCAGTCTTCGTCTTACTGTCCACTGACTAATAGCCACTCCTCGCACCTCACGCGGTCATCACGAGCTGTCGTTGCACTTGAACGGCATTCATAAGGTGACGATTTTTTAATTGTTGTTGACACAATAAAGCGGTCATCACGAGCAGTTGTAAATCGCTTCAGTTGCCTGTTCCAGGTCGCCTATGAAAGGATCCAGTCTCCTCATAACGTTTGCACACTCTTCGAACCGCTGCGCGTGTCATATTCATTGTCTAGCAACAGCTCGCTGACTAAGTCCATTTTCGATTAAAGCAAAAACTTGGGCGGCTTTTTGTGGTGTGGAGGCATTTTTATTACATAGTATGTATGCATTAAACTAACACACTTCAATGTAAACACTACTGAGATTATGAAAAACGAATTAATATGCAAATTTCAGTTGCAAACGCAATAATTTTAATATTTGACAAATTAAGCTAGATATGTACTAATATTTTAAGTAGTAACAGTTTAAGTAGTAACCTTTGGTATGCTAGATATTATAGTATTTTAGAAATCAGACGCAGTTAATTCCTGCGACTGCAACCTATCCATACAAACATTCTTATTTTCTCTAAAGACATATAATATTGAGAAGGTTTTAAATTTTTTTATTCAACATATTTGAATTAAGCAGTGATAATAACATAAGTATACAAGCTTGCTAGAGCTTTTTATTCTTTAACGCTATTCGACAGCTAGTTAACAGCTGTTAATTGCCAATTATGTTAATCAAATATGAGATTTGAATGCAACAACGCCAAAAATATGAAAGAAAACAAACTTGATAGATTTTTCATTTTTAAAGCTTTTTTACAGCTAGTTGACAGCTGTCAATTGTCAATTATGTCAATTGGACATTAGATTTGAATTCTGCAACCCCAAAAACTTAAAGGTGTACAAGCTTGATGGATATTTTCATTTTTTAAACCTTCTTGACAGTTAATTGACAGCTGTCAATTGTCAATTATGTCAATTAGACATAAGATTTAAATTCAGCAACTCCAGAAACGAGTCCAGAAACAAAACTATATATAGATTTTAAAAAAATTATCTTTTAAAAAGTATTAAAAATGTTCAGTTTGTTATTTTCGTTACAATCACCACATAAACACGTTTCATTTGTTTACCGGTTGCTACGCATATAAACGATAAGCCTTCTTGATAAATTTATACTCACATTAAATTGTCTTTCAAACAGCATATTTCTTTTTTTGATCTGATGAATAATTTAAAAAAAAAAATATAGTTAAAGTCAAAAGTTTACAGTGGGCCGATTTCTATGCACGTTAGTGTATATGTCTTATATGCTTAAAAAAGGAGAAAATTTGAATAACCATGAATTGTTTATAATAATTACTGAATAAAATACTTGAAAGTACAAAATATCTATAAAACAATATAACTAACTAAAATCTTAAGATGTAAATAATATGTTGCCTGGTACGAAATGATACCAACAAAAACCAGTTGTTATAAAATTAAATGTGAGTTCAACAAATTTGATAAGAAGGATCAAATTTTTATCGATAAGAGGATGTAAAATGTATTGGATAAAGTATAAATTGCAATGTATACTAATAATTACACAGCACGACTTGAAAAATGTATTTTTAATGAGAGTAGTCATTTCGCGTAGTTTGAGGGTCGCTGAATCCGAATCCGGCATCAGAATTGCTCTATCACGTCAGGTTTTCTAAATATCCTAACCTAAAAGTGCAAAAAACGCTATTTTCGCCTATATTTGAGGTTATGTATCATCGCGAAAAAACTTTTTCTCTAAAAACTGTGTTCAGCATTTTAAAGTACAAGACATTTTCTTTCGAATGCCGTTAAGTTTGCTCAAATAACTTTTTTTTTCATCAAGATATCGCATTTTGAAATTTTTAGGTCTTACATATGGAAAGCGAATATATTGTGTAAAAAAAAGTGTTCGATTAAAAAAAAAATACTTACTAGTATATCGTTATGTAATTTAGATTATTAAATTCGAATTTGATGTCTATTTTGCTTTACCATGGTAAGATTTTTCAACTACTGTTGATCGCTTTTAGCCGCAATTTGCGTTATCCAGAACCAACCGCGAGGAGGTATCGATCATTGGTTCCTTTTTTGTCTTTTTTTTTTTTCCTTTTTTGTTGCTTTTGTTTTCTTTTTTTGTATTTTATAATTTTTTTCTTTTGTTTTTGCCTCTTTTGATTTTTATATTTGATTATTAAATCGCTATTTTTAAAAATTGTAACATGAAGTTATTTTATTGGCAGAAATCTAAGCTTAGTAGCCTGTCGTTTATGTGAAGTTGTCAGATCATCACGTTTTAATAACCAGCAGTAGTCGGCTATCATGACAGCATTCCATCTTCCTGGATACCTACTTTGAATAGTTTTTAGATCCTGGTGAAATCTCTCTCCTTGCTCATCGCTTACATCTCCCAATTTTCCTTTTGGAAAGTAATCATATAAAAAATGTAGTTTCTGACTCATGCGACAGCCTAGATTTTTAAATTTTTGTAGCATGTCACTTACAAGCTCTTTGTAGTTTTTTTTCTTTTTTATTTCCTAAAAAACCATTTATTACTTTCTCAAATGCAAGCCAGGCATCTTTTTCTTTAGCATACATAATATTTTTGAAATGCTCATCTTTACATAACATTTTAATTTGTGGTCCGATAAAAATACCTGCTTTTATCTTTGCGTCACTAAGTTTTGGAAATTTTTCACATAAATATTTGAAACATGGGTTTGACTGTTCTAGTGCTTTCACTAACTGCTTCATGATACCTAACTTAATGTGCAATGGTGGTAAGAGAATTTTTTTTGGATCGACTAATGCTTCATGAAGAATGTTCATTGATCCAGGTATTAAATTGTGTCTGCTAGGCCAGACCTTTTTCGACCAGTGATCTTCATCTGCTCTACTGTCCCACTCACACAAGAAACATGGATACTTAGTATATCCACTTTGTTGGCCAAGAAGAATGGAAATGACCTTAAAATCGCCATATATCCATTCATGTTTTTTGTAATCTATTTTTTCCAGAAGCAGCTTCATATTTTCATATTTTTCATCGAGAACTGTTGAATATCCCACGGGAACTGATGCGTATAGATTTTCATTATGAAGAAGAGCTGCCTTCAAACTACGAGTAGAGGAATCTATAAAAATCCTCCATTCATCAGGATCATAAGTTTTAAGGCCTAAAGCTGCTATTAAACCTGGAACATTTTTACAAAAAACTAGGGATTCTGTCTCGCCAAAAAATGATAAAAATTCCTCCTCACGATGTTTGTACCACGTAAAACTTACCCCTGGGGAAAGTACATCTTTTTCCTGCAATCTTGAAGCTAATAGCATCGATTCTTCTTTTGAATTCCCTAAATCTCGATTAAGGTCATTCAACTCTGCTTGACTGAAAGTCTGAGGTTTACCGGTTGATGAGCGAAGCTCTTTTACTACTATAAACAACTACAAATTCTTTATCATCTTGTTCTCTTTCTTTGTCTCCTATTTCATTTGAAATAGAAGAGTCAACAGAACTTTCAATCTCAGATGAAGATGTAGATATATCTCTGTGTGCAGTGCTTAAAGGAATGGGATTTTCAGAAGAATGAGGGATAGGCTTTGTAACTGAATGCACATTTGCATATTTAATTACCCTTTTATTCTTAGAATTAAAAGAACTTATAAGTTTGCCACCGTTACATAAACAAAAATAACAATCATCTACATGATTTTTTGGCTCTCGCCAGATAGTAGGAGTACCAAATGGCATAGAATTTCTATTTCCATTTTTCCAAAGGTTTAAAGATGTTCTGCGAGATTTACATATCATATTAGGGACCCCCTTTTTATTTAAATTAGTTAATTCTTTATGAAAATATTCCTTGTAAATCAGTTTAGTAGACGGAGTATAATTACCACACACATTACAAAACATCTTCGGATCATTTACACATTTTCGTGAAGACATTTTTCATTGACCTAAAGAATTTTTTGTGCTGAGAAGTATGTAAAAAAATATTTATGTTTTTATTTATACTAAAAAAGATTTTATTAAAAGTAATAAAATGCAGAACTTTACGGTAACTTGTTTCAACTAAAATTCTATTAAAACGAATTTTTACATTTAAATGATTTCACAAGTTTATTATCAAAAAGTAGTAAACAATTAAAAGCCAAGTACATAAAATCAAAACCGATGAAATAAAAATGTAAAAATTTTATAGACATATATATAAATCCTAGACCTATATACCTAACGTTTAAATTTTTGAAGCCTGCAAGTCCTACATCAACAAATTTCAAATCACCAACCCAAAACTCGCAAATATTTATTAAAGTTTTGAATAAAATATATCGATAAAATGATTCGGGGTCCGAAACTTAGCAGTTTTTGGGTTTGTGATATTATGATGTGTACAATTGTAAATTACACAGGCCGACAAGATTTTAACCCAGAAACTAGAATATATTTTTCCGAAGGATTTTGATGCACTGAATTGGAATCCGAGGTTTAAATCTCTCAATTGGCCCTAGTTATCGATATATCCTAACCTAAAAGTGGAAAAATAGTGATGTTTGCCTATATTTAAGGTTATGTAGCATTGTAAATTTTTGTTTTCTCACAACAAAATTTAAAGTAACATAACTTAATTGATCAAGCCACAAACTAGCCGAACGATATACACCATAAGCTTTAAAATACTGTAACCTAATCGGTTAGGCCATAAACGATTAAAAACTTACATAATTTGAAAAAATTGCAGCAAGAAATAGACACCATACTATTGTAAAATGCAAACGAAATGTATATGAATTAAAATTAAGTGATTCAGTATAAAGTAATTGCTGATTTTATGGAAATTTTGATGAAGCTGCTGGTGTGTGCTATTCAGTTATGTAAGTTTAGGGCTTGATCCATTCAGTTATGTTAATTTATGGCTTGTGGCGTATGCCTTTCTGTGACCCCGAAAATATTAAGGACGAGTACCCACTTTTACTTTTTAAAAATACCTAGTTTATGAATTTTCATGATCGCCATACTGAATTTTTCATTTAAAGAAATAAAAATCTAACATCAAATTTGATTTGTGCAACCCCAAAAACATAGAAAACGAATGGTCACTTGGGTACTCATTTATTTTACATAATTTGGCCTTTTCGTCGACATATTGATTCCGCCATGTTAAATACGATTATTATTGATACTTTTTTTACATTTTTCTAACACTACGAATCTCGAGAATACAATAAAACTTAACTAATAACGTTATTTTTGAATGTAATTAACGAAATAATTCATAAAAGTTCCACAGACGATACTGTAACTTTAGTCAAATTTGAGCGGCCATATTAAATTTTTTTTATAAAAAATTGAATTTCAAAAATTTTCAATGTACCCTAATCAAAAAACCAATCGACTGTTCAATGTACACGTGGTTCTTTATGTGTTTCAAAGTATAGAGAAATTCACAAACATAACAATTTCAAAATGCGATATCTCAGCGAAAAAAAATGATATTTGAGCAAACTCAACGGCATTCGGAAGAGAAAGACTTGTACTTTAAGATGCTGAACACAGTTTATAGAGAAAAAATTTTTTCGTGATGATACATAACCTCAAATATAGGCGAAAATAGCGTTTTTTTTTTTTTTTTGCACTTTTAGGTTAGGATATTTACAAAACCTGACGTGATAGAGCAATTCTGATGCCGGATTCGGATTCAGCGACCCTCAAACTACGCGAAATGATTACTCTCATTCAAAATACATTTTTCAAGTCGTCGTGCTGTGTTATATATTTGACTAGAAATATGAGAGACAGTTCAGTAAAAACAGATAAGAGAGGTTAAAATTAGTTGATAAGAAGTGGATTCGAATGCATTGAGAATGCAAAAAGTTAAAGACCAAGAAATTTACGGTATTTCATTGTCATAACTTTAAATGTAAACGTAAAAGTTGTTGTTTTCAAGTTACTACTACTACTTAGTAAATCTGAAATCAATATTGGTTTCCAAAAGAAATAGGAATCCAAAAAACTTTGTAACTGCTTTTGTTGCTACTGTTGTTGCTATTATTGTTGCTATTGTTATTGACAGAGACATATTTCTTAGTTAAATGTGAGAGTTCTTTATTTAAAACAATTTTGATAATTATATAGTAGTTTTACATTGGATAATGCACAATGCCATGGATTAATATCTTTATGAAAATAACATTCTGGAATCATTTTAAATTGACTTAATTTAGGTTCTTGTTGAATGGGAATGTTGTGTATATAGTCCTCATTTAAGAATTTCTTTAAAATATTCACTTTTGCATTTCCTTTGACGTAAATTCGATATGGAGTTTGATAAATTTTCAATACATCTTGTAAAATGTGTTCGATATCGTTTATTTCAACAAATCCATTTTCCCAATATAATCCATGATATGTTTCTGACCAATCAATCAATTTTTGATCTTTAGCATTAGATATCATAGTTCTTGAGAATGGTGGTTTAAATAAATAATTTGCACAACGATTACCATCATAAATTGCCAACTCTTTGATTACATAACCAAAAGAACAATTATATCCTTGAATGTCAATAAACACATCTGATTCAATCATATTGAATAATCTATCGAATGACTGACTGACTAAAAACTAATAAAACATAAGTATATATTTTTTTTTTTTTATGTATGTCTCTCTCTTTGTTATTTTTGCATTAGTTACTTTAAATATTAGAGTTTATTAGATAAGTGGTAATTTTCCTAATTAAACTGTTTTGTTGCATTTATACTGATAAACATGTGTAATTAGTATATATTTCTAAAAAATCAAATGCGTATCGGATGATTAATAGACTGTATTTATTATATAAACACCCAAGTCTTATGCCGAGTCAATTACAATTTTTGTTTGTTGTGTAAAGATTCGTTTCTAGTTAGTTTGAAAGCAAAAATATGATCTTTTTAATATTTGAATCTAAAGATTTGAATGCATTATCGACAAATATGTTATTACTCCAAGAGTTATTCAAGTGAGTATTTTACTATTCATAGCCCATCTTACTATCATTATTATTATTATTATTATTTATTTTCAGAGATATTTTGTTGGAAATAAAAAGGGAAAGGAGACGTATTCATGTGTGCTTGGAGGAGGAACCGACACAAAAAGTATGGGATGAAATTGCGAGGCTTCCTATGAAAAAAGTTTTTTGTCTGGAAATGATGTAGTCTTTAATAAAATCCAAAAAACCTTATAAACATTGTTTTATTTTATAACCAAATTATTACTAGGTTAAACTTATGAATATATACTAATAGATAAATCTTAAAAACTAATAATAGATAAATCTTAAAACTAATCTAGTGTGAGAAGGTTTGTACAGTTTATACTACAATAGGTAAAAAAAAAGACTCTTAGAGGTACAACAACAAACATATAGGTAAATAAAATAATTTATTCAGAATCGGAAGAATCTGAATAGACTAAATTTCTAGTACATCGATTAAATTCGGCAATGTCAATATCTGTTTGTGGTTGTGCACAATATTGTCGTCCACACAAAAATTGAGCAGCGGGAATTTTAAATTTTCCCGAAGAACCAAAATTGTTGGATTTTCTGATAAAACTCCTCTTTAGACTTGTAGTATTTCTTTCGATTGAGGCATTTACCAAAGGACATATAATTAATTGAGCAATTTTTCGATACTTTTCCAATAAAATATTTTCATCCGATATAAAATAAATAATTAGAGGTCCGTTATAGGTTGCATCTACGATGCCTGTTCGTATAGTTCCTATAGCATTCGTAGAGGATCTTGCAACAATTTGACCATAGAATCCTATAGGAATATTTACCTTCTCAATCAGTTCAATCTTTGTGGCTTTCCCTGCGGGACAAAATGTATCATGTTTAAGACAAAGATCAAAACCTGCATCTGATTTATAGGCTTTCCAACAAGAATTATTTCCCGGAATAATTATTTTCGAATTATCATCATCATCGTCATTGAGTATTTGAATTGCTCTTTCTATACGTACATACAAGTCGGAAAAGTAAGCTTTATCATACATTTATGGATAATGGGGTAAAAAGACATATTTGCTGAAAAGGTTGTATTTGGACAATAAGGTGAAAAATTTAAATTGAGTCTTTACACACTTTATGGCTGAACTTAACTCTATCTCTTGTAGTTGCATAATTTTCCAAACAATGTCCTTAAGACTGGACTTATTAGGGATAATAATTACCGATGGAAATTGCTCAAATATTTCTGTGGGAATTTCCTTTATACAGTCAATGATATTATTTTCATCAAATTTTTCCATCGAGTCAAATATTAACGAAAAATACAATTGAGCTAGTGGTGAACGTTCAAATAGAGATTTTTCATTTTGTTGTTGTTGCATTTTATTCATAATTGTTAATGTGTACAGGTTTTATCTAAAAGTCTTTAATGATTCCCTACTATTTTCTTGTTTAACAGCATTATAGAGGTGTACATTTGAATATCTCTTGAGAAATTTGAGTAGCCCCATATGTGTAAGACCATCCAAAAATATATTTTTAGCAAGTGGCAATTTTTCCTTGTTTTTAGTAGTAGTAGTACTAGTAGTAGGAATTGTTGCATCCATATCAATTATTAGATTAGATGATGATGTTGTAGGCCTGGTAGATTCAACGTTTAAAGAGGACATACTGCAAACAACAATTCGAATTAGATATGATATGGTTTGTATAAAACCTGTTAAACTCACCTGATTAAGTAATTACACACACAAAACAAACGATTTCTCGTTGAAATTTTTGAATAAATGTCCAATTAACTTGTTCTCTATGTCGACGGATAAAATCTTCAGTCAAGTTTTGATGGATACTAATTGCATTCCAATCCAACATTCCGGCAAATTCCGTTATAAATCGTTCGTTTAATTGCTGATATTGGGAAACGAGTTGCCAATTGACTTTATTGATACAAGTTCGTATTAGATCTACGTCTAAATGTTGTTTTCGTGATATGATATTCCAATTGACAAAATTTTGAAAATAAATGATAAATTTCGCTGGTAAATCGGGAAAATTGGATATTTCATTCCACCAAGCTCTTAGACAAGCCATTATTATTTTATATGTAGGTGTATGTGTCAATAGCAAGCAGAGAGAGATATACAAATAATATGATTGTATTGTTGATGTATGTTTTTATATAGTTTTGATCAACAGGAAATTGATTTATCTGTTTCCTTGTCTTGCAGCAGTTCTCTCTCTCTCGATTCCTCGTTCTTCTTTGCCAAAGGAAAGAAATTCAGCAGGTACGTGTTTTGCTCCATCGGTCTCTTTGATTCGATCTTTGACCACACACGACAAACATTTTTGATTTCGTATTTCACTTTCACCTTTATATTGTGGACATTTTACTCGTACAATAACTGGCATTTTTGAATGAATGATATGATGTGTATAAATATTTTCTACAAGTATCTTTATCTCTCCCTACTACTACTACTACTACTACTACTATTTGTCGTCGTCTTGGTCGTAATTGATAGAATCATGGAAATTAGGCTATTTTTCCCATATACATAATTAATTAAACAATATGTACAATATTTGCGTATTCTAACTCGATCTCGATAGTAACTATTTATAGTTTTGTTAACTTTACATCCACATTTTAAACAGTTAAAGTTTACATTTTCCATATTTCAAACAACAAGATGTTCTTATTATTAGTCTTTTCAGGAGGAAAACGATCTCTATAAAACAGACGCTAAATAAATTTTTGGTTCATTTTAATTAAATCAATCGCTCATAATGTCAACAAAAACAATGTTCTCTACTTATCTATTGTTAAACTATTTGTTTACAATTGTTGTTCAAATAGTTAAAAAGACCACACATAGATCATTAGTCTCAATTGACCGGCTGTACATTTGAACTACTACTGTCATTGCATAGTAATACAATTTATCTTACGATTAATGATTGTGCTACTATTGACATCTTACTAGTCTGCATGGAATTTTTTACTTATTTATGTAGTAGTTTTGGAGAGAAACACACAGGGTTCCATATGCAAATCATCAAAGAACTCGAACTCGAATACGGATTTATTGTAACCAATGTGCTCGTATAACTATGTGGTATCTTCTTGAGGAATAATAATTTAACAAATCAGTATCTTAGAAATAGTCATAGAAATAACAACTGCTGCTACTACTAACAAACATGAATTTTACTTATTTATGTAGTGGTTGTTGGAAAGAATCGAAAAGTATACCTTTTCAACCACATATAGCTCAAGTAAATTTAATCATTAGACGTAACAATTCTGTTCGACAACTTCGACCTCGACTCAGATTACGAGATTATTGTTACAAATGCGAACGTACGACTGTTTGGTATCTTATCGAAGAATAAACTCAGATTTATGAAGATTTTCTTAGTATCTAATTAGTTAATATTTAGTACTTGTGTATTTAAAATTGTATCCAGTTATAAAATAGACAATATGTTTAAGTAATAACATGTTTTTTATTAAAGTTTACTAAAAAACTAGTACAAATAAATAAAACACATCTATCCAAATACATATTTACCTCAAAAATTTATTAATGTATTTTTTAAGTTAATTTTTCTTGGGCTTTGAAAGCCATACACCACTTGTAGATGATGATGATTATGATGATGATTCATTTCGGTCTCTTACAGCTCTATATTGATTATATAGATTTTCTTTATTAGTAAATTGTTTCTTGGCTTCATTTTCAAATTTATCCTTTTGTCTTTCCAAAGTATCTTTTGGTATATAGCCTAGACTACGTACAGTTTGCCATGAAGCTTTTTTGTAATATCGAGTACAATTGGAACAATAAGTATTCTGATCATAAGATTTATGACCCAAATAGGTTATTTTATTTTGACATGAAGGACATTTCCAACTTGTTGATGACGATGAGGAATCCATTCTTTATCGATTTCTATCTCGTTTTCTACTAAACACACATTCAAAACCTCTTTTTTGATATAACGAATCAAGTCAAATTTAAGATTATTTTATTTTACTCCTAGTACCTAATTCATTTTCAGTATCTACAAAAATGATATCCTAAGAGATCTAACCAATATCAGATGAATAACTAAATACTTATATTGTTTTCACATGTATCCTATATCTAACTATATAAAAGGAAAATACTTGAGCAAATCATAAGAACAAGGAAATATCAAATAAAACAAAGTAAATGTTTGTTTTTTCAATATATTTGTTTATAAGGTATATAGATTATTTAATATATAATCTTTTACTTTAGGATATTTTTCTATTGCTTCTTTAAATGTTGTTTCCTTTTCTTCATTCGAGGCTTCAACTTTCAAATATTTAGCAGGTATCATCCATGTAATGTCCTCTATTTTATTTGGTGGAATCTCTTCATCCACATACACATAGACTTGATCATTTTGTATACAGATGTGTTGAACACCACGTCTGAAATAAATACATACACACATGTAATAAAACAATACAAACAGAATTTAATTTTTAGTATGTCCTTTTCATTTTTAAAATATATGTCTTTCTTATGAGAGATGTAGATAATGTTAAGAAAATTCTTTGTTGTAAAATTCACTCCAACACCAGAATATATAATAAAAAACAAAATACTCACTTGAATAAATTTTTCAATAATATATATAACATATTGGTAGAAAGAACCTTTACATTTTCGGTTTCAAAGATGTATAAAACCATTTTTGTTTTTTACAACGACACACAGAGATGTAATTTGACTCTGAGTAAGAATTTTAATGCTTATATAGTAAATACAGGAAAAAAAAAAAATAAATCACGTCATTTGATATTTGGAAAATTTATGTGACTAGTTTGAGCAATAAATTATCAAATTTTTTACTAATATGTTGTTTACTTAAAACCTTATCAGACAACATTTTTACAGACAAAACGACTCCACTAGTTTACATACTTGCTTATCTTTTGGAATTTTTAATAGACTAATTGACTCTCATGACGACTGTGTATGATGTGATTAAATCCCCTATATAATAGGTGTATAGAATGGTATTAAAATCAATACAAAATTCATTCGTCTAATAGTTACTTGATAATATTCTAAATAATACTTAATAATGTCGCTTTTTAATGAACAAGAAGAAGATTATGCCAACAACGTTATTAAACGAAATATAGAATTACTAAGACTACTGGAATTAAGGGAAATGGAAATTGCTGAAGAGGAAGAAGAAAATTTACCTTTAAATATATTAAAAGAAAGATTCCAACACACTGTTCAAGTTGAAAATGATGACGAAAATGATGATGATGATGATGATGAAATCCCGCTGAGTATATTAAAACAAAGATGGTTAAAGGAGAAAAAGGATGAGGAGGAAGAGATGATTATAGTTAGTGACCCGTCAGAGAGTGAAATGGATATTGGATAAATGCAGATGAGGAGATGATAATGAATATTTAAAGGATGTAATTAAAAGGATCAGAGTTTAGATTTTAGGATTTTGGTTTTTTTAAGAAGAAAATAAATAGTATAAAACTTTTGATTTTAACATTAAAATCTCTAGAGACCTAACTATTTTTATTCCATTCACTGAATACAGTCAAATATAAGATTAAGAGAGTACATATCAAAGTGGTCAATCTGACTTGTTTTGTGGAGAGGATATGTAATGCAGTTGTATTAGTTGTAAAGAACTGTGACACGATGAAGTTGGCTGTTCGCGATATTCAGGGCTTTAACTTTTTATTTCTGCCGATGGTGCTAATCTGCTAAAGAAATTACGATGTCAAAGTTTACAGACAAGCTTTGCTCAATTATTGTAAAAGAGCTGTTTGTAAGGCTGAAAAGGAACATGGTTTACGATATTCTTCCGGATATGTAAATTGCAATCAAGTTGGAGAAATTTTAGATAGAGTACTGGACAATATTGATGTATTGTATGTAAAAGAAAAACATGTTTTTCGATTCGTTCAAGACAACATTGCTGCTTCTAATATGCATACTAATCCCAATTTCAAGATGATTGATATAGATACTTTAAATGTATGGAACATGTCAACATTTAAAACTACAAAACCTTCCTGTAATCTAACCTATAATGCTAAAGTTCAATTAGTCCAGGCAATATAGCTGAAAAAAGAGCCTATCTGCCGATTTTGAGATAATAAGCTATAAATTGGTGTATACCTTCGTTTTGGCATTGTTTATGTGTAGTCAAAAGTCACCGATGATAGCTTGTTCGGTTCATCAAAAAAACGAAGGTCAAAGGTCACAAAAATTGTTTTTTCAACAATATCTCGTTTTTTATGCTCTAAATCACTTTGGGACCTATTATAAAAGTTGTAGAGCATAAAATTCTCTACAAGATTGGTCTAAGGTATTTTTTTCTAAGTCTAACCGTTTTGAAATAGAGCGCGGAGAGTAGGAAGTATTTGGTCGTATGCATGATAACGCTACGTTAGCTGCATAATGCAATACGTTGTGCAATTTATACGTTAATAATTTACTAAAAATGTTTAAATAATCAACGAATTTCAATTATTTACTTGAAAATAAATGATATTTGTTTATAATATTTGGAAATAACATGTGTTTGATTTAAATTAGGAAATAGTAGTTTAAAAAAAGATATTGAAATGAATAAACTCAAATACATTTTAAGAACTTCCTTATATTATTCAAAATAGAAAAATTGAATACTTTATTAAAATAAAATTATAATATATATATTATATATATATATATATATATATATATATATATATATATATATATATATATATATATATATATATATATATATATATATATATATATATATATATATATATATATTATATATATATTATATAAAATGTAATATATAGTCCTCTACAATATTTATCACAATAAAATGTGAGATATTTTTTATATATATTTTTATTAAATCGTTCATTCTTCGTCGTCTTCTTCTTCTTCTTCCAACTGCTCAATTTGCAAATCAAATTGATCGTCATCATCATTTTCGTCGTCCGTATTTACAGTTGTTTCTAGCATCTCAAATATATCCGTCGCATTATCATCATCTTGGTCATTTGAATACAATGGAGCATTGAGGCATGCTTGCCCTTTACAATGACCACACGCAGAGGAGCATTGCAAGCCTACTTTTCTGCACCCGCAACTCAAACTACAACCTTTCTTACAATTGCAGAATATACTATTCAGCAACTCTTCGGGTGCTGGTGGTAACAATGTTGCTACTGGTCCCAGGGTCTCATTTTGCAATGACCATCCCCAGTCCTGGGGCCCTAAATCATTCCCCAACCAAATTTGAGTTTGATAGTATACTCTGTTGATATGCTGTCGAGCTGCAGCGCTTGTCGGTGGAAGAGATGATAATTGCACCGGTTTATTTGATTTCGTCAATTTAATAAATTGCGTATACCGCAAATTGTCGATGCTTCCTTCTAATTTTGGAGCATTGTACATTTGTAATAAAATTCTTTCTCCATTTTCAAATAATAATTGTGGATGGCTGTTTTTTTGCTGGAATAGTTCAGCTAATTGATCTAAATTGGAGTTTTTCTCGAACATTTTGATAACTGCCAATTTTCCTTTTCTGAAAAGCGCAGAAGTTGTGTCGCATCCACTGAATGCGTGCAAAAATAATACATGCTTTTTACATCAAGGATATTTTTCGAAGCTTTTCGATGAATACATTTTTGTCTCCACATTGCCTTTACCAATTTTCTTAAAGAAAATAGTTTGCTGATGTGATTGCGTACGTCCTATCAAAATCACTAGTAAATCGATATCATCTCCTACTATAACGACAGTCTTTTGATGTTCAGATTCTGCAATGGCTGTTTCGACGATGAGAACATCAGCATCATTTTTGGCTTGTTTTGTAGCGATGTTGGCCGTCTTTAATTTCTCAACGAGCATTTCAATGAGCTTCTTTTTATTAGATCGGTTCGACAAGAACTTTTCTTGGCTGATTGGCACAATCATCGATTCATCAACAGAAACTTCATAAGATATTGAAAGAGCAGCAGTTCTTCTTTGTTGTTCCATTGCTTTAATGTTTTTACAGTAGTCTGAATAACCGTCGAATACAACAACAATACTCGAGCCATAATGCGTTTGCAAATATTTGACGTATTTATCTAAAACAATAGAAAAAGTGTCATCTTTGCTCCATACCACGCGATGCATAAGAAATCCACCATCGACAATGTATATTATATTATCTTCATCAAGTTCGACATGAACAGGTTCCATATATTTATATAATTTTGATTTAGTTGTTTTTCTCATGCCATCATTATCAAATAAAGATGTCGGATACGGACTCAGTTCATATTGTAAATAGTCTTTAAGATTACTTTCAAATTTTTTGTTCACTGTTATTCTCTGAAAGAGTAATAATGGATCAACAATAACTTTACAATCTTTAATTTTGATAGACTTGTTAACTGCTGAAATTGGTAAAACTTTGTCGATGCGTTTTAATTTAACTTCATTGAAGTTAATGCCAGTCATTTTTGCCATTGATTGTAGACCAATTTCGTGGGCTTTATGACAATTAATTTGGTCATTTCCCACAACTCCAGAAGCTATAGACACCACTTGTTCCGTAATTGGGAAAGGATTATGCAGAGTAAACCAATCAACAAGCTTACTCACATCATTATTATCTCTTGTTATTCGCGAGTCTCGAGCATCAACGTGTTGTTCCCCAGAATTTAAAGATATATCACAAAACTTCTCGATTTCATAGCAAATAATATTCGTGGCATACATACAATGTATCCACGTAGATAAAACACTTTCTTTCGTACTTCGGCCTCGAGATATGCCTCCTTCCGTCTTCATAGATTTCATAAGACTTTGCTCGATAATCATGTCGGTCCATGTTCCGGAATTAAATTTTTCTGTTCTTCTCACTGTGAAAAACCCATTTTTGAAATTATGAAAAGCCTGCTGATCCATTGTATTTTTTAATTGAATCATGTCTTGAAGATATAAATGTGCCGATTTTGCATATAAAAAGTGACCGCTTGCGTGAAAATACGGGAGCATTTTTTTCAATGCAACAAGATGTTCGTCAAAAAGGCCCAGTCTTTCAGCGCGAATAAAATCGAGTGCAATTGTAACTAATTCGAAATATTGTATCCATAACTGTGCTGTGGGACCACGAGCTTTCAACTCATTCAGTTTCTTTTCAAATTCTTCAATAGATGAGCTCGAAGTATCGATACATTCCCCTAAATCTTCGTACGAAATAATACGAGTGGTTATCTGTTCAGTTAAAGTATCAAGCAAATCACTTTCGAACTTCATATCTTCTAAAATTATCTTCGATAATGCAAGACGTAATAATGTATGAGCTCTGATACTTCTTGAATAAGCGTGACCATCCATCATTTTGTCGATAGATTTCAAAGCATATATTTTACTGAGAGCTTCTTTAATTCCACTTCCGTCCATTATATATCCTATGCATCCAAGAAAGGACATAAGAGTATGAAAACCTCCTAGTTTTATAACTATTTTGGAAAAGTCTGAGTTATCATCGAATGCAGCTATCATTTCACGAGCTTTGGAGTAGAGAGGTTGATCAAATGTAATTACACATGTTTTTTGTCCATGTTTTTTAGCAGTATTTAGAGCGCAATGTAATGTGGTGTAAATTGTGTCATGATTACTGGCAGGATTATTAATGAAAGGAAGAAACATAACTTGAGAAGTTGAATAATTCGTATTATATTTCGTAAGCTGCTCGAGATATCCATTCCACCCTGGCAACGATGAAATATTCCTCCACTTTCCGTATAGCCACAAAAAATCAACTTTATTCAACATCTGTTCAATTACTTCGTTATTCAAATTTTGGATTTGAATTTTACTGTATCCAGGTACAATTGGCTTTTCATATATTAAAAGGGGTACATGTGATAACGCTGCCAACTCTTTCGCACTTGGCTTAGTTGTACATACTTTTATGCGTTCATCTAAAATAACAGCACTTTTTGGCGTTACTATTTTGATCATACCCATTATATGAAGAGTATTGTGACCGTCAAGAGTATTAACATTTATATCAGCATTATCTCCTACATATTGTATTAGCGACTCTGATAGAATACGAGGCTGTGGGTGAGAAACTGCTGAAAATTCATACTTCATACATTCATTATACGACGCACAAAATCCCAAGCTATACAAAATATCTATTAGTCTCCTAGATCCAAATCTTCTATGGAGAAATACAGATAGTCCTAATAACAGCTGAGATGAAAATGACCGTGGTCGCGACGCAGCCATAATAGCATGACTTATAGCTGTGCATTTAGTATTCAAGTTTTCGGTCGAATTTTTTTTATTTTTCATTATAACTTCTTGTATAAAATATAATAAAGTTTTAGGTATTTCACTATTAATATCGTTTAGCATTTTACTTGGAGGCGGATAAGACTTGGTTTCAACTATAGATGTACGAATGTCTTCTCTGATAATCGCTGCAGCAGCTTCTACTATTCGCAACCGTTCTTCTTCCGGAGTTTTTTTTTTATTTTCATACCACTTTTGTGATAATAGATCAGCTTGCGTGTCGCGAAAACTTATAATAGTGAATGATCTATTCTTCACCGTGATTACTATATTACTTAAATATTTCTGTCTTAAATTGGAAATAATAGTAGCATCATCGGGCAAATACTGCGTAGGGACATCTCGAAGCTCTTTCAATGTAAATTGTGAATCTTCGTTATTTTCAATAAAAGAAAAAATTTCTTGCATTGCTACTTCGATTTCATCTTTTCGGCTCGGCTCTTCATGTTTAGACGGCTTTGAATGAAAGAATTTAGTCATGCAAATAGTGTGATATTTTGCTCCGGCAGCAATCAAGTCAAATTCACTAATTACGCGACTTTTCACTAATTCTCCAAAAGAATCACCTCGTTCAACTGCTCTTTTAATTATATTGTCTTTCATATTTATAGTTTGTACCTTACTAATGACGCGCTTATACTTTTGATGTTTACGTTTTTCTTCTCCTTCATCAGCTGTTTGGCCACAAATCAAGCACAATTTTGCGAAGTCAAAAGGCTCAGTTCTTAGTCTACGAGGTGAACTTGATGTCGAAGGTTCATCATCTTCCAGGCGTCGCTTATATGCAGTTATACTATGTTCACTGGTGTACTGTTTCCTGCAGTTAATATGCACTTTTACAGAACTTAAAGTGTTCAAATAGTCAATTTTACCGTCATTTCTTTGAATACTTGCATTTTTTAAAACTTGTAAGCCACGCGAAACATTCACAGTTTTGTCATCTGATAGTAACTTTTCACATATAAAACACAATTCAGCCATTTTACCCGAAATCGTATGTCTGTATTTGCCAAAATTCAGTTTTACACTGAAGAGAAGTCTAGTGAAACTAAATAAAAGGAGAAGCCTTGAGAACGGTACAAGTCTTATGTAACATCTGTCCCAACTCACTATATGAAAACATAAAAGACCGTTGGTAGAGGCCCCCCTCTGTCAAGCGTGGCCCTCTACGTCTATAACACGTGAACTATTACACAGGTAGTCGACGACACACATACGCGCACACATTGATCGTAAAGATGTATAGAGAGAATATATGAGAATATACGTGAATTTGAAGAAACTCTAGCTCTTCGAAGCTTCACGCACTAATGCCTTAAGAAGGTAAAATTCTTGAACTTATATTCTCGTATTTTCGCTCTCTTGCAACCACTCAATAGAGGGGGATGGCTGCTTGGTGGTGCACACCGCTGATTGGTTTTACAGAGCAGTCCCTAGACTAACTAATCCGAATACTTCCTATGTATATATTAAAATTTCTCAAATTATAATATGCATAAGCTCCATAAATTAGAATTATCATCCGCTCGAAACTGTAAATTTACGACATCGCACAAATCACCGAAATTTAAAACTGATTAGTGCAAATGTACCTGCATTGTATCTATGAGGGACCCCAACATTTTTGGAAATTATACGGTCCGTAATTGACTATATAGATCCTGCCATAAAGTAGTATGATTCCATCCGTTTATTATAAATAATTCGGAGAACGATTTTGAAAATCTCTACAACTTCATAGCAGAGAAAATAAAAATATAATGAGAATGCAATTAAGCTAATATTTACTAAATTTAATCAAACACATGTTATTTCTAAATATTATAAACAAATATCATTTATTTTCAAGTAAATAATTGAAATTCGTTGATTATTTAAACATTTTTAGTAAATTATTAACGTATAAACTGCACAACGTATTGCATTATGCAGCTAACGTAGCGTTATCATGCATACGACCAAATACTTCCTACTCTCCGCGCTCTATTTCAAAGACGGTTAGACTTAGAAAAAAATACCTTAGACCAATCTTGTAGAGAATTTTATGCTCTACAACTTTTATAATAGGTCCCAAAGTGATTTAGAGCATAAAAAACGAGATATTGTTGAAAAACCAATTTTTGTGACCTTTGACCTTCGTTTTTTTGATGAACCGAACAAGCTATCATCGGTGACTTTTGACTACACATAAACAATGCCAAAACGAAGGTATACACCAATTTATAGCTTATTATCTCAAAATCGGCAGCAAAATGCTAAGTCTCCTGGACAAAATGTAGTACTACAAATTGTATGACACTATTGACATGGCTCTCGATATTCATCCCATAATGTATATCAAAATCAAAAAATCAATCTGTAGGCCGTATCTGTGCGGTGTTCGTAGAAATTTGTTTCCTGTCCACATATAAACGAACGCATGTATGCTCCATCATTCGTTCATGTTCGCTGTTTGGTGCTTGAAATGGCTTCACAAGATGATCTAATCATTGCTTGTGCGCCCTTTATTATTATTAATGATAATAATGAAACACGAAGGCGTAAGCGAGCAAAACGTCGGTGGTGGATGACGGCTTTATTCAAAAGTCGAAATCGGTAGAGCGGAACAGACCTGATTCATGATCTTACATCTGACATTGGATATGGTCTCTTTGAAAATTTCTGCGAATGAGATCTAGTGATGTCGAGATGATATTACAGAAAATCGGTCCGAAAATCTCAAAACAAGATACAGCATTCAGAGAAGCGATTCCGGCACCAGTAAGGTTAATATTGACTTTGCGATACTTGGCTACAGGGGACTCATTCACAAGTTTGATGTATACATTTAAAATTTCAAAACAGCTTATTTCAAGAATAATCCCTGAAGTATGTTCTGCAATTATTGAATGTCTTAAACAATATGTCAAGGTGAGTAAAAACTACATTCAAATTATTTAGCAAATATATTAAATACAAAAGGGTGTTAGAATAAAAAGGTACATTGAAAAACATTAATAACTACTGATATGGTTCATAGTTGTTTAAATAATTGACAATTGATTCTTGATGTTGAATACCAGAAGCATTTTCAGTTTCATTTTCTGGGGAGACTACTTGAACTTGAAATACCGATTGGGGTGTTGATGGAGGGTTGTCGGACATTGAATACAATGAATTTAACTATTTATAGTCCTCGTGGTACATTTGGTGAAGATAATGAAGGTGAACTGATTCCTGGTGCTTGGAGGAATGAAATAGAAGATAATAATCTACAGACTTTCCGTCCAATAACTAGGATTGGACGAAAAAGTGCTGCTAGTTGTGAAGCAATTAAGAATGAATTTGCCGAATATTTTATTGGGGAAGGTAGTGTAGCTTGGTAACACAAGTATTAATAAGGTAAAAAGTAAATAAAGTAAAATATTATGTACCCATAAAAATAAATAAATATCTTAAATAAAAAATTACATTGTTTTGACTTACCTCAGAGTGTTCTTTGTTTCTCTTGGTACAAAGGACCCCGCACGGATCTTATGCAACAGTGGTTTCCGTCAAATTGGCTAATTTTAGTAAAATATTACAGTTTTAGTCATCCTGAAAAAAAGTCTCCATGGGCACGTAGTTCCATGATCAACATTATGGGAGCTACGGAGCTCCAAAGCTGCTGTAGTTCCATCATTATTTACAACTTTCTGAACATTTTTAATACTTTTTAAAAGATAATTTTTTTAAAATCTATATATAGTTTTGTTTCTGGACTCGTTTCTGGAGTTGCTGAATTTAAATCTTATGTCTAATTGACATAATTGACAATTGACAGCTGTCAATTAACTGTCAAGAAGGTTTAAAAAATGAAAATATCCATCAAGCTTGTACACCTTTAAGTTTTTGGGGTTGCAGAATTCAAATCTAATGTCCAATTGACATAATTGACAATTGACAGCTGTCAACTAGCTGTAAAAAAGCTTTAAAAATGAAAAATCTATCAAGTTTGTTTTCTTTCATATTTTTGGCGTTGTTGCATTCAAATCTCATATTTGATTAACATAATTGGCAATTAACAGCTGTTAACTAGCTGTCGAATAGCGTTAAAGAATAAAAAGCTCTAGCAAGCTTGTATACTTTTATGGCTTTGGTGTTGCTGATTTCTAATTTGATGCTTTTTCAGTATTGTATACCTTTTTTTAATTAATTTACGCGCTGATAACTTGAAAATCTTCTTTTCAGATTTTCATTCTTATTTTAATTGCAGATTGTTTATATAATATAATATAATTCGTAGATTTTATAATTTTTCGTGGAGATTATAGAATTATTTAGCTCCGAATTATTTTTTAGAAGACGACCTCCTTTTCTCATTATACCGATGTAGGTAAGAAACAGATTTTCTCGTTCATTTAAAACTAATTATATTTATATTAAAATGCATTTTGCCGCTAGCATTAGCTTTACCCAGAGCTTACCGCGTGGAGGTTGCATAGTCGGACTTAAGCCCCTTGGTCTGTCTGTCTGTCAGTCAGTCTGTCTGTCAGTTTATTTCTGTTAGTTTTTTGAAGTCCGAGTACGTAGGTCAATGTAATGCCATACTTTCCATAGTTAAATGTGTCCATTTTATTTTAATCTTCAATATTTACTTGAAATTGATCATCGTCATCTTGGGGATTTCTATTAGCAACATCTTGTATATAATTGAGTAAAGCTCTACTAGGATATTGAATATGCTGTTGGTGTCGTGCCCACCCTAAAAACCATAAGATACTGGCTATGTGAGCACAGCATCCTATTGTTCTTGCACCAGACTTGCATGTACAGTAATGTCTTATTTGAAGAGCTTCTCCAATATCCATTGCTTCATTATTTTCTCTAATATCATTATTATTTGCTTGAAAAGATATCCAAATCATATGGCGAGTCGCATTTCTAAATCGTGAATATATTCTGAACCGCAGAAGTCCTGGTTCAATAATATTCCTGTCAAATTCAAAAATATCTGTACTATCATGATCAAGTTTATCTTGAATATAACTCGGAGCTAATTCAATTTGATATGGTCCATGCGTCAAACGTTTTAAAAACTCAAGGTCATAGCGCGGAAATTCAGGTACATGGCCCTGATTTAGTTGCTCCCAATTAGCATTTCTTCTATTATTTAATCCTTCTACTATAACCCTTTCCTGCAATTCATTAACTTCATTAATTTTTTCTTTAATACTGCGTGCTAATTCAGCAGTCTTATCTGCCATTAACAAAAGTCCTCTATACTTGTTAATGAGCGCTCCTGCTATTAAATAAAAGTCTCTAAGATGTAAGACATGATTTCTTATTATTATACCATCAAGAAATCTATAAATTGACTTAATGTGTCCATTTCGAGCCTCCACAGTCCAACGATTTATTGTTACTGTACGTGCGATGTTAGCATTACGAGTTGAAAGCTGGCGCTCATTTCCTTCTAAAAATGGAGGCATTTTTATTACATACCGTTCATTTTCCAAAAACTGAATTGAATCTCGATATCCTCTATCAACAATGAATACATCGCCATCTTGGAACCATTCATTGATATTATTTACATCTCTTTGAAAATTATTAACTAAAATAGAAGCATCATTATTTCGTGAATCAGCAAAATAAGGGCCACGGATATCTAAGATATAGCCATTGGGCGCCACGCTCATTTCAAGTTTAACTAGGTGACGACCTTTATGTACAGAATAAGATTGCCTCAAACTTCGATAGTTACCTGACTTTTCAATATAACTATAAGTTCCATCCACTATAACTATAGCCTTCTTTTGCTCTGGATTCTCATTGTACAATTCATTTGCAAACGGTGTAACATGTCTTTCAATGTATGTTTGTCGATTTATGGCTCCAAGCCCAATGTTTTCTGGTACAAATTGCTGCATCAATGATAGTCTTACGACTTTTATGATCATGCTAACACGTTGCCTGTTCGAGTATTTAAATAAAATCTTTAAAAAATCATCAGAAACTCCGTGTTTCATTTTTACTAAAAAGGTAAGTAAGGATTGTTTTGTAACATGACGCATAAAATTATCTTCAGGTACGGGAACGCAATAGTTAAATAGGTCATCAAATTGAGGTCTAGTTAAAGATGTTAAATATAAAAACTCTGCATCTGTTAATAATTCGGTATCTAAAGGAGTTTGCTGATAATGTACTGCAAAGTCACGTAAACCTGCGAAAAAGTTACCAATTTCAGATCCAGTTAAAACAATAGGCCTTGTCAACGATTGAAAACCAACATAAAATATTTTTGAAAGAAAACTTTCATTATCAAGATGGTGCTGACAAACTCGAGATGCTGTAGGAATGTAAATACTAGTATCTATATAGATTTTTACCCTTGCTTTAACAGAAAGTCTGTGCATATTGTCTCTTAAATTATTACAAACCATACACGTGGTTGATGACTTTTGCTTAATAACTTTTAATCGCAAGCTATCTGGATCCTGTAATGCTTCTAAATCACGATTGATAAGTGTATCACATGTTATGCAGATGCGAGAATTATTATCTACTTGCATAGGTGGATAATTAAGCTCTTGGCGATAGCCAATTGCTAAGTTTGTTTTCTCCTCGTTATCAAAATTGCGCATAAGGCGCATTGTACGCGGAAGAAAAAGATCATTGCAAACATAGCAACGCACTTGTTGAGCCATTTTAGTAATTATAAAATAACGTACAATTTATGAAAAATTGACTAAATAATTTTTATAATGATTAATTAAAATCTGTCTAAAATATTTTGAAAATTAAAAATAAAGAAAATGAATATTCTATTGTAAATAGAAATCGAAAGGATTAATAACAATTAGCGTTAACTAAGCTAGAAGTTTACTTTGCTGTTTCTTTTTAACAATGTAATAATAATTGATATTTGTTTATAATTAAACTGTTTAAGTTTACAAAACAAATGGCAAAAAACCAAACTATTCCCGGAAATAAAAAAAATGCAGTTATTTTAAAATATGGATTTAAAACACAAGTGCGTTTAGTGTTTTTAAATATAATGTTTTTTAGTTTATTTTTCTACACGAAAGTTAAGTAATGTCAAGCTGTCAATAATTCATAAGTTTTTAAATGTTTTTTTTAACATCTAAAAAATGTAAATAGAATTGCATTTAATATTAGCTATTGGTAACTACCGAAAATAGACTATGAAATTAAATTATGTTACAAAGATTATGAATTTATTATGCTTCTTTGGTCATCGGTAAGTAGGTCAATATCATTAATGTTTTAAACAGATTTAAGCTAGATTCAAATGAACTTTTGTGACTTAGAACTTAAGTTTGATTTAAGGAGTTAATAAGTAATAATATTTTGTAGTATTACATAATAAGCACTAATACTTTAGGTAGTAATACTTCCACTAGCTAAACTTAATATGTACTAATATTTTAAGTAGTAACAGTTTAAGTAGTAACCTTTGGTATGCTAGATATTATAGTATTTTAGAAATCAGACGCAGTTAATTCCTGCGACTGCAACCTATCCATACAAACATTCTTATTTTCTCTAAAGACATATAATATTGAGAAGGTTTTTAATTTTTTTATTCAACATATTTGAATTAAGCAGTGATAATAACATAAGTATACAAGCTTGCTAGAGCTTTTTATTCTTTAACGCTATTCGACAGCTAGTTAACAGCTGTTAATTGCCAATTATGTTAATCAAATATGAGATTTGAATGCAACAACGCCAAAAATATGAAAGAAAACAAACTTGATAGATTTTTCATTTTTAAAGCTTTTTTTTACAGCTAGTTGACAGCTGTCAATTGTCAATTATGTCAATTGGACATTAGATTTGAATTCTGCAACCCCAAAAACTTAAAGGTGTACAAGCTTGATGGATATTTTCATTTTTTAAACCTTCTTGACAGTTAATTGACAGCTGTCAATTGTCAATTATGTCAATTAGACATAAGATTTAAATTCAGCAACTCCAGAAACGAGTCCAGAAACAAAACTATATATAGATTTTAAAAAAATTATCTTTTAAAAAGTATTAAAAATGTTCAGAAAGTTGTAAATAATGATGGAACTACAGCAGCTTTGGAGCTCCGTAGCTCCCATAATGTTGATCATGGAACTACGTGCCCATGGAGACTTTTTTTCAGGATGACTAAAACTGTAATATTTTACTAAAATTAGCCAATTTGACGGAAACCACTGTTGCATAAGATCCGTGCGGGGTCCTTTATCTTTTAAAAATAGCATAGATTTGAAAGCAAACCAAGTTGATGAGTAAATAGAATCTGTTCCGGATCCAGTTTTAAAAGAATTGTCTTGCTTTTGTCGTTCACGACGAAAAGATCCTAATAAGGAATTTATTTTTTTCTTTACTTCAACCGAACTGCATGTCATAACTTTAGCAATTTCTTCCCAGGCATCATTTTTCTTAATTTTATTTTTATAATTATTATTAGTTGGATTCCATAAACATTCATAAGTTTGATATAATGTTATTAATTTAATAGAATCGCTATTGGACCACTCCATAATGATAAATTGATAACACAGGGGAACAGCTGTTTTGGTGTCGAGGTTTTTTGAGCTGATTCTATATCAATTTGATGTCCTGAATTCAAATAACGTATTCATTTGTACCTAGGAGCTCAAATTTTTAAGATATACAATTTTAGAGAAATATAAGTTACATAATTGTAACTCAAATCCGTAAGTGTAGTAAACAAAAGTAGATACGAAATTTTTATTTTAGATATACAAAATACAATATTATGTCGTACTTACAAACAAAAAAAAAACATTGAAGAAATGAAATAGTCACTCAACACTTGGAAAGCTTCTTTTCCGCGACATTCTTGAATATTTTTTTAAACAGTCCCTTTTTAAACTCCAGCAGTAATCTGCCATCATGTGCATGTCCCATCTTCCTTGGTAGCGGTCCTCCATAACTTTAATATCTTGGTGAAATCTTTCACCTTGTTCCTCACTCATGTCTCCTAAATTTTCTGGAAAACGGTCTAAGTGGCTGTGTAAATAGTGTATTTTAATACTCATATTGCACCCTAAGGATTTGAAACTATTAAGCATCTTGTTAACCATTTCAACATAGTTTTCAGCTTTATGTTTGCCTAGAAAATTTTCTACAACTGCAACAAATGATGTCCAAGCTTCTCGTTCAACTTGATTCATTGAATTTATGAAGGCAGGATCCTTAATTAATTGTCTTATTTGTGGGCCGTCAAATATCCCTGCTTTGAGTTTTTCTGTGCTCAACTGATGCATTTTTACCCTTATATATGCAAAACAAGACCCATTCTTATCAAGAGCCTTTACAAATTGCTTCATTAAGCCCAACTTTATATGTAACGGAGGAAGTATAATTTTTTCTCTTTCAACCAAAGCGTCGTTAATGACATTCTTTTCCCCAACGTCCATGTTTTCTCTCTGAGGCCAATCTTTTCTAACCCAGTGGTGTGTTTTGTCCCTACTATCCCAGAGGCACAAGAAACACGGATATTTCGTGTAACCACTTTGCTGCACAAGAAGAAAGTTTACCATTTTTAAGTCTACACAAAGCATCCATTGATGTTCGTAATACTTTATCTTCTGCAAGACCAGAGCTATGGTATTATATTCTTCTTTCAGTTTCGTTGAGTGAGCTAGTGGTATTGAACCATATTTATTCCCATTATGTAGAAGGACACATTTTAAACTTCGCTTTGAACTGTCAATAAATAGGCGCCAATCATCTGGAATATATTCAGAAAGTCCCATTTCTTTCATGAGTCCCCTAATTTCGTGACAAAATACAAGATTGTCTTCTTGAGAAAAGAATGGTAGCAGATCTTTTTCTCTTGTACGGTAAAAGGTAATTTTGGTTCCTTGTTCCAGTAAATTTTTGTCGTTCAACCTAGAAGCCAGTACTTCAGAAACTTTTTTCGATAAATTGAGATCCCTGGTGAGATCATTTAATTCATTTTGATTGAAGCGTTGAGGAACTGATGACGTCCCCTCGTAGTCACTCTATTGTGTGATGCGCTGAAGGCGCTGACTTTTAGAGATAGTGCCGTATGGCACTCGTACTCCGTTATATTAGTTTTGGAAGTTTCGAAGAAATAGAAAACTATTTATTTTTAGAGAAAAACAAACAAAGCAGTTTAGACCTCTGTTACTCGATGATATGACAAAAGTGGGTGTGGATGTGTGTGTATGTGTGTGTGGGTGTGTATGTGTGTGTTCACTCTGGAATCACCGGGGGGCGTTTACATTTCTGTATCGGGTTCTGTTCAGGTCGGGGTTGGGATTTATGGGGAAGAGGTTGTTTTGGAAAATGGGATTAGGCATGCCGGGGAGTTTTGCATAAAAAGTCCGATGTCGTTTGTCTATGAATTCGTCTATGGTTTCCATTTTTAAGTCCGTGTGTATGTCTCTTCCCCTTATGTACCAAGGGGTGTTTGTTATGCGTCGAAGTATTTTGTTTTGACATGTCTGTAGTCGTTTTTTGTGTGTCTTTGCTGTATGGCACCATGCGTTGCTGCCATACAACATTGCTGGTCTGATTGTCTGTTTGTAGAGTAGCGTCTTGTTTTTTAAGTTTAGTTTACTCTTTCTGTTGAGTAGAGGGTATAGTTTGCTGTAGAGTCCGTTTGTTTTGTGTATTTTGTCAGTGATGTGTTGTCGCCAGCACAGTTTTTTGTCAAAAGTGATCCCCAAATATTTTAGGGTGTCCCCCCAAACTATTTGGCGATCTTGCACCGTGACTGGCTCTGGTCGTCTGCGTGTGTTTGTGAAGAGGATCGCTTGTGTTTTTTCTGGATTAGCTTTGATTTTCCAAAGCGTCATCCAGTTTTCGATTGCGTCTGTTTGTCTTTGTAAATTTAGTTTTAGTCGTCTTTGGTTTCTGTCGGTTGCATATATTGCAGTGTCGTCTGCATATATTGAAAGTGATGTGCGGGGGATTTTTGGAATGTCAGCTGTGTAAATGTTGTACAGGATCGGGGCTATGGGGGAGCCTTGAGGCACACCTGCTTGGATGATTCTTATTTGGGAGAGGGACTGATAAGCTTTAGCGAAAAATTTTCGGTTTCTAAGATAAGAACCGATAAATTTTATGAAGTTTAGATTTATGTGAAAAGTGTGGTGCATTTTATAGATCAGCCCAAGATGCCATACTTTGTCGAAAGCCTTCTGCACGTCTAGTGCGATCAGCCCCGTAGAGCTTTTTCGCTGTAGACCCGCAGAGATGCAGTCGACCAGTCTGACAAGTTGGTGTTCGGTAGAGTGGCTAGCTCTGAACCCGAACTGCTCGTCTGGAATAATGTTTTGTTCCTGTAGGATGTCTTGTAGCCGAGATAGGAAGATTTTCTCCGCTATCTTGGCCACGGATGATATAAGGCTGATTGGTCTCCACTTTTGGGGAAAAGTGAGATTTTGTTCTTTTTTTGGAATCATGGTGATGACTGATGTTTTCCAGGGCTTTGGAAAAATAGTCAGTTTGAAACTGGCGTTTATAATGTCTGTGAGTGAGTCTATTACGTGGTCGGGGAGTTCTTTAAGAGTTTTGTTTTTTATTCGGTCGAGGCCTGGAGCTTTTTTATTGCTGGACATTTTTATTTCGTTTTTAATCTCAACTGGAGTAGCGGGGGGGATCGGGGGGGGGGGCAGATTTTCGGAGATAAGTCTTAAAAGTCATCTGGCGTCTCTTTCGATCTGCTCTTCACGGTCTATGTCGTCGTCTGGGTCGTTGTGTGTTTGGAATTGCTCCTCCAGCGAGTCGGCGAAAGCTTCCGCTTTCTCTTCGCTGGAGTAAGCCATTCCGTTGTGACCGTGTAACGGAGAGATGGAGGTTTTTCCCTCCCCCCCCCGAAATACCGGGACATTCTTCAGAGAGAATTATCCTCGGGATTCAGGCTGGTCAGGAATTCCCCCCATCTCTCGTTTTTGTGGTCTAATATTTGTGTCTTTATTATGTTTGTGAGTCTGTTTGCTTGTCTGCGTATGTTTGGGTCTAGGGTGTTTCTTGCTCTTCTTCTTAGCCTGTTTCTTTCGCGTATGAGATTTTTTATATCCCTTGGGAGACTATACGGGTTGTGTGTTGTCTCTGTAACAATGTCTGTTGCCTGTTCTAAGGCTGTCTGTATGTTTGTCGTCAGAAGCGTTACCGCTTCGTTTAGTCTGTCTTCGTTGTCTATGTTGTCTGTATTTATGTTTGTGTTTGTCATTTGAGTTTTAAAAAGATTCCAATTTGTTTTATTTATAGTATTTGTATGTCTTTTGTACGTATGTTCTCCCACGTAGAAAGAAACAGGAAAGTGGTCGAGCTTAGGTTGTCCATGGTTGTCGTTCGTATGTTATAGTGGCACTTTTGTGATAGTCCAAAGTCTATTGTTGTTGGGCGTGCGTATTGATAGTGAGTTGGTTCGTTTGGGTAGTGTATGTCGATTAGGTTTTGTGTGATGTGTCTGTGGAGTATGCGTCCGTCTCTGTTTGTACTTCGTATGTTGTTTCCCCAGGCAGTGTGCTTTGCGTTGAAATCGCAAGCCACTAACTGGGGACAGTCTTTGTCGAAGAAAAGGTTGTTTAAGTCGTTGTCTGTAAGTTCTATTTGTACGCGTTTGTAGATTGTCTTTAGAATTAGCGGTCCGTCTTCCATGCTAATCTGAATCGCGGTGCTCTCCAGACTGTCATGGTTTGGAACCGCCAATTCGTGGTGTTCTAGTCTGTTTTTTACGAGGATGGCTATGCCGCCCCCGGGTCCGTTTCGTCTGTCTGTCCTGTATGTAGTATAGTTTTTGACGTTGTAGCGAATTCCAGGCCTGAGGAAAGTCTCTTGTAGCAGAGCCACGTCGATTCCCTCCTCCAGGAAGTAGTCCTCCGCTAGTTCGTCTTTTTTGTTCGTCAGTGAGTTAGCGTTCCATGTTATGATGTGTAAAGTCCGTGGTCTTGTCAGTCTAGTTTGTCTAGGCATTTAGAAAGGCCTTAAGGATTGGGTTGTTTTGGATTTTGTTGGTGATTAGTTCCAGTTTTTTTCTATTAATCTCGTCTTCTGACATCATCAGAAGATCGAGAAGTTGTGATTGTTTGTTTTTGTTAGTGTTTGTGTTGGGGGGTGTAGTTTGTTGTGTGGGTGTGGCTGTTGTGTGGGTGTAGGTGTGTGTTTGTTTGGGCCATGTTGGCGTAGGTGGTCCCCGGCACCAGTGGCTTTGAAGTGAAAGTTTTTTGTGCGCCGATGTTGCGCGGGTTTTTGGGGCACCTGCTGTGACTGGCAGGGTGTGGGCCCTGGCAGTTACAGCAAAGTGGTGAAGTTTTAACTTGGTGACAATTTTTGTAATAATGCGCCCCGGCGCACCTGTAGCATACTGGTGCCGCGAAGCACCTAATTTCGGTGTGCCCGAACTTTTGGCACTTTTTACATTGTTTGATGTGATTGTTGTTGGTCGGTTTCTGCGATTCTATAGTCACGGGGATGTCGACTATGGTCTCGATGTTAAATATATTGTCCTGCGACTTTGGCAGGAGAACTTTTATAATTGGGCAGAGCCTTCTGGCTTTGCCCAATTTTAAACGATAAATTTCGGAGGGTGTGAAGCCCTGCTCAATTAAATCGTTCTTGATGGTACTGACCTCCATTTCCATGCCAATGCCGCGGATAAAAACATTTAACATCTTTTCCTCGGGAAGGAGGAAAGTATGGTATTGAACTTTATGTTCAGTCAGGTATTGTGTTATTTTACGGTGGTCGTCCGTAGTCTTAGGGGTCACTTGGATGCCCAGGTGAACTTGCCTTGGCCTGTAGGCCAGTTGGCATCCAAGATTTTTTAACTCTTTTGTTATCGTAGGCCAGTTTTTTACGTCCCTGATGGTGATAGGGACGGTTTTTTCAATGTCTTGTCTGGCGTTGTTGTCCGTGTCCATGGCGTCGTCGGTGTTGTTTGTCTTGTCTTTTTGTCTGTTTTCGTTTATTTTGTCGAAATGTTGTTTTGTCTGTAGGTTTGTCGTCTTTGGGGCGTTGATAGGGGTGATTTTTAATTCTTTTAGTTCTGAATGTACGGGGTTTTGGACTTTAGTAGGTGCCAAAGTCGGGAACTCCGTGTTATTTGTGGGTTTTGTTTGTGTTTTTGTTTGTTGTGTTGGTGTGTGTTTGGTGGGTGTTTGTTTGGTGGGTGTTTTTTCGGGTGTGGTGTTGTTTCTTTTTTGTTAGTGTGTCTATTTGATCGCCTATCTTAGCCAGCATTTGTCTAAGATTGGCCATCTGAACATTTTGTTGTTCTAGTTGAGATGAAGGTTATTGATCGTCGCCTGAAGGGCTTCGATCGTGCGTTCCTGCTGTTCAATGATCTTTATGGGAACGCGCTTGTTCTTCTTTTCTTTTAGATTTTGAATTGTGTCCGTTAGTTTTTTGCGTTTTTGTTCTGTTAAGGTTTGTGTTTTGGGTTTGGTGGATTTGTCTAAGTCGGGTGTGGGTAGGGTAGTGAAATCAACTGTCATATCATTGAATAGTGAAGAGGTCTCACCTGATCTGGATTCCATTTTTCTTTGCACTTAATTACCGATTTTATATTAAAAAACACTACTTTTTTGAAAAAGATAGAAGCACTGGAGGAAAAGCTTTGAGTTTTGCAGCTGTTTTCTCCTAGAGCTCTGAGAAGAGCTCCAGGTGTGGCTTTGCGCTGAAAAGCGCAAAGCAGAATTTCTTTTTCTTTTGTTTCAGATATTTCCAAAACGTCTGTAGCTGCGAAAACTCCCGTCTCGCCAACACAACAAAGGTTTTCTGCTCGTTAGCCGTAAGAACTAGGTAACTGGTTAGGTAGCTCTGCATCCGTCGAAGGGTGCAGTTGTAATAATTCATAGTCACTGTTAGTTTCATTAGCATCAGAAATTTTATTAGCATCAGAAGAGCGTTCAGAGGGAAAACATTCGTCATGTAGCTGATGAAATGTTGGAATCGGTATTTCTTCTGAGTGCGGGATAGGGCGTATTGCCGAGTCTAAATTGGGATAAGTCCACCTACTGCGGTTATTTCGATTGATTCCATTAGTATTTACTAAACAGAAATAACAATCATTGAAGTGGTTTTTTGGTTCTCTCCAAACCATTGGTACGCCGAATTTTAGACATTTTCTTTTCCCGGTAGTCCACTGCCGTAAATGCTCTGTACAAGTTTTACATACGAGATGCGGGGCCCACGTTTTGTCCTGATCACCAAGCTTAACTGCAAAGTATCCAAGATACGCTCGCTTTACAAAGTCAGTAATAGTTTGTCTGTTTTGTTGAAACATGTAACATATTCTCCGCATATATAGCAAAACACATCAGGTTGATTTACACAACTTCTTCTTGAACTGGAACCTGAACTCATTTTAATTCTGTTCAATAACACAAAAACACTCTTTTCTTAACATAAAATAACACGCCGAATTCGATCTACTCTCATTAGTAAGAACGCACAAACTGACGAGACTTACCCGAGTTAGGTGATTAAAAGGGTCAGTTCAGGTACCTGATAGGCAATGGTTCCACTATTTATAGATTTACTTGGAATTTACTCAATTACAGACTGACAATAAAACCATTGTACCTACATTAACAGGTTGATCTATATTTTTGAGTTTGTGGTTGACGCCGGTAAGATTTTTCCAAATATTTTTATTTTATTGTGGTAAATATGAATTAAAATGAGTCTTGGATGTGTTTTTTTTATGTGCCATTTAAAATATTAGAAAAAAAAATTCACTCCGATCGGAGTAATCGGCATTGCAAGTGAAAATTTTTACTAGATGCCGATCGGAGTGTCCAATTAAATAAGTAAAGAAATAATAAATCGAACTCATGAACTCAAAACATTTATTTCTAAATCATTTTTGTACATTTTTATGGTAATCCTCAAAGCAATTAAGGCAAAAACCTGGTTGTCCAGGGCACATTTTGCATTCATACACTGTTTGCTTTCTTTATTTTATTTTTCCTGCATTCTTTGCATTCCTTTCTGCTTACCCGTTTTGTTTCTTTAGTTCCTTTTTTTTCACTAACAATTTTTTTCTACTTTGCTAATGCTGTGGACATTTATTTGGCCTGGAGGAATTTGCGGCAAATTAGTAATTGGTCGTCTGGCTAGTAAATTTCTTATGACATCCAATCGGAAGTCATATAATCGTAACTGGTCAGACCGCGAATATTTATTGTACAAAAAATAGGCGTTTATCATGCTCATTTGCAGCACATGCATGAATAACTTTTTGTACCACCGAATGGTTTTACGGCTGCAAGGATAATATGCCATCATTTGATCCTGTCTATCTATCCTCTTCGGGCCCAAGAGAGAATTGACGTAAATTTTTTGCTGCCAAGTGAAATAAATACTCTAATCATTACACTGGTTTACAGCCAAAAAATACCAAGAACGCCACATGCCTAGATAAGTTAATTGGGACCTCCTGAACACGAAAAACGCTATAATTTTTTTTTTTTAAGTACCGTTTTTTAGATAACGGTACTTTTGTGTTTTTCGGTGTATGGTCCCACTCAAACCCTTATGGAGCCCAACCGAAAAGTCCGATCGAGATAAATGTCATACCGTTGGAAAGGCAACTAAATGCCTTTTCCGGCGGTATACTATAAATTTCTATGTGACAAGAAGTGGCTGAGTTATAACACCTCAAAGTTCAAAATTTGCCTATTTTTTACGTTTTTTTTTCAAAATTTTTCATTTTTATTTGGTTTTTTTTTCTACGTTATTGTAAAGATCTGGAATGTTTTATTTTTTTACCATGTAGTTTATTTAATAACCAACATTTTAAACGTAATTTGAAAAAAAAAGGATGAAAAATAAAGTTTTTATTAAGGATTTTGTGGAACGACAATATTTTCATTTTCATTGCTCACACGCTATATTCGGCGTAAATTAAAAAAAATTAAATTAAAATGACGAGCGACTTGAATTTTTCCGTTTTTTTTTCGGATGTATCTTCGCGAATGAGGAACCAACAATAGTCTGCCATCATTTGTTCATCCCACCAGCCCTTGTAACGTCTCTCGATTTCTTGCATTTCCTGGTGAAATCTTTCACCCTGCTCATCACTTTCGGATCCCAAGTTCATGGGGAAAATATCCAAATGACTGAATAAAAAGTGTAGTTTAGGTGTCATATTTGAACCTAAAAGTTAAAAAGAATAAATTTCAAATAATTTTCAAATGATAACGGCCTTTTTGATATACATGCTTTCACTCAACGCTTACCAATGGCATTGAATTTTTGCAGTAATGTATCGATCTTCTCAGCGTAATCAGGACTTCTGTAGTTTCCCAAAAAGTTGTAAACGATGTCCTGGAATGCTTCCCATGCCTCCAAATGAGCTGGACCTAAACACTCATTAAATGCTTGGTCACCGTACAGAGCCCGAATTTGAGGTCCATCAAATATACCAGCTTCAATTTTGCTCGCTGTGGCTCTCGGAAATTTTTGTTTAAGGTAATTCATGGCAAGACTGTCTTTTGGCAACGTTTTCACAATATTTGTAAATAACCCAAGCTTAATATGTAGTGGAGGAAGTATTATCTTCTCCTGAGGAATGAGTGGGTCATTTTTAATATTGTACTCTCCGTGCGTACGCCCACTTCGTTCGGGCCAAACTTTTCGGATGTAGTGATTCTGACGGTCACGGCTGTCCCATAGACATAGAAAACAGGGAAACTTCGTATTGCCCCCTTGCAATCCAGATAGTATGGCAACTAATTTAAAATCAGAGCAAACTTTCCATTGATGTTGGTCATATTGTATGAGAGCGAGAAGTTCTTTCATTGCTTCATATGTTTCCTTTATGTATTTTCCATATCCGATTGGAATTGATGGTTTCGTATTCCCTTTATGAAGCAAGACTGCCTTCAAACTATCCTTGCCTCCATCCAGAAAAAAGACGCCATTCCACTGGGTCATAACTTTGTTGGAGAGCATTGAAAAGACCACGTATGTTGGCACAAAAACAAAAGTTTCCCGTTTTTGCGAAAAAAACTGCAAGTTGTTTGCTACGATCACGGTAATATGTAACACGTGTCTCAGGAGCACAATATCCCCACTGTTGCAATCGCGATGCAAGTAATTCAGATTTCGATTTCGGCAAATACAAATCTCGGCACAAATCATTAAGCTCGGCCTGAGTAAGTAAATGGGGTTTCTTATTTGATTGCATTTCTGATTCACTGCACTCATCTGATGAATCACTTATTGTTGTTCTTTTTCGTATTTTTGTGGGCTCTGCTACAATCAGCTGCGGTTTGGGGCACGATACTGAGTGCGGCACTGGCAGCGTCACCGAGCTAACAACTGGATAAACTGGTTCAATTCTACGTCCGACAGCCTTTTCCGTTAAACAGAAATAACAATCTGTTGTATGACTGATCGGGTTTCTCCATTGCATTGGCTTTCCAAATGTGAAGAAACACTCTTGACCCTTACCAATTTTATTTAATATTGTTCGGCAGTTGTTACATGCATTATTCGGTGTCCACGGTTTGTCCAGAGACGCAGGTCGAAAGCCGAAATACTTCTTATACGCTTCAGATAAATTTTTCGTATTCATTTTTCGCATCAAATGCTGTGATTTCTTTTTCACAAGAACTCCACAAACATAACAAAATTCGTTGGGATCGATGAACACATTTTATTTTTTGCACGTACAAAGCCAAACTGTTTACTGTGATCAGATTCAAATTCTGATGGACGCCGAATATAGCGTGTGTCAGGGCTACCAACGTATACAGTGATTCAAATTCTGATGGACGCCGAATATAGCGTGTGTCAGGGCTACCAACGTATACAGTGATTCAAATTCTGATGGACGCCGAATATAGCGTGTGTCAGGGCTACCAACGTATACAGTGATTCAAATTCTGATGGACGCCGAATATAGCGTGTGAGCAATGAAAATGAAAATATTGTCGTTCCACAAAATCCTTAATAAAAACTTTATTTTTCATCCTTTTTTTTTCAAATTACGTTTAAAATGTTGGTTATTAAATAAACTACTTGGTAAAAAAATAAAACATTCCAGATCTTTACAATAACGTAGAAAAAAAAAAACAAATAAAAATGAAAAATTTTGAAAAAAACGTAAAAAAATAGGCAAATTTTGAACTTTGAGGTGTTATAACTCAGCCACTTCTTGTCACATAGAAATTTATAGTATACCGCCGGAAAAGGCATTTAGTTGCCTTTCCAACGGTATGACATTTATCTCGATCGGACTTTTCGGTTGGGCTCCATAAGGGTTTGAGTGGGACCATACACCGAAAAACACAAAAGTACCGTTATCTAAAAAACGGTACTTAAAAAAAAAAAATTATAGCGTTTTTTCGTGTTCAGGAGGTCCCAATTAACTTATCTAGGCATGTGGCGTTCTTGGTATTTTTCCAAATTAAAAATTTGTAAACCTGTGTTATAGATAAATTTTTTTAAAAGCGCAGTTTTTTCAAAAATTGTGGTATCACAAATGATACTTTGGGTCTGTACGATGCTATTAAAACAATTAAGGTTTTTTTTCAGTATTTATTTGTGAAATTTAGAAAAACAGTTTCTTTTAATACTGCAGCATAAAAATACATTGCATTCAACACATTTGCAAAAGGTTAAGTGTGTGCACCCAGGATATCTGCATTTGGACCTACATTTTTGTTTCTCGCTAACGAATTCCGGGAGATGTTTCGGTTCTTGTTTTCGTAAACGTTTGTCAGGAACTGGCATAATTTTTCTTGTTTTCCTTGGAGGTTCATTGTTCTCTTCTTCAGTAGTTGTCGAAGTTGATTCATGTCGTTTTTTTCACTGTACAAAGGAGACTTAGCAAGCGAAAATTTGAATGACAAATAGTCTTCGATGTCTTTTTTGGGAATTTTTTCAGCAGCGCAAACTTCTCGATATTGGAGCCAACTAGCTGCAGCGCTAAAATCAACAAAAGCGTAAATACATCGAATGGTCCATTTATTTGTTCTAATGCTCATAGGGTACTTTGACATAACTCTGTCCAACAAGTCCACACCTCCCATTTTTTCATTGTATTGCTGAACCACTGATGGACGACTGATTTCTATGTATTTTTTTTTCCTGCACTGACCAGCGCTTGCATGAACCTAAGGGCTCTGTTCCAAATTCTCCCGAAGCCAAATGAATTGGTTTAGGATCAAACCATTTTGTAAGAGCTATTTTGTTATCTTCAGTAACCAACATATCATGACTGCCCCTTCCAGATTTTTTTTAAATTTTTGTCAGATAACAACTGCAGATCTGTTTTTGGTATTCTCATTTTCATTAGCGTGCCAGTTACGTATATTTTCCGAGAAAACAGAGTATCAATCAATGTTTCTGATGTGAAGTATCTGTCGACAAATACTGATACTCCTACTGGTAAAGTATCTGTTAGTTTCAACACCACCTTTCCACCAACATTCATGTTGAAATGCCAAACCAAACTAAACATAAATCACTTGACAGCTGACAAAATGGCCGCCAGTTAAAAAAGTGTTGCCAACTTAAAGTTTTATACCTCTATAAAAAACACCCTTTACATAAAAATATTGAGAGTGGAGAAAATTAAGAATTAAAAATTTAAAATATTAAAATTAAAAATTAACGTTTGTCAATTCGTTAAAGCAGTTCTTTATCCTATCCCTCATTAGAGTTTCCTCAGAAGAAAGATTTCTGAAACTTTCATATGAATTTAAGGAAAAGGCCAGACTTTTTAAATTCGAAACAAATTGTCTGGAAAATTTCGTATTTTTATGTTTAGCTTTAACAATCAAAAAATCTTTTTTTAGAGAATTAATATTCGGAGAAGTTTGTGTATCGCGATCTATAGAAATGATGGAATCGGTTTGTGTGGAAATAGAATTATTGCTTAATTCAAATTCTTGCATGTTGAAGGGTTCAATGAATAAACTTGGAGACTTAGGAGACAGGGTTGACTGACAAGGGTTTTCTGGAGTTAAACAATCGAACTGTGAATTAAGCAAAGGGGGTTTTGGTTGAGCACATGGAATTTCAAAATCATTTGAATTTTCTTCCACAATTAAACATGTTAGATTAGTATTATTGAAATTTGGAGAAGTAGACGGTGAAGAAAATTCGGAAGAAGTGGAAGAAAGAGTGGGCGAATTGGGTGAGTGTGTAATAGAATAAAAATTTGCATTTTGTTATGGTGACAATGGCCTAGGTTGAGAACAAGAAATTGACAAATTTGAGTCGCTAGAGTTTCCTTCGAAAGTAGACTTAAACAGTAATTTCATATTTTTTTCAACTGCAGCAGGTTTAATTAAATTCTCTACAGTTGTATCTTCAATATCAAAATTTGATTCAGAAATAGTTGAGAATTGAGATAAATTATTTATATTATCAAAATTAAAATTTTGAGATAAAAGTTCATCTAAACTGCGCCGCAAAATTAACGCATAATTTTAAAAATTGAAAAATTGATTTTATATATTTTTTTTTAACCGACGCCAATGGATTTAAATTGTGTCTTTATGATATCTTTTCAATGTTTTTAGACTCGGTGTAAATATCGAGTAGATAAAAAGCAGTATTTTCTAACAATATTGAAAAAATGACAATTACACAAAAATTTTATTTTAGAAATTGTTTAAAAAAATAAATGATATTACAATAGAAAAAATAAATCAATAACGTGTATTGCCTCCTCTTGCCCTGATTACTGCTTCACATCTTCTAGGCATACTTAAAATCAGGTTTCTAATTGTATCCTGATCCATATCATCCCACATTTCCGTCAACCTTACTGAAAGCTCATTTAGGTCCCTAGGTGGAGGCAGTAAGGCTCTAACACTTCGACTTAGATTGTCCCACAAGTGCTCGATAGGGTTAAGGTCAGGACTTCTTGCTGGCCAAGGTAATGTTGCAATTTCCACGTCCTGGAGGTAATCTTGTACCACTCTAGCGACGTGCGGGCGTGCATTATCGTGCATAAATAAAAATTCTTGTCCGATAAAGGGGGCATATGGTATCACATGTGGTTCTAAAATGTCCGTTATGTATCGATCAGCTGTTAAACGACCTCCCTGAATTATAACCAATTCTGTACGGGCCTCCAAACTAATGCCACCCCACACCATAACAGATCCCCCACCATAGCTTACTGTTTCGACAATGTTGCATTGGGCATATCGCTCGCCAGGACGTCGGTATACTCTTCTACGGCGATCATCACTAAAACGGCAAAATCTACACTCATCGCTGAACAATACATTGCCCCATTCGCGGTCTCCCCAATTTTGATGTTCTTGTGCAAACTGACGACGCTGCCTTCGATGATCTGCAGTTAGAAGGGGACCAGTTGCGGCTCGATAGGGAGTAACTTCGACTTCTGCCAACCTTCTTCGCACTGTATCTCTACTAATACGGTAATTATACCTGCGGGAAAATTCTTGCTGCAGTGATGTAACAAACCGAGTTCGTATTGCCTGCAATCTCAAAAATCGGTCTTGATTATTTGTTGTCACCCTATGGCGACCTTGTCCAGGTCTTCTTTGATTGCTGTTGGTCTCCCGAAATCGTTCCAGTATCCTGGACACAGTAGATTGTGTCACTCCAAGACGAAGTGCCACTTGAACTTGGGACAAGCCTTCTTCTACAAGCGCTATGGCAACAGCACATTCCTCAGGCGAAAGATTCCTATTTTCACGGGCATTTTGGGCCATTTTAACACTACAAACGTTGAACGTTGCCAATACAAGCGTAGAAGCAAATTTAACACACATAGGCCAAATTGCAATTTTATGGAATTTTGTTTATTTACCATTTGTTCTGTATTGTAAACAAATACTGCTTTTTATCTACTCCATACTTCTACATTTTAAATATATCATAAAGACCTGATTAAGAACCATTGGCGTCGCTTTAAAAAATTTCATAAAGTCGATTTTTCGATTTTTAAAATTATGCGTTAATTTTGCGGCGCAGTGTATTTCTCGTGCATTTGGAAGATTAGGTGACTCTAGCGAGAAATTTTGATTCGAAGTGTCCAAAGTTGACTCTAACACAAGAAATTGTCTATTAATTTGGTTGACAGAAGAAAGAGAATTTTTAGCTTCCTGTGCCAGCTCCAAAACATTATAATTTTGGGTATTAATTTGGTCTTCCTCTATACGTTCCCTTATAATGGCGTCAATATCAGATAAATCTATATTCACACCATCATTAAGCAACTTAAGAGGCTGTCGTCGGAGAAAAAATTGTCAAAATTAAAATTAGATACATCTAAATTTGTCAATTCCATAGTGCTTACAGTTTGATTAAAAGACATTATTACTCACAACAAAAGGTTACAAACAAAACTGGCAAATTTAAAATACAAAAAAGGAATAAAGCACAAAAATATTTAAAAAATAACAAAATATTGCACAACACACATACAAAAACAGAAACTTGACAAAATTTTCGTGTCTAACTTTGTACTAGTACCGAACGCGAGAAAATAATGCTCTACCTTAGGCCAAAGCAGAATTTATACTGTTCGAAGAAGGTCAAGCCAACGCCGCTCCCACTTGACCGATCATTGCTATTTCACCTACCTTCACCCTTCCCCCCCCCCCGCGACCCCCCCAAAATACTTGTATAAAATAGATATATAAACGATATTGGGGAAGAGACATATGATGTGACTAATAAAAAATATGGAAAGTAATAAAAATCGAAGTACTATATAAAAAGTAGATATGTTTAAAAAATAGATTTAATGTATAATATATATATAAACTTGCGTGCATAGAAATCGGCCCATTGTAAACTTTTGACTTTGACTAAATTTTTTTAAAAAAATTATTCATCAGATCAAAAAAAGAAATATGTTGTTTGAAAGACAATTTAATATGCTTTAATGTGAGTATAAATTTACGAAAACTTATTTCGACATCCTATGTTTAACATAGTGAAATTAATGCATTAAGCAAATTAAGCTTTTTTATTATTAACATAAATAGGGTTATTGACAATTTAAAACTTAAAACTTAATTTTTTAATAATGGGTATGACCTCCTCTTGCCCTAATAACATCTCTCATACGATTAGGCAAAGATCTAATCAAGTTTGCTATTGTTTCTTAAGGGATGTTAAACCACTCTTCTTCTACTGCAACAATAAGCTCTGTGATCGAGTTTGGGGTATGAAGTCTAGCTCGAATTCTTCGTTTTAACTCATCCCATAAATGTTCGATCGGATTTAGATCAGGACTGTATGCTGGCCACTCCATAACCCGAAAACCGACTTCTGCAATGTAATCTTGCACGATTCTTGCGGTGTGCGGCCTTGCATTGTCATGCATAAAGGTAAATTCGTCTCCAATGTAGTCGACGTAAGGTACCACATAAATTGCTAAAATCTCCTCGATATATCTAGCAGCCGTTAAACCTCTTCTTCCGTGAACACGGTCGCCCCTACGAATGAACTCAGGGTCGGTTCGTGCTCGTATAGAAATTGCACCCCAGATCATACAGGAACCACCTCCATAAGCACTCCGCTCTTCAAAGCAGCAATCTGCAAATCGCTCTCTTGGTCTTCGGTACACTTTCCTTCTTCGGTCGCTACCATGGAGGCATATTCTGGTCTCATCTGAGAACAGAACAGATCCCCATTGTTCCAACGTCCAATTCAGATGATCCCGTGCAAAACGCAGGCGGGCTTGCCGATGAGCTGGAGTAAGTTTTGGACCAATCGCAGGTGTTTTAGGGGTCAGGTTATTTTCCTGCAGTCTTCGTCTTACTGTCCACTGACTAATAGCCACTCCTCGCACCTCACGGAGCTGTTGTTGCACTTGAACGGCATTAAGGTGACAATTTCTTAATGTTGTTGACACAATAAAGCGGTCATCACGAGCGGTTGTAAATCGCCTTCTGCCTGTTCCAGGTCGCCTATGAAAGGATCCAGTCTCCTCATAACGTTTGCACACTCTTCGAACCGCTGCGCGTGTCATATTCAATTGTCTAGCAACAGCTCGCTGACTAAGTCCATTTTCGATTGGGCGGCTTTTTGTGGTGTAGTATGCATTAAACTAACACACTTAAACACTACTGAGATTATGAAAAACGAATTAATATGCAAATTTCAGTTGCAAACGCAATAATTTTAATATTTGACAAATTTGTTATTTTCGTTACAATCACCACATAAACACGTTTCATTTGTTTACCGGTTGCTACGCATATAAACGATAAGCCTTCTTGATAAATTTATACTCACATTAAATTGTCTTTCAAACAGCATATTTCTTTTTTTGATCTGATGAATAATTAAAAAAAAAATATAGTTAAAGTCAAAAGTTTACAGTGGGCCGATTTCTATGCACGTTAGTGTATATATATATATATATATATATATATATATATATATATATATATATATATATATATATATATATATATATACAGTAGAATCTCACAAATTAGAACCACTTTGTGCACCGGGCAGTTCGAATTTCTGGACATTTTTTTTTTACAGAAAATGATAAAATTATAATAAAACTAGTTATGTAAGCTTTATTTTATCACAAAACAGTTTTTATTTATTAACATTTAATTAATTGAACATATTAAATTCATAGAAAAACTTTTAAAAAGTTTTTTAATTATTAGGTATTTAATTGGTTTTTAACATAAGATCAGTAATACTTGTTTGTTTTTTTGATTTATTTAAACTGGATACAACGATATCGTTACGGACGTCCAAAAGGTTAGACATGTGTTTACTGGAAAATACATCACTGGTTTTGCACCATTTTATAACATTATTGATGCCTTCAAGGACTTTTAAATGAGGAATAGGCGTTATGTCGACGTCGCTGCTATCTGAAGCCTCCTCATCGCTATTCTCTGCATCAGATCCGTCAGTCAAACACAGTTTTGTCATCATTTTGTCGTAATCGCCCGAGGATTTTGGATCCATTGTCTGCTGCATGCACACAATATTATTGCTGCTATCAATTACACCATCACCAATTTTGCGGCAAGAAATATGCATTTTATATTTTACCATCCTCACTTTGAAGTTTATTCACTTTGGTTTATCATTGGTGCATGAGCGGAACAGCTTTTTAAATCAGAAAAACGGATGACCTGTAGAACAAAAAAAAAAAAAAATTAAAAAATATGGAACTTAAGTCATGAAAAATCCGGGAAGTCATCCACGCATTTTTCGCAAAGTCATAATGAAGTGGGTTATCAAATCCTCTGAAGCTTCTTGGCTTTTTAGCTTTTCCAATAACCAACGGTTTTAATTTGTGTGAGCCATCAGAATTTGCGCCTAGTAAAATTGAAACGCGTTCTTTTTGAATTTTAAATCCTTGGGCACTTTTTTCACAAGCAGCGACAAATGTTTTATCTGGAAGGCAACGGAAAAATAATCCGCTTTCATCAGCATTATAGATTTGTGTTTCCAATAACCCCATTTCCGCGACTTTTGCACGAAATCTGTGTAGAAATGGAGTGACCTTACCAACATCACTCGAGAGTATTTCACCACCAATTTTTAAAAACCGTATTTCATGACGGGTTTTAAATTTGGAAAACCATCCATCACTTGCAGTAAATGCGTTTTCATCTTTATAGGGGTACACTTCACTAAAAATTGACTTAGCTTTTGCTTTTAATACGGGTCCTGTCACTGTGTTCTTCTTTTCACGTTGATTTAAAAACCACTTATAAAGGCGCTTTTCCATTTCCTCATATTCTGTCTTATGTAAAGATTTTTTTTTTTGCTTCCTGATAGGTGCTGGTAACTGCATCCATTATTTCTTGTTTTTTTGATTTTATGTAGCTGATGGAAGATTTTGTCACATTAAAATCTTGAGCCAAACGATTTCCACTCACGCCTTCATTAAGTCTTTTTAATAACGCCTTCATTAAGTCTTTTTAATATTTTAACCTTAGTATCCAAAGATAAGGTATTTTTTTTTTTTTTACGTTTGTTTGGCATTTTTTTTTTTAACTTTCACACGTATGAACACTTCACTTTGACCTTCAGTCATCAACTGACCCAAATTTGTATATGACCGAATTGTACACACCACGAATAACTCGGTGATTCCCCGTTTTATTTTTACTTTAATGAGCGAAAAAAAATAATTTGTAGTGAAAATACAAAAAAAAAGTAAAAAAACTTCCAGTTCTAATTTTAGAGCGTGTAATTTGGTTTTTCGCCTATTTAGTTCAAAATCATAGAAAAAAAAATTTTTCTAGTGGAAATAAAAACCAAAAGAAAACACTTCCAGAAATTAGAACCACAGGTTCTAATTTCAGAGCGTCCAATACATTGAAATGGCCGGTTCTAATTTGTGAGATTCTACTGTATATATATATATATATATATATATATATATATATATATATATATATATATATATATATATATATATATATATATATATATATATATATATATATATATATATCGCACATCGGCAAGAAAACCGGCATAACTCAAAAAAAACCAAATTTTACAGGAGAGACAAATTAATGAAAATTGCTTTTTTTTCCTTTATATCATACTCACGTGGAAGTATAGTAATCATTTTAAAAACTGCCATGTTTCATCCATGTGGGTTCATATTATTTAAGTCTTAAAGTAAAATTAAAAAGATTTATTTAACAACCCTTATACCCTTAAAAACTATCCTATTTTCGTGTTATGTCACTTTTCTCGCTTGAATTGACTGCACTCGTTTGACTTATGCCTTTTCTAAATACTGTGAATTTGTGGCAGTTAATATCCCGATAAGGGAAAAGAGGCTATTATATCCCATAATAATTTTTTATGAATTAAAAAAGATTCTTTTTAATTCATTTTTTTCTACATTGTCAAAATTCCATGCCTAGAAGAGTCAGGATTAAATAAAAACAAAATATTTTAAATAAAATTTTTATTTAGGATTTCAAATAAAAATTAAAAAGTCATGCCTATTATTATTACCAACATAAAACAGTTTCTATTTTTCAAAACAAATAGGATAAATAAAATTATTATAAACACAAAATATTATACTTAAATAAAGAATTAAAAAGTCTAAAAAAGTTTCTATTTTTCAAGACAAATAGAATCAGGATTAATTATTATAAACACAAAATATTTTAAATATAAGGATTAAAAAGTCTTTAAAAAAGTAATAATAATATTATTATTACCAAGATGAAATAGTTCTTAATTTGTTTTTACAATGATTCGAAAAAATAAGAATAACATCGTGGAATGATCTTTGCCTCTATTAAAGACTGACAATCTTCTTTTTTTTCTTTGGCTGATTGGTGGCTGATTGGAAATTTTCTTCCATAGGCTTTGTGTAACTTAGTCTCCTCTGTTTTATTCCGCACACGTTTTCCACTTCTGAAACCTAGTTCGGTGAAGGTTTCTGAGTAGGGTTTTGATTTTTCATATGAAAAATTTTTTATTTTATTGAAATTGATTGCATCATCATCTTGATCTTCTAAGTAGAACTTGTTATTTCCGCATAATCGTTTATGTCATAAAAGTCTTGGTGATCCAACTCAATAACTTTATAAGGTTTGCCTGTTTTCTTTGCCGCCCTTATTATTGCAGCATATTGTGCGGGGATGTAAATGGGACCGCCCTTTTTCGCTTTTTTTACTTGCTTTTCAATAACTGAATGAGCCGTGTCACCCTCATTTTGGGTATGCCCACAGATCAAAAATTTATGTGTTATTTTTTTAATTTTTAAAAAACGTACAGCATACAAAAATAATGCAACGATATATTTATTTTTATTTTGCCCCCCGCAATTATCTGAATAAAATGTAAACTCAAGATCGTCATCATTCATTTGTGAAGCTATTTTTTCCATAAACTTAAACACACAAGTCCCAATTTCATTTGATCCTCTATCCCCTTCACCTTCATGCCAGAAGTAACATTCCACATTGTCTACTCCAAGTTGACAAATTGTAAAATTGTAGGAATTTATTTTTGACTTGTAATAAAAAAGTGACACTTCTCCTGTAGGGCTTGGTAAAACGGCCTGAAGATCAAACGTTGCTACTATGAAGCTAGGTCCAATCTTTTCTTTATCTTCATCTTTGGACAATCTACTTAATTTTTTTTCCTTTTCGTGTTCATCGTATTTTTCTTTAATTTGATCATCTTCAGGAGAATTTTTGTAAGACTCACATAAATTACATAAGTCTTTTTTTGGTACAAAAAACGAAATATTAAATTCTGTGTTGAAAATTTGAGAATACATAGTAATATTGCCTGCTGGATCTCCTTTATTCTTTTGGATTTCTAAATAGTCCCGATGTAAATCAGCTAGGCTTCTATCGCCAGTAATAAATTCCCGTGAAGTATTTGCTCGAATATAATGGCTTTCTACCCTTGGGATACTGTTTATGTGGTCCCTAATTGATTGTTTTATTTTTTCATCCACCCGCTTGTGATTACCATGTTTTCCCCTTTTTTCATTTTCTGTCAAGCCATTTTTGGTTTTGCTTATAACGGTTCTGATTACTCTGTCACTGATTCCCAATGTATTACGAAAAAATAGTTTACAAACCCTTAGTTTATTTATTCCATTATAAAGGTAAAATGCATGATTTTCTTTGCGAAACTTATTAGGATTGTTATACCTATATTTTGGATTTATGGGTTCAATTTTTCCTCCGATGAAAGCTCTTTGTTTTTCTAAGCTGCTCATATTCCAATAGGATTTAAAAATTTGTTGTCGCTCCTCTTCAATGAACTTATCAAAACAACTAAATTTGCAAGATACGCAAGGAGGAAGCATTTTTCTTTCTGCAATAATCTTTTTCGACTTAGTCGAAACATATTCTTTACCCATGTTTCGCAGACGCTTAGCTTTTTCTTTAATCCATTCTGATTGATTTAATATTCTCTTTTTTGCTATTTGTTGAAGATTCTTCAATTATTGGGGGAGCAGGGTCAGGCACCAAGTGTTCTGTCGGATTTTCAGGCAGATCAGAACGTAAATCAGTCTCAATTTCGCTAGACAGACTGTCACTGTCTGACATTTCAAGGTCGTTGGCTAGGGTTTCATAATTAGGATCATTAAAGTCATCATTTGATGAGAAATCGCCATTAGATTCTGATGATGTGTCAGTGCGTTGCTGTTGTGAAATTTATAGAACAATTACGTCGTAGATAGGGCTTCAATATTATAAGTTTTGTATCATAGGCACTATTAATATGGCTAGAATAAGTTTGTGATTTGTCAGTACTTACAATATTTTGAACTTCAGGCACACTGTCAATCATAGAATTAGATACACCATTGAAGTTTGAAGAAGTCCCACAAATGGATTTTGTGAGGATTTTTTCATCATTGGTTGATTCTTCTTTGTTTGTAGCCAATATATTTAGTATTTTTTCTACACGTGATTTAAATGCCATTTTAAAAAAGATTTGCTATCTGAAACAACACAAATACAAAAAATCATAATAAAAAAAAAGATAAAAATTAAAGTACTTTTAAATTAAAAAAGTACAAGAATGTATTCAAAATACATTCTTGTACTTATAGTAGTAGTAGAAACAAACAGAATTAGTGACATATTTCAAAGATGTGACGGTTAGTTTAACAACATAACAAATAAAATTGTTCTTACCTTCAAAAAGAAAAGTGACATAACTAAAGATGTGACACTGGAACAAACCAAATGCTTGCCAAAAACAACAAGAAAACTGACGTATTTCGAGATGAGTCAGTATTGCTGATTAAATAGGTACACTGCCACTCTGCAGGTTGACACAAGACTGAGATATGACGCTCTTTTTGATTATGGACGACTCCTTCCCGCCAATTCAATAATGACACATTGCGCCATCTAAGTGTTTTCTAGTTGAACTAAACTTATGACACTATTCCTGCGGCAGCACACCCCCAAATGATTCAAGGAACCGAGATAAAACGAAATTTGAATTTTTTGAGTTATGCCGGTTTTCTTGCCGATGTGCGATATATATATATATATATATATATATATATATATATATATATATATATATATATATATATATATATATATATATATATATATATATATGGGTGATTCCACAAAAGTTGGGTAAAATTCGTCCAAATCTTGCCATACGTGTTTTTAGATACTAAATCAAAAACTTTTTTGTAAATACAGTGCATATAATAATATACTTTTAATATCTAAAGGGGCCAGTCACTTTACTAGGTATTTAAAGAGAAATTTGTGTTTTTCTGAAATCTCTGTTCTAGGGACTGACGGGTTGTGCTAGGGACTGATGCCATACATTTATTACACAATAAAACCCCATTTTGTCTTACATAATTAGTATTTATTTGGAAAATCTCACTCTTATCTTGTTCATTCTTATATATTTATTCCAAAATGCAATCAAATTAGAGACAAATCAGTCTTTAGGTAAATTATCTTAGATAATCTCTCTTACCAACAATAGTAACAGTACCATTACTTAAAAATCACTTGAGATCACGTTACTAAACATACCTTGTGGTATGATATCTTACAAAACATAATACTATTATAACAAAAATATTTTTTTCTTATAAATAATTGTACTTTAAAAACACAAAATTGCAGTCTTATTTTTCCTATAATTAAATAGAACAATAATCAAAATCTAGAACACGTAGTTACTTGTCTTACTTTTCATACACATTGACTGGCTTGTTAAATTTATAAAATTTATTTTTTTTCTTAATTACTAATGTAGGAACTGGCAGTTTCTCTATCACGTCTTCGTAAGGCACGTCAGCGACATCATTGTCATTGAGCTTGAACTCTGTCCCATCTTCGTTACAAACTTGAAGAAATGCAACTGTCAGCTCTCCATCGTCATCGTCATAATTAGAGCAAATCGCAGCGTACCGGTATTCTTTTTTTCTCACAATAAACTTGACTAAAACATAATCTCCTCTAACATAGTTTGTTTTAGTTATTTCTTGCCAGTCTCGACTTGTGCTTGCTAGTGGTATATCATCTTCGGAATCTGAGAATACCGCAGATACTTGAAGTCGATTTGCATTGGTCTGGTATTGTAAAATCCCTAATTTATAATGGTTACAGGCGTAATCACAGAAACAACTCAGTGAATTCATTTCAAGTTTATTCGGAATGAAAACATTACCCCTCACTTGGTGTACCAAGAGCGTACCATTAAAAGCTTTCTGCTTATCCTCATTCTCCTTGATCATTTTATTTACTCTCTCAGTATCGGCATCTTCAACAACAGAAATCTTTATGCCTGGACATTTTTCACGAAGTACGCCAACAAAGTCATGTAAATTTGTTATGTCACCTTTATGAGCTATAAGTTGATCTGCACTACGTTTACATGTCGCTCCAACTCCATCTGGAGCTCCTTTGCCATGGCCTGCTTCGTGAAAATTCCATGTATACTTAACAGCGAGCGGATAGAACTCTTGAATCCTACATCCTAAGATACATAAAACATTGTTTTATTCCGATATTGGGTTACGGGCCCATCACTCAAAAAATGCAAGTTTTCTACAGTCGACGGTAAAGTTTTGAGTACTGGTTCTAAATGTGCCCAGATAGCTCCAGCACCATGAGCTAAATTCAAGGAGACAGTGCAATGCGAAGTTGTCTTGTCTTTCGTAAAGACTACCACAGTATGTAGCGAAATTTGCGTACGAGATCCGCCAAAATGATACGATTGGATTTCCTGGTTATGTTTAGTGGTGTAGTTTTCCGAGAAATCCATGTGGATTATGGCATCTTTTTCAGTCAGTGACTCTTTGAGAGATTTAATTGTATTGTATTGGTGCACCATGTTCAGTTCATGTTGAAATAACTTTGGTAGATCACTCTCTTCTAGCTGTGTAATTAAGTCATAAGGCTTAATTTTTTGTGTTTCTTTTTTATATTTTGTTATAAATCGCTCCTTTTTAGTTTTTATGTCTTGGATTAGTTCTTTACTATTTCTCCATTGCTTGACTAGAATTTCATCACTGTTGTCGAATTCGTTATAGGGTAATTTTTTTAGAGAGCAACCTTCACAAGTTCTTGAGAAACATTTTTCAGAGTAGCGATCACAGCAAAGCGTTTGAAGAGCACTTTGGTGGGACGCAAAATTTAAAATGTTTAAGCTTTTCAATGCAGCTAGTTTCAGGTTAACGTTCTCATGGGTGATACAAGCACAAGGGTCACGATCGGTAAGTTTAGGCTCAACGACCCAAAATGGACGTAATCGGCAAAACAAAGAATACCCTATCATCATTGAATTATTCGACAGGAATTTTTGGTGTAGGTTTTTCAAGGAATCCAGCATGTAACGTTTTTGTTTTTTAATATTATTGCGAGTTATACATTCCTTCTTCCCTGCTGCACATCGGCTGTTGCTATCATCTTCATAAAACTTGTGAATAATTGCCATCACTCTGTTCTTGTTGCCTTTCTTTGTTGACTTTGTGCGATTAAATCCCATCTTCTTATATGTTACAGCTTTACCTCCTAACCTCCATATTTTATACTTCTTTGCTACAGGACCAGATAAAACCGCTTTCAAATTATTTTTTTCCTGATATGTACTTGTTTTCTTTTTTTCTTCTAAGATTTGCGCCTGAATAATCTCACCAAACAGTGCCTTTTTCACTAATTCTGCCTTCTGATTAGGATCATTTGCCATTTCTTCAATTTTGCTTCTGGGCGTCAGTGCCTTTTTCGATTTTTTAATTCTGTGTTTTAGTCTTCTGTTCTTCTGTCTTTCGTTAGCAAGTTTCTTCTTTAATTTAGTAATAAGATGGTTCCTCTTCTCTAGTTGTTTATTTCTTATCTTCCTTTGCAAAATACTTCTCCTTTTAGCTTCAGCTTGTCTTTGATCAGCAATACACGGAACTGGGACCTGTAGATCATTTTCTCCGTCAGATGATTGTGGAGTATTTTCGTCCATGTATTGATCAGCGTGTTTACTATTTTTTTTATTTTGTCTGTAAGCTGCTGAGTAAGTAATCCAGTTTTTTTTCACTTTTCTATGCTCACGAGGAGTCATATCCTTTACACATTTTCTCTGCCCTTTTTCCTTTTTTCTGAGGTATTTTAATCTTTCTTTCTCCTTGTACTCTGCTAGCAAAACTGGATCATTTTTTATTTTTTCTAAACGTTTTTTTGCCTGTTCTGACTTTTTTTTTGCTTTTTCTTCTTTAGACAACGGTATTTTTCTTCGCGGCGGCATATTCTACAACAAACAAAAGTTTCTGAATGACGAATCTACGTAAAAGAGTATGACTGTCAGTCCCTAGCTTTTGAATCAGTCCCTAGTCACATTAACAGCCAGGGCCTGATGGTCTAGGGACTGACGAATCAGAACAAAATCACTCGTAATTTACTTTTAAAAAGAAATACCGAGACTTGTAGATAACAAGAACATCAGAACAAACAAATCACATGTACACACAAACAAGAGAGAATAATAACTAATAGACTTTACATAAAATAACTCACCTAGGGCCTGAGAGATTGACTGGCACAGCGCGTGTTTCCTCAGCATCGACACCGATCGCACTAATGTCAAGATGGCCGACGCGAAGCGGCCCCAGCTTATGGCTAACTTCACGTTGTCACTTATGAACGCGTTCATTTCAAAATGGCCGCTTATTTCGATTGCCGCGTATTTTTAAATTTACTGAGTGGCTAGGGCCTGACTATAATTATCGATGACGCTACTTTTTTACAAAATATATATGAAAAATATTTAATTTTGTTTACTTAATAGATTCAATGAAAAAAGGTAATGTAATTTTTAGTGTAATTAAGTTAAATAAAGTTCAAATATCATCAAGGCTTACTAAAATCAGTCGAACGAAAACATTATTTTGGAAATGTGACATGGCTAGGGACTGATATTAAGGATAGAAAAGAACATTTTCTTTATAAAAAGAAATAAATGATTGTAGCAAAAGTGAGTGACATAATAAAAAAATGATTAATTCATATGGCAGACATTTTTATTACTGGTTATTTAAAAAAAAAATGTATAAAATTACACTGGAACACAAAGTTACCCAACTTTTATGGAACTACCCATATATATATATATATATATATATATATATATATATATATATATATATATATATATATATATATATATATAGATCGGGGGAGGGGGTGTCCCCCTTGGCAAAAAAAAAACATTTTGAGGCATTTCCGGGCCTAAAAATCGAAAATTTAGGAAAAATTAGGTGCGGGGAAAGGGGTAGGAAATTGCTTTTATTGGTGTTTAAAACGAAAAAAAGTAAGGAAAGGGAAGTAAAGTGATTTCTTGCCTTTCAAACCTTCTCCTACCATTCAGATTTGTTTGATATAAAAGCTCGGCTTTTCGAACTGCTTGGTATATTCTTACGTCAGTTGTTTAGATTTTAAATCTAAAACGTAAACTTAAAACAAAAAACTTATAAGAAAATGTCTTTCAAAATACACGTTACTAGTCACTTTTCGTTTGAAGTATACGACTCAAATAATCGACTTGTGCCGCAAAACCAATTAGTTAATCCGACGCCAATAATCAACGATATTTGGATCTATTTAAGAAATCCAAGCGAAGCTGGAGAAATAAGTCCGGTAGGATCAATTGAAACCACAAACTGGACTGTTCACGAGGGGTGGAGCCCCATCCTACCCGACAGACCTATTGTCAGCACCGCGCCAAATATTCCAATTGATTGGAGTTGGGATCTACCTTCAGAGATGCTGGAGGACTGGGAGCTACCATTAATAATAGACCAATCTAATGTGATGGACGAAGACGAAGAAGGAGATAGAAGAAGAGGAGAAAGAGGAAAAATGTTAATACTATTTTTTTCTTTTTAAATAAAACAAATTTATATTTTATTTGTTTGTTTTTAATCTAAGTTCACCTCCATATCTATTTTAAGAAAAGTTTAAGAGATTAAATAGGAGTACTTTTAGATTGAAATTAAGTTTTTTGGTTAATAAAATCTGAACTATTGAGGAAGTAAGAATATCAAATAAACTTTTAATGTTTTTGTTTTTTAATTACCCTTCTTAACTAGAATAAGAAATGCTTAACGAGTTGAAATAGAAATTAGAGTGAAAATTGACACCTTTTTGTTTGCTAAAACCTTAATTCAGCTAAATAAATTAAAAATCTTTGAAAATTATTGTGTATAGCAATTTTATTTTTATAAGCAAATAATCAAAGTGAGAATCGTTCTGGACTTTCTTATATCATGAAATTCTTACGCCTTCCACTTATATGCAAATTTATTTTTATTTTTATTAGAATTTGTGGGAATGCAAGGAGGAGGAGGCAAAATTTCAACTCTGGGAGGCGGGGGCAAAGGAAAGGGGCAGTATGAACATGGGAGAGAATCACTACTCTGATTTTAACATCTTCATAAAACACCTACACAGCTCTCTCTTCCAACTCAAATGGGACTTTGAAGATCCCAACAACAAATTATGGTCCATCAAAACTAATGTATTTCCTCCCCTTAACTCCACAGAATTGAACCGAAGACATAATGTAATAATGAGATGACTGGCATTGGGACACACCTACTCCATGCATGTACATCTATTAAAGAGAGATCCCCTCCACTCTGTCCTAAATGTGACTCCCCCTTATCAGTGTTACATCTAATCGAATCCATTTAACATCAAAACTTGAGAGACACCCACGGCATCCCATCCAACATCACCATCCTCATAAAATCTTTTGTCCCACTTAAAGAAAACATAACCAATTACTTAAAAGAATTCAACTTCATAGTCTAATCTATTTATACCAAACTAACTCTAGTGAGCGCTAAATGATCTTAGCTGTCGATGCGCCCTGCCCAACAGAAACAAACAAAAAAAAACAAAAAAACGTTGATTTAAAAACCACTTATAAAGGCGCTTTTCCATTTCCTCATATTCTGCCTTATGTAAAGATTTTTTTTTTGCTTCCTAATAGGTGCTGGTAACTGCATCCATTATTTCTTGTTTTTTTGATTTTATGTAGCTGATGGAAGATTTTGTCACATTAAAATCTTGAGCTAAACGATTTCAACTCACGGCTTCATTAAGTCTTTTTAATATTTTAACCTTAGTATCCAAAGATAAGGTATTTTTTTACGTTTGTTTGGCATTTTTTTTTTTAACTTTCACACTTCACTTTGACCTTCAGTCATCAACTGACCCAAATTTGTACAAGCATATCAAATTTCACACGCATATGACCGAATTGTACACACCACGAATAACTCGGTGATTCCTCGTTTTATTTTTACTTTAATGAGCGAAAAAAAAATAATTTGTAGTGAAAATACAAAAAAAAAAAAAGTAAAAAAACTTCCAGAAATTAGAACCCCCTGTTCTAATTTTAGAGCGTTTAATTTGGTTTTTCGCCTATTTAGTTCAAAATCATAGAAAAAATATATTTTCTAGTGGAAATAAAAACCAAAAAAAAAACAACACTTCCAGAAATTAGAACCACAGGTTCTAATTTCAGAGCGTCCAATACATTGAAATGGCTGGTTCTAATTTCTGGACGGTTCGAATTTGTGACGGTACGAATTTGTGAGATTCTACTGTACTAGTGGTAGGCTCCTGGAATTAGATTCTGTTTGCACAGTTTCATTAAGTCTTTTTTCTTTTGAACAGAGATACTCAATCTGCTTGGATAGCAATTCACAGGATCATTGCGTTTCTCTCTTCCTCTTTTATTGTTTTTAATCATCACCTCAAACTCCTCTTTATCGTAATCTGTCTTTAAAAATATTTTTTTATTGTCACTTTTTCTATGTTGTAACCAAGCAGCATCACTAAATCTAGTTTTGCTATTTTTATCATTATCTGGCCATTCGCATAACCTGAACCCAACCTTCGTGGGTGTATATAGGAATGTTTTTGGACTTTTTTTTTTCAATTTTAGAATGAATAGAATCGCATTCCATCTGCGTATGACCCGGTTCAAAAAATACATGGTCAATTACTTCTAATGTTGGATGAGTCTTTAATAAATGAAGGCACATTGAAGAAAAGTTAAAATTTTTTTGCTGCCCACCGCAACTGTCCGACATCATTCGGACGTGGGTAATATTTGTATGGGCTGATACGTATTTATAAATACAAGAAGATATTTCAGCACTACCTCTCTTCCCCTCTGTTTCATCCCAGGTATAGCACTCAACATTCGCGTTTCCTAAATTATATACTGTTAAATTATATACAGCTAACTTCCTGACATAAAAAGGGCCTGCTGCACCCTTTGGAGTTGACAGCACTGATTGTAAGTCAAAATTAAAAGATAATACATTTTTATTCTTTTGGGCCACTTCTTTATCTTCATTTCTTCTACACCTTGCTGAATTTTTTCTTTCCAGATGTTTATCGTAAGCTTCTTGTTTTAATGATTTTTCACGTTTTACAAATATCTTTTTTAGGTTTATGAAATTTCAGTTTGAATGATTTGAATAATTTCCTGTACGATTCGTAACATAATTTTTTAACCCCAGCCTCGTTACCCTTTTCTTTGTATAGGGAATACATGGTTTTAATAGAAAGTTGAGAGTTCAAATATCGGAAGTCACTTGAAGCCCGGCAATAATGTGACTCAACAGCAGGAAACGAAAGAATGTGAGCCTTCATAAAAGCTTCATTTTCTTCACTATTATTGCTACTTATTTTTTTCCCACCCCTGTTATCTGGATTAACAACACCATATGGAGATAATTTTTTAAACTCCCCTATTATTAAACCTTCACTTATCCCGAGTGTACAAAGGAAAAATTCTCTGCAAACAGGAAAATATTGGCCATTGAAACTGAGGTGGTATTTTTTTGTGAATGCTTTCCGAGAGTCTTCAGATACTGTTTTTCGTTTTGAATTCGCTTTATTTATATGCCTTTTAGGAGTCTTGCAGTTCTTATTTTTACCTCCTGCGACAAATCAAAATGAATTAGGCATTTTAAAACTATAATTAGTAACAAATTAAAAAAAAATGTTTATTACAAATATTATGAATGATAATAGTTATTGACTTTTACCTTGGAGGTTATTGATGCTAATTTAGCTTGAGTCTGATGAATCGGTAACTGAGCAATTATATTGGAAATCTGGATCAAGATCAGAATCATCAGAACTTAAATGTAAATCTGCAGAAAAAAGAAAAACGAAGTTAAACGAAATTCAAGAAAAATTTACTTTGTTTCCATACAGACAATTATTTTATTGTAATCCAGAATCATTAGTAAAGCTTTTACCTTTATTTAAAATATTGAATGCATTGTCTTGACTCGGCTCTTTATCCGTCACCACAATATTGTTATCAAAAGTTAGATGCAAATCGTTTTTCTCATATTCTTCTGAATTCCCTACAATAGAAAATGTTTTTACATTTTTAATGAATAAAAAATTAACATTGAAATTATCTGCACAGTTCGTTAAAAGTTTATTTAAATTTTTCCTTCTTTGTATCAATCATGGTAATTATGTAAATAAAGACACTTACCGAACTCAGTTGCTTAAAATTCGTCAGGTTTTGTACTCGTAGAAGGAGATAGTAACTTATTATTTTCCCCTTTTCCACCAAAAACTGCTTCTTTCAGAGAAAGCAAAAATAATGCGCGCCGAGTTGTCATATTGTTTGGTTGAAAACAAGCAGTTAACTGAGTGAAGTAGAGGAAATCGTAGAGGAACACAGTCAGGTAAAATAAAAAAGGAAGTGTATCTAAGAACACTAAATTAATTTGTTTCCGAGAATTATTATATTCTGAGTATAAAAGTAAAAACCTTTTATCAGAAACATTCCTGAAAAACACTCTGTGTACACAGCAAAATCGCTCTTATTCAATACTTTACATCATTAGTAGGCAAACAGTTGCCCAAATATTTAAAGTGTTAACTATTGAATATGCCACTATCGATAGTCTGCATTAACATTCTTTGAGTTTACAAAAAAAATTACCACAGCAAACACACGAAAGTGACATATTCAATACTTTGCTATTATGGAAATTTGATTTTCTTCTTATTCCAACAAAATCAAAAACGCGAATGTGGCACATTCGAGACTTTGGAACAGATCAGTTCAAAAAATTTGTTCACAGTAACGAATGCAGACTAACGAAATTTTTATTCATTACTTTGCTTTTGGACAAAGTCAAATAGTCGGCACATTTGACCTTTTGACAATGTATACTTCCCCTTCCACAAAGTGAACTTAGATTCGATAGTTTGCCATAACGTACATCAGTCCAAGAGCAGCCATTATAGATCGAAAATGAAAAATGTGTTTTTTTCATATTCGATACTTTGCATTTGTATCGACGATATAGGGAGCAGCATCTGAGAGAAATATAAACACTCTTTCATCTGCAGAAGATTCAGGAAATATTTCATTCACAAATCTGGCGATCGTAGACTGATTTGTCTTGTCAAGTTCTTTGCAGGCCACCAAATAGGAAGAAGAAGCCTCTAATCTGAATGCACCCACAATTAAATTCGCAATATAGCGACCACAACTGTCGGTAATTTCATCAGCTGAAATCCAAATAATGTCATCCTTAAGTTCATTACGTATTTCTTCCAGAACTTGTTGGTAAATTGTTGGTATGTAAGTTTTACGCAGTTTTGATTCAAGCAATATTTTCGCAGAAAATCTTTGAATGTAGGATTTGTTAAGTTTGTGGAGAGGAATATTACTTGCAAGCAATGCTTCACATAAATCCATGCTAAAGTGGTTTTTTTGTTATAGTAGTATAGCAAGCGGGGTTCTGGGACCGATTTGACCTTGAAAGTTAACCCGACCTTGCCCAGTAGCTGAAGAAGTGAATTCAGGAGTTTTCAGTCGTTTGGCTGAAATCTTCTGGAAGTTGTGTCAAAGAAGGTCGTTCTTCGTCCGCATAAGTGACTTATTTACGTTTTTCTTGACCTTTTGACCTTTCTACCTGATTTCCTAGGTGTAAGATAGGTGAAATGGGTGTTAGATGTGTTAAGAGCCGAAGAAGTCTTGACGTCACAGTCCAGTGGCTGTTGATCAGTGCCTTTTTGTCACTTTTGACCTTGAGGATTCTTGCTATTGGTATATGTGTGTTGAATGTTGTGTATTAAATGAAATGAGTTAAAAAAAGTGATGTCTGTAGTAGGATTAGAACCTGCATATGTTGTGTGTAGAACTGCAAAACCAGGGGGACTTAACCTACTTAGCCAAATAGGATTCGTAAGAGAGAATGTAATAATTGGGGTGACATAAAAAAGGTATGCTGAAAAGTGTGCAAGAAGTGCTGAAATTGTTTGAAATTGGTACAAGAAGTGGTCATCAATGAGGTAATATGTCCAGTGGTTGTTGAACAGTGCCTTTTTGTCAAGTTTAGATGTTGAAAATGTCTTCAGAATCGGTGTAAATAGGTGTAAGATAGGTGTAAATAGGTGTGAATAGATGTGTTAAGAGCTTGCAAGAAGTGGTCGTCAATGACGTAATTTGTCCAGTAGATGTGGAAACAGGGTATCTTAACTTCATTAAAAACTTCGTAAACTTCTGTTAGAGGAGAAGTTGCATTAGTTTAGCTGTTATTGGTGTCGTTGTACGAAAGTAGGCGTAACCTGATAAGAAGGGTGTTATTTTGATAGGTTGAATGTGTATGTAGTGTAAAAGTAAGATAAGAAAATAGTTGTTGGTTGGTTGACTAGGTAAAATGGCTTCCATAAGGCATGTATTTGATTGGTTTGTAGTGTATAGGTGTGATAAGAAACTTGTAATTGGTTGGTTGATTAGATGGAATGTGTGTTGATAGCACTTGTTTGTTATTTTGAATAGTAAAAGTTATGGTGTAAAAGTGTATGAAAAAGTAATATATTAGTTGGAAATGTGTTGAAAAAGGCTTTATTAGGTAGTATATTTGATGTAAAATTTGGTAAATGTTCCCCTATAAAGTTGTTTGGCGTCTAAAAGTCGGTAAAAAAGCTTGAAAAAGTAAACAAGTGGAGCCGTAAATCTGTAAAAATGTGTGAGATAAGGCAAAAAGTAAACAAAATGTATGAATAATGTGTGATTCATGGTACTTTTTGTAAGTAAAATTGAGTAAACAAGTGACTCGTTAGGTCATCAAAGTAGATAAGAAAGGTCAAAAATAGTTGATAAGAGATGAGTGAATGTATGTGAGAATGTAAGAAATAGCAAAAACTAGTATTAATAGGAAAATTCCATGCAAATAAAAGAGCAATAAATTTATTTGGTTGTGGGAAAGTTGAATGTAAAGGCAAAAGTTGTTGTTTATCCTCAAGTTATGATATGGAGCTTAATTTAGTTGGGGCTCGTTGAAATTTTGTGTGAACTCGTAGATTTTGTTAGAAAGCAAAAGTAAAACACATATTTGTCAAGAATATAGTAAAATAAGTATCAAATGAGTCTCAAACGAGTTTGTCGGAATGTTTTCGTTGTCTTGTAATAATAGTAAAATTTTAAATGAGCCTAGCCTTTTACCGTATAAAAGTAAAAGTTGTTGTTTGTTTTTCAAAAAGTTAGTTTTGTTGAGAGCTTAGTTTGACCTCGTTGTATTGTAAATCTTAGTAAAATATATATGTACGTTTGGTAATTAAAATACAAATGTAAATTAAGTATATATATATTTAATAATATAATGGTTATAATAATATATAATAAATGTTAAAAAATAAAAATTATTAAATTAAATCATGTTGTTTTAATAAATCATAAAATCCTAATGGATGTAATTTTTTTTCATATTGTTGTAAATATGGTGCACTTTTCCATGTATAAGTATAAATTCTTTGTTGAAATGCTTCATTATTTGGAAAAACATTTCGATTTGACGTTATTAATACAGGAGTACGAAATAAAATTACATCATCCTTATATTTAATTTTTGTGGCACAACTATCACCACCTAAAACTAATTTTAATGTTTCTAAACTACCCGGTTCAATATTAGGTTCATTAAATAATAATATTCTACGATTAATACAATCTTGTAAGGGAAAATTGCAATATTTAGTAAAATTTCCAATTTGTCCAAAATTTAAACAATAATGTAATACCATATCTATAAAATAAGTTTTACCAGCACCAGGATCCCCTAAAATCATTAATGTATTTTTTTTGGGAATTATTTTATGAATAACATTTATAAGGTTAGTTAAAAAATCTAATACTACAGGGATATAAGTAAACTGATATAATAAAAGTTCATTTAATATTTCCACCGTTTCTCCTCTACTGAAATAATATGTATCAATAGTTGAAGGTTGTGCAGCAAATAATGGCGTTGAATATTCATATAATCGATATAAACCTTCAATTGATAATTCATTAATTTCCGATTTCCAAATATCAAAAGCTGTCTCTAATATAATATTGCCCGAAGTATAATATTTATGGGGAGAATTATACCATAATTTTGTAAAAATTATGTTGCGTACGGGTGCTGTCGGAAATTGTTTGAAGAATGTGACCAAGTTTTCCGCACAGTCTCTTTTTTTAGATTTTTTATTTTCGTTAGACGTTGTGTAACTTCTTTCACTGTCTTGGTTAAGAGAATGTGAAGTGGATCCACATTGGATTGAATTAAATAATTCATGCGAATCTCGGCCATCTTCCACCATTGGTTCTTCGGCATATTCATTATATCTTTCACTCGATAAAAGTCCAATTTCACGAGGTAGTGTCCATTTTCGCCCGGCGATGTTACAGTACAATATTTGTCGGGGAGATTTTTGCAAATAGTTTGTGAGATTGAATAATTGTCGTCTGGAGTATTCATAAAGCCAAACAAATCGTCGTCGACCGGACTTAAGGGGCAATCCTTGGAGACGGGAACATCGACAATAGCCTCCTGCCCAACTGCAGTCATGGAGGATGTGGGAATGATCTTGGTGATCACTCCATAAGAAGAATCCCCCGAAAAATTTTGTTGCCAAGCATCGTCTAAGATACTCCTCACTGGTTCGGGAAGATCGGTGTGGCAAAATATCGTGAATAAGTTTTTTTCCACCAAGAGCTGCTTCAATTTTTCGAAAGAAATCAATACATCGGTCATATTGTTGTCTTTCTCCATCTGCTGATATTCTTGTTTGATTTTCCGTAATGGTGTCAAAAAACTCATTAATAGCTTTTTGCCATTGAGATTTTTCTGTATTTGAACTTTTAATATAGCTATTTGTAACCATTGAAGAAGTTGAAGAAACGGAAGGGCTTCTTGATCCACTGGCCAAAGTAACTCCAGTAAATTGATCATACAAGTTAGTTGACAAACTTCCAGTAGAGGAGAATGTGGATCCATTGTACTAAAAACAAAAATGACAATCTTTACTTAATAATAAATATTGATAAGGTTGTTTTTCACACGGTCCAAAATTTGTTGTTTCATAACCACAACGATCACAATTATAATGCCCAGCAGTATGTATATGATATATACCTAAATTTATAGAATGAATAGATATATTGTAGGGTGTGAAAAAATGTGTTGCCCCAAGCTTGAGCACAATTTTCTTGCAGCCCCGCTTTAATTTCTGCTAATGAATTGAGTGGATCCTGATTTTTAAAAGAACTAAAGAAATTAAACAAACACTAGCTCAGTTTTCCTTGGTAGAGAAATATGGGTAAGAGATAATTGTCTTACGTCTTTTTTGGAATTCATTTCTATTTTTTAAAAGGCTTTAGCTGTACGAAATTTTGGGCACCATCCATTTTAAAATAGAAAGGATCTAACTTCAGCTAAAAAAATGGAAAAATGCTGAAGGGTTTTATGGGTATTACTAAAAAGAATTAGTCTAGTACAACTTATCCTGAAAAGAAAAATAAATATTCAGTGAGACACTAGCTTTAATCAAAAAAGAAAATTTATTCTTGTTTTTTAAAATGAAAAGTTCTAACCTTTACAGTTTTACCTAACAAATTCTAGCCTAACTAGTAGTTGTTACATTAAAATTTTAGACTATTATAACCCCCGAAGACGAGAAATCGTGCTTTACACTTCACTTTTTAGTCTGTTTTACATTGCAGTTAAGGCGCTACTCTCGAATAAGTCTATTGAAGGGAGTTTTGTTGACTTACTGTTTTCTATTCCTGCTGTGATCGACTACGCCCGATTTCACACTTTTTCTTAACTAACACTTAGAAAGCTCACTACGGCTTTTATTTAAGACACTGGTGCTTTTACTTAGCGGCTCTGATGAAGATTAGCCTACTTCGGCTAGATGGAAAATAGCCTCTCGGCTAGACGGTACTGCCTGGCTGCGGCTAGATGGAAAACAGCCTCGATTTACGGTCTGCGGAGCCTTAAATAATCGTGCGACTTTTGCCAGTAGTATCACGACGCTCCAATCAAAACTGCCGATCAAACATTCCACCAATCGCGGCGTAGCGAGAGGTTCGGTCAGGGACCCGCACAACGCCGTATATACCGAACGTCTTGGAACTTCTGTTTAATACACCGTTCGGTACAAAAATGAAAATAAGTACAATTTGAAATGGAAAAATCAGTAACATTACATGGTCTTAAAATCTAGGAAAAAATGAATGTTACATTTACCCCCTTCCAAAAAGAAATAGACTACACTAGTCTATTAAACTTAGGCTACTTATGAAAAGGTACAAAGTGGTATACTATCACTTAATACTAAGGTCAGAACTTAAAACAAAATTACAAACTTCGGACCTTACTACTAGACTTAATTCAATTAAGCACTAATATTAAGTACAATGAAAACCAAATGAAAATCTTTGCATGTACACAAAAATCTTATAACTAGACTTAACTTAATTAAGCACTAAGGTTGAGTACATCAAAAAGTAAATAAAAATCCTTGCATGAACATAGGAAATACCTTTCCAAAATAACAATCGCGGTCTTCTTATATAAAAGAATCAGTTCTGTTATTGTTACCAAAAACAAAAAAAATATAACTTTGTCTAGACTCTTGTCTAAACCAAAAAAAAATGAACTGAAACAAAGTATGAACACCCCCCTTAAAATAGTTTAAGGATTGTCTGAAAATTTTCTATTTCAGCAAAAGAAATTTATAAAAATTCTTAAATAAAAAAAATAAAAAAATGATTCTAGTGCAAACACTTACACTAAAAAGAAAAAGTCTTGTCAGACCATTTAGCACAAGGCTAAGAAAAAAAAATATCTGGATAAATATCCAGACAAACGCTCGGGAAAAATCGCCATCCATGCTCTAGCTCATCGCTAAGAGAACATTCTAAGTCTAGTATTACTACTAGTCGCACTCGGAAAATAATCGCACTCTATCGCGCAATGTCGACGTCCTAAGACATCTAGACATGCTAAAATCGCTAGGGAAAACGCTCTGGTTGATCGCCAGAAAACACGTCAGCTTATCGCCAACAAAACACTCTGGTATATCGTCAAAAAAACCTCGGCTCCTCGCCAAGAAAACATTCTGGTATATCGCCAGAAAAAACCTCGGCTCCTCGCCAAGAAAACACTCTGTAAGTAGTCCTCGACTACACAAAGTCTGCGTTCTAAAAGAACAATCTCGCCTTTAACATAGTGAGCAGCTATAAAAGCTAACAATATCACTATAAGCACAGTGAATAGCTACAAAAGCTAAAATTCACCCTAAACACAGTGAATAGCCATAAAAGCTAAAATTCACCAAACTGAATGATCCTGCTTCAAAAAGCAATGTTCACTAAGAACAGAATGATTAGTCCGCGCGCAACTAACATTCAAGGAAACATTCCTAACATAACTATATGAGACAGCTAGCCTCTAAATAGGACCTCCCTAAAGTCATAATCCTATATATAGGAGTCCATAAGCAAAACGACTCAAAATCTCGCTTTTGAGCACATGCCCTCAGGCAACCAACATACACCGAAATATATACAGAAATATGTACAGAAATATATACAGGAGTTCAAATCCCAAACTCTTGGTTATGATAACTCCATACTGAGCTTGGTGAAAGCTCTTAGCAAAAGCTAATCAAATTTTCGGCACATCGCACCAAAGTGACAAATCTGCCTAGAAACATGAGCCGGAAAAAACGCCCTCCGTCATTCTTCAGGGTGGCTACACAGAGATATAAAACTTAACCAGCATTGCGCTTCTCCAAGTTGCATGAAGAACCCTCGTGTACTGGTCTCGCCCTAGAACAACAACGAAAAAACATTCAATCCTTCCCACATAACAGGAGACAAACACCTCACCACGATATACTGAATGGTGGAGACAATAAAATACAGAATTGGTGACCCTGGTGTCCACCAACAAAAGGGAGTAGAGTATAGCATCCACTAAACTAAAACGGTGTCTACCACACCACCATAAGTCAAAAAAAAAATTAATCATTAGGGTGTTCCGAAACACACTACTGCCAACAGCCTGTCACCACTAATAGGCTAATTGGAGCTGAGGTCGACTACAGTAGCTAGGCTCTCCTTTGGCTCAAATAGAAATAGCCATTGGGTAACAAAACCCCTTAAGGTCCCAAAGGTCAAACGTTCACCCCCCATAGACTACCCTTCCAATCAGTCTGTTCCTCAGGAAGACTAACTCCCTGCCAAACGTCGTAATGGCATCTGTTAGCACCCGGTGCATCACAGCCTGTAAAAACAAATCACTCATGGGATACAACCTAAAAGGTTTACAAGGTTGACTTAACCAAGCTTCTTACGGAAATTTCCAAAAAAAAAACGAAAACTGAGCTTGAAAAGCTACAGGAAGCAAAAATTCCTCAATTTTTCGGTGGCAACGCAACAAAACTTTTGAAGACGACAAAAGCTTTTCCAGCTTAATCAGAAACAAGAAGAAAACATCGTTGACAGCTAAAATATTCGATCATGGTGTTAATCGTCTCCCTAGACAATAGCCTCTAGAAGAAACTGCTACAGGTATCAGGCATAACCGTTTTCTGTCAGCCCAAACTTCTAGATTACCTCTTGGAAATCTAAAAATTCGGTTAGGAATCTTCCTTCACTGCGCTTAGCCTCTCTTGACAAGGTTCTCATCTCGGTATCAGATTTTGATCATTTCTTTGTGAAACGACTGTCTTACTCTGCTCTCATCCCCTGTAAATGATCAGCCTTTAGTTCTCCTGCAGAATTTCAATTTTCTATCAATCTGATAGTAAACCGAAAAACTCAACAGACGCCTATGAGTCTATGCAAAAAAAATTTTAAAAAAATTAGTGACTCAAAGGTAACGTTTAAACGGCTCTGGAAAAAAAATCGAAAATACCCTCAGTTTGTCAATGCAGAAGAAGATCTAAATCAAAATAATCCAAGTCTTAGACTTACTGGATAAACCAAAATCAATTTACTCTTAATTGCACCCAAAATATACCATTAAGGTAATAAAAATACACCCACTCGGGTAACAAACTTTGAAATTGCTCATAAAAATTTTGACTCTACATCACCCTACACGAGCTACATCTTGCGCTTGTCCTAACTCAAGATCACCTTGGATTGCCTCTAATCAAAATTTCGCTTCCAAGTGTCAAGAACTGGATATTATTTGGGGTCATAAGCAAATCAAATCCCGCGACCACCGACATACCAGTCTTATGATAAATCCTGAGTGTGACTCTTTCGCAAGCTCGCAACAGCTGAGTCGATACTAAACATCAACTACAATCAACCTAAGTTTGGGATATGGCCAATACCCAAAACCTTAGCAAAAAACTATAAAAGTAAGCTATACTCTGCTCAACTTTTACAACAGTCAAAAAAAACGAGGTCGTCACCTCTACAGAGCAACATCAAAAAAAAGTAAAGTAAAGCAATTAAGATAATGTAAATATAAATTATTCTTCTTCTGACAAACTTTCATTAGGGTTAGGTTCATTGAATGGTTTTAAGTCTTTAATATGCCATCGTCCTATTTTAGTCCCATCTAAATTAACTAAACCATAAACTAAATCTGAAATCTTTTCTCTTATCACGCAATGCACATACTTAGGTACCAACTTAGATGTGAATTTATCTGCTGCACGGGAAAGAATTTTATTTTTTCGCCAAACGTGATCACCTATATTAAAGGCAAAATCCCTTTTCCTAAGGTTGTAAGACTTACTGTTCCGTTCATAAGCCTTATGTATCCTACTACGCACGTCGGTGAAAATATCTTTTAAACCCTTTAAATTTTCGGCGTACGCACCCCTGTTACTCGGAATTATTTCGCTGTCAACATTGACATCCAAATCTAAATTTTTATAATACGATCCAGATAGAGGTATCTGTCTGCCGTAAACTTAAGAAAGACGGTGTAAACCCGGTTACTTCGTGTTTGAATCTTTGAAATTCCTTTATCCCGAATTATCACGTGAATCAACGAATATTATTTTGAACGAAATTATATTGTAGAGGGCACACGGGATTGAAACGTATGTTAAAACTATATGTCTCACTTAAGCTCTTAAGACACTCAGAAGTAAACTGAGTACCGTTATCGCATATCGAAAGCGATGAAACTCCGTGGATTAGAAAAATATCGTTTTCTAAAATTTTCAAAAAGCATTCGGCTTTAGAGCTTTTCAAAGGAAATAACACGGTATACTTTGTTAACCAGCAAGAAATTACGAAAAGTCATTTATTTCCCTTTTTTGAACGTGGAAATGGGCCTACTAGATCAGCTGCTATGACTTGAAAAGGGTAATTGACCGTTTTCTCTTTTCCCATCAGTCCCATAGGTAGTGTATTTGGAGATTTCTGCGCTCCAACTACTTCACAAGTCCTCACAAACTTTAAGATATCTAAACGCATTTTTGGCCAAATTAAATTAAATGTATGTTGTCTCAGCCTAATCTCCCAACGCGCTAGTTTGCCACTAGGGTTTTTAATAGAATTAAGCCACAATAAACTATAATGATCTGTTATGACCGTGAAAGGAACACCTTCTATGTAAGGTCGAAACTTTTCGATGTTAAAGAGTACGGCTAAACATTCTTTTTCAACAACCGAATAGTTACGTTCAGCCTTTGACAAAGTTCTACTGGCATACGCTATCACTCTTTCCTCACCATTGATTTTCTGTGTTAGGACGCCCCCTAAACCGGTATTAGAAGCATCACTAGAAATATAAAAACTGTTCGGGAAAAATCTGGTTGGGATAAAATGGGAGCTGAAACCAATAGCTCTTTAATCTTTATAAAAGATTCTTCGGCTGCCTTTGTCCAATCTATCGATTGTCCTTTTTTTTCGTCCTTTCAAAAGATCATTAATAGGCGACAACAGGGTAGAAAAATTCTCAATAAAACGTCTGTACCATGAACACATTCCTACGAAGCGCTTAACTTCCGTAGTATTAGTAGGTCTCGCATAATTAACCATGCTAGCTACTTTATCCGGATCGGTACGCAAGGAATTTGAGCCTACAATATAGCGTAAAAACTTTAGAGAAGTTTTGAAAAAATCACATTTGCTCAAATTGATCGTCAGTCCGGCCTCTTTCAATTTATCTTTTACTTCTTTAAGTAAGCGAATATGCGATTCGAAGTCTTCCGATGTTACTAAAATATCATCGAGATAGGTGAAAATATGTGGCTCATATTTCGGACCAAATATAGCGTCCACTAAACGTTGCTGAGTTTGAGCAGCGTTCTTTAGACCAAACGGCATAGTGACGAACTGAAATAGACCTCGGCCTACTACTGCAAAAGCGGTCTTTTCCTTAGAGGATTTGTCCAAAGGAATTTGCCAGAATGCCTTTCTAAGGTCTATCGAGGATACATACTTAGCATTCCTGAGTGATGTCAAAATTCTGTCGATGTTCGGTAAGGGATAGTTATCAAATTTGCTGACCTCGTTGAGCTTTCTTCCGTCAAAGCATAGACGATGTCACTCCGAGTGTCAACATTTCGTCTAACCCCCTATTTAATACCTTTGACATATACGGAGACATAGCGAAGGGCCTTGTCTTTACCGGCCTGGCTTCAGCCGTATCTATAGACATGGTGATTTTATTCGTTCGGCCTAACCTATCTTTACTACTTATTTCATTGAAAGAGCTTATTACTTTTCCTGCTTTTACGCGTTCCGTCCGCGAGAGATCATCTAGGGTACATAGACGCGAGAAAAGATTTTCTAAAGAACTTTCTGAATAACAATCTTTAAAACTTGTATTAGAATCGACTTCTAGGGACTGTGGATACCACGAATTATCTTTAAAAATTTACTAAAATTCCGAATTTTTGTGCAAAATCACATCCTAAAACCAAAGTATGTGATAGAGAAGGTACTACTAAAGCAGAAATTACTAAACAATGACCATTGCAGACTAGCGGCAACTCAACCGTACCTAAAACTTTTAGACGGCTGCCATCTGCAGTGGTAACACTTGTATTTTTGACGTGGCATATTTTTATACTTAAACGACTTAAAATTTTTATACCATTCTGACCTAAAACGGAGGCATTTGCACCAGAGTCAAATAAAGCCGAAAAATGGACACCTAATAGATTTATCTTGATATGCGGTCTGTTATCTGAATATTTATGCACGAATAAAGGAGACATGTGACCATTTGGAGAAGCAGGAGTTTTAACTTGAGAAGGAGAATTTTTATTAGACTTTTAAAAAGAATCAGAAACTTTTTGTAACTATCTAGTCCAATCTGATTTATTGGAGTATTTCTTTACTTAAGATCCTCGTTAGAATCTTTCTTTTATTCGCGACCGGACGTTCTGAGAAAGTACGACGGATTTTCAGTTCATAGTCTAATTCATTTTCCAGTAAGTGATTGACTTTAAAATTGAAGGCTTCCATGATAAATGAATAAAATTTAAAAGAATTGTTTAAAAAATCGTAAAAATATTTCTCCTGTGCTCCCAATAGTCTAAATAAAATCAAAATATGTAAAGGCACTTAAAATATGTAAACTTCTTTATCAAACATTTAAAAAATCTTCGACAATTTCAAAAAAATTTCTAAGTATTGCCTTCTATTAAAATCCTTTTACCAAATATGTTAAGAATTTTCAACAAAAAAATCTCCAAATACCGTTCCGTATCAGCAAAGTATTTTTAATATTCATGCAAAACATCGTTGAGAAAAAAAATAGTTTTTTGTTCGGTTAACCGCAAAATAAATCTAACACTGCAAAAAAATTAAAGTAAACCAGCACATCTGCTTATCTGAACTATAAAGCTAGCTGTTAAGAAAAAAGTAGGAATCTCTTATCTTAGAGTCGACAACAAAATTCAAATATCTATATCAGATAAATTGAAATAAAAAAATTCCACAAATTTCCTGCTTTTGTCTTACTGCTATAGTGTAGTTTCTTTTAATAAATATTATGAAATAAAAATATCTGCAAAGTTAGAGCTTTTATTTTGTTCGAAAGCTAGTACACTGAACCCTTTTTTAAAAAATAAAATTCCAAAAGCCCCGCGTTGACAGCGCTATTTTGTAACGTGTGAAAAAATGTGTTGCCCCAAGCTTGAGCACAATTTTCTTGCAGCCCCGCTTTAAATTTCTGCTAATGAATTGAGTGGATCCTGATTTTTAAAAGAACTAAAGAAATTAAACAAACACTAGCTCAGTTTTCCTTGGTAGAGAAATATGGGTAAGAGATAATTGTCTTACGTCTTTTTTGGAATTCATTTCTATTTTTTAAAAGGCTTTAGCTGTACGAAATTTTGGGCACCATCCATTTTAAAATAGAAAGGATCTAACTTCAGCTAAAAAAATGGAAAAATGCTGAAGGGTTTTATGGGTATTACTAAAAAGAATTAGTCTAGTACAACTTATCCTGAAAAGAAAAATAAATATTCAGTGAGACACTAGCTTTAATCAAAAAAGAAAATTTATTCTTGTTTTTTAAAATGAAAAGTTCTAACCTTTACAGTTTTACCTAACAAATTCTAGCCTAACTAGTAGTTGTTACATTAAAATTTTAGACTATTATAACCCCCGAAGACGAGAAATCGTGCTTTACACTTCACTTTTTAGTCTGTTTTACATTGCAGTTAAGGCGCTACTCTCGAATAAGTCTATTGAAGGGAGTTTTGTTGACTTACTGTTTTCTATTCCTGCTGTGATCGACTACGCCCGATTTCACACTTTTTCTTAACTAACACTTAGAAAGCTCACTACGGCTTTTATTTAAGACACTGGTGCTTTTACTTAGCGGCTCTGATGAAGATTAGCCTACTTCGGCTAGATGGAAAATAGCCTCTCGGCTAGACGGTACTGCCTGGCTGCGGCTAGATGGAAAACAGCCTCGATTTACGGTCTGCGGAGCCTTAAATAATCGTGCGACTTTTGCCAGTAGTATCACGACGCTCCAATCAAAACTGCCGATCAAACATTCCACCAATCGCGGCGTAGCGAGAGGTTCGGTCAGGGACCCGCACAACGCCGTATATACCGAACGTCTTGGAACTTCTGTTTAATACACCGTTCGGTACAAAAATGAAAATAAGTACAATTTGAAATGGAAAAATCAGTAACATTACATGGTCTTAAAATCTAGGAAAAAATGAATGTTACAATATTTGCAATATTAGAAAAATAATCACGTCGATTTAACTGCGTAGCACAATAAACACATACTTTAAAATTTTTATTTAGTAAGGGTCCACAAGAAAACCAATAATAATACAAAATATTACAACACACATCAACACCATCACAATTACAACTTGGTACGTTGATTGCTGGTACCAACGATCTTCTAGATTCAGAGAAAGTGGTGCATATGGTGATAGAGTCATAACTATATAATTCTTCAAAAAAATTCCAAATATGGTAATATATATAACTTATTACCTCATCTTGACACACAATAGTATTTTTTGGAGCAGTATTTAATGGCACAGCGTCTAATTGATAATCTGCTTCTTCTAATAACTGCAATAAATCAATAGGTTCAAAATCTTCACTTGCACTTGTACTACTAGCAATTTCACTTTGATTATTTAATAAATTTAAACTATCTGAATCTTGCGACGACATTTTACGAATATATTTTTTAAGCCAATTTATAGGATTAAATTAAAGGAAAAATTTAAAAACCTTCGGTTTATACCTACAGCGTGAGCGGCTGCTTGACCCTGGAGGGGTCAAGCGGAGGGGGAAAGTGGGGGGATCGTTCAATCGATCGACTACGTCATGATCATGATTATGAACATGATCCCCCCACTTTCCCCCTCCGCTTGACCCCTCCAGGGTCAAGCAGCCGCTCACGCTGTAGGTATAAACCGAAGGTTTTTAAATTTTTCCTTTAATTTAATCCTATAAATTGGCTTAAAAAATATATTCGTAAAATGTCGTCGCAAGATTCAGATAGTTTAAATTTATTAAATAATCAAAGTGAAATTGCTAGTAGTACAAGTGCAAGTGAAGATTTTGAACCTATTGATTTATTGCAGTTATTAGAAGAAGCAGATTATCAATTAGACGCTGTGCCATTAAATACTGCTCCAAAAAATACTATTGTGTGTCAAGATGAGGTAATAAGTTATATATATTACCATATTTGGAATTTTTTTGAAGAATTATATAGTTATGACTAATAGTAAATCGAAGCTGAAGAAGTGAATTCAGGAGTTTTCAGTCGTTTGGCTGAAATCTTCTGGAAGTTGTGTCAAAGAAGGTCGTTCTTCGTCCGCATAAGTGACTTAGTTACGTTTTTCTTGACCTTTGACCTTTCTACCTGATTTCCTAGGTGTAAGATAGGTGAAATGGGTGTTAGATGTGTTAAGAGCCGAAGAAGTCTTGACGTCACAGTCCAGTGGCTGTTGATCAGTGCCTTTTTGTCACTTTTGACCTTGAGGATTCTTGCTATTGGTATATGTGTGTTGAATGTTGTGTATTAAATGAAATGAGTTAAAAAAAGTGATGTCTGTAGTAGGATTAGAACCTGCATATGTTGTGTGTAGAACTGCAAAACCAGGGGGACTTAACCTACTTAGCCAAATAGGATTCGTAAGAGAGAATGTAATAATTGGGGTGACATAAAAAAGGTATGCTGAAAAGTGTGCAAGAAGTGCTGAAATTGTTTGAAATTGGTACAAGAAGTGGTCATCAATGAGGTAATATGTCCAGTGGTTGTTGAACAGTGCCTTTTTGTCAAGTTTAGATGTTGAAAATGTCTTCAGAATCGGTGTAAATAGGTGTAAGATAGGTGTAAATAGGTGTAAGATAGGTGTAAATAGGTGTGAATAGATGTGTTAAGAGCTTGCAAGAAGTGGTCGTCAATGACGTAATTTGTCCAGTAGATGTGGAAACAGGGTATCTTAACTTCATTAAAAACTTCGTAAACTTCTGTTAGAGGAGAAGTTGCATTAGTTTAGCTGTTATTGGTGTCGTTGTACGAAAGTAGGCGTAACCTGATAAGAAGGGTGTTATTTTGATAGGTTGAATGTGTATGTAGTGTAAAAGTAAGATAAGAAAATAGTTGTTGGTTGGTTGACTAGGTAAAATGGCTTCCATAAGGCATGTATTTGATTGGTTTGTAGTGTATAGGTGTGATAAGAAACTTGTAATTGGTTGGTTGATTAGATGGAATGTGTGTTGATAGCACTTGTTTGTTATTGTGAATAGTAAAAGTTATGGTGTAAAAGTGTATGAAAAAGTAATATATTAGTTGGAAATGTGTTGAAAAAGGCTTTATTAGGTAGTATATTTGATGTAAAATTTGGTAAATGTTCCCCTATAAAGTTGTTTGGCGTCTAAAAGTCGGTAAAAAAAAAAGCTTGAAAAAAAAAAATATATTCGTAAAATGTCGTCGCAAGATTCAGATAGTTTAAATTTATTAAATAATCAAAGTGAAATTGCTAGTAGTACAAGTGCAAGTGAAGATTTTGAACCTATTGATTTATTGCAGTTATTAGAAGAAGCAGATTATCAATTAGACGCTGTGCCATTAAATACTGCTCCAAAAAATACTATTGTGTGTCAAGATGAGGTAATAAGTTATATATATTACCATATTTGGAATTTTTTTGAAGAATTATATAGTTATGACTCTATCACCATATGCACCACTTTCTCTGAATCTAGAAGATCGTTGGTACCAGCAATCAACGTACCAAGTTGTAATTGTGATGGTGTTGATGTGTGTTGTAATATTTTGTATTATTATTGGTTTTCTTGTGGACCCTTACTAAATAAAAATTTTAAAGTATGTGTTTATTGTGCTACGCAGTTAAATCGACGTGATTATTTTTCTAATATTGCAAATATATCTATTCATTCTATAAATTTAGGTATATATCATATACATACTGCTGGGCATTATAATTGTGATCGTTGTGGTTATGAAACAACAAATTTTGGACCGTGTGAAAAACAACCTTATCAATATTTATTATTAAGTAAAGATTGTCATTTTTGTTTTTAGTACAATGGATCCACATTCTCCTCTACTGGAAGTTTGTCAACTAACTTGTATGATCAATTTACTGGAGTTACTTTGGCCAGTGGATCAAGAAGCCCTTCCGTTTCTTCAACTTCTTCAATGGTTACAAATAGCTATATTAAAAGTTCAAATACAGAAAAATCTCAATGGCAAAAAGCTATTAATGAGTTTTTTGACACCATTACGGAAAATCAAACAAGAATATCAGCAGATGGAGAAAGACAACAATATGACCGATGTATTGATTTCTTTCGAAAAATTGAAGCAGCTCTTGGTGGAAAAAAACTTATTCACGATATTTTGCCACACCGATCTTCCCGAACCAGTGAGGAGTATCTTAGACGATGCTTGGCAACAAAATTTTTCGGGGGATTCTTCTTATGGAGTGATCACCAAGATCATTCCCACATCCTCCATGACTGCAGTTGGGTAGGAGGCTATTGTCGATGTTCCCGTCTCCAAGGATTGCCCCTTAAGTCCGGTCGACGACGATTTGTTTGGCTTTATGAATACTCCAGACGACAATTATTCAATCTCACAAACTATTTGCAAAAATCTCCCCGACAAATATTGTACTGTAACATCGCCGGGCGAAAATGGACAGTACCTCGTGAAATTGGACTTTTATCGAGTGAAAGATATAATGAATATGCCGAAGAACCAATGGTGGAAGATGGCCGAGATTCGCATGAATTATTTAATTCAATCCAATGTGGATCCACTTCACATTCTCTTAACCAAGACAGTGAAAGAAGTTACACAACGTCTAACGAAAATAAAAAATCTAAAAAAAGAGACTGTGCGGAAAACTTGGTCACATTCTTCAAACAATTTCCGACAGCACCCGTACGCAACATAATTTTTACAAAATTATGGTATAATTCTCCCCATAAATATTATACTTCGGGCAATATTATATTAGAGACAGCTTTTGATATTTGGAAATCGGAAATTAATGAATTATCAATTGAAGGTTTATATCGATTATATGAATATTCAACGCCATTATTTGCTGCACAACCTTCAACTATTGATACATATTATTTCAGTAGAGGAGAAACGGTGGAAATATTAAATGAACTTTTATTATATCAGTTTACTTATATCCCTAGTGTAGTATTAGATTTTTTAACTAACCTTATAAATGTTATTCATAAAATAATTCCCAAAAAAAATACATTAATGATTTTAGGGGATCCTGGTGCTGGTAAAACTTATTTTATAGATATGGTATTACATTATTGTTTAAATTTTGGACAAATTGGAAATTTTACTAAATATTGCAATTTTCCCTTACAAGATTGTATTAATCGTAGAATATTATTATTTAATGAACCTAATATTGAACCGGGTAGTTTAGAAACATTAAAATTAGTTTTAGGTGGTGATAGTTGTGCCACAAAAATTAAATATAAGGATGATGTAATTTTATTTCGTACTCCTGTATTAATAACGTCAAATCGAAATGTTTTTCCAAATAATGAAGCATTTCAACAAAGAATTTATACTTATACATGGAAAAGTGCACCATATTTACAACAATATGAAAAAAAAATTACATCCATTAGGATTTTATGATTTATTAAAACAACATGATTTAATTTAATAATTTTTATTTTTTAACATTTATTATATATTATTATAACCATTATATTATTAAATATATATATACTTAATTTACATTTGTATTTTAATTACCAAACGTTTCCTGTCCCACAGCTTCTATACCGGTATAATTTATACGATCTCTACTAGGAAAGAGAATTAATTCGTCATTATATGCATGAGGATATTGTTTATCTGCACCAAACTTAGAATCTGCATTTACTTCAATAATTATTTCACATTTTACAGAATAATAAGAAGCAGTATTTTGAAAATTTGTATTATCATTAGCAGGATTTAATTGTGGAGTAGGGAGAATACCAAAATTTATTTGCGGGATAACTTTATGCACATTTGTATGTGTTTGATTTAAAGTCATTACTTTTGTACCATCAATACTATAATAACAACCCTCAGTTGGAGAAACATTTGTAGTTACATAATCTAAAACATTATCAATAATTTTTACATGAGTCTCTCCATCTTTTAGACAACTAGTTTTTGCCTTTGTTGGAGTTGCTAATGTTAAATGTGAAATATAAACAGTATCTGAATCTGTTTTAACATAAGGAATATCATGTGGCTTACAAAATATATAGCCAAATGTTGGTTCATATTTCCAATCGATAATTTTTTCACCAATTTTTGGTAAAAAATTAAACCGATGTAAAAATTTATCAATATGTGGTGGTCCTTCATTATGACGTGCATAACCGTCTACATCTCTATTTGAATTAGAAAGTAAAGCAGCATAAAAATCAACATGACGTGGTACGCCTAAAACACATTGGTGCATGTTCATTAAAATCTATATCTCCATAATATTTTTTCATACAATTTTCTAAATTACCTGCTTTAAATTTAGTAGGAACCATTGGGCTGTCAGTACTACTTTCATAAATACCACCCATAATATAAAATTTTTGATTTAAACCTACAGCGCTTATACCTATTGCACAATGTTCTGAAGTAGCTGTACCACTTAATGTAGAACCTGTATCAAATGCCGTACGTAAACCTTGTGGGACAACTGAAACTTTACATTGTTTAATTCTAGCACTACCTATACTTTTTACATAAGATAATTCATAGGGAGTACAATAAAATCCAATCATATCATTAGGTAAATAAGCTAATGACGTTGTCATATATACTTGATCCCCTTGGTCAACATTTCCAGAAGTTTTTTTTTCAATAATATTACGAAAAGCATAACCATAACTATAAAATATACGAGTCTTTCCAAATCTTAAGGTAAAACTTTTTTGTTTTAAACTACGTGGAATCGATAAATGTTTATTTTGATGACTAATACTACCTATACCTGTTGCATGGCCCGATCTACCTTCATGTAAACGTTCTACTTCCTGTTCCATTTCATCATCTTGAAAATTTAATTCTTCCATCGATAAAGGGGATTCAAGTGTACTTTCGGTAGTTGAAGTAGGTTTTAAGGTGGACGTACCACTACTTTCTCCTAATTTTTGTTTTTTACAAAAAGAAAAGTAATCTTCTTTTCCTCCTTTTCTTTTATAATCTTTATATAATTTACTTAATTGTTTTTGGCGCTCTGCATATAAACGATTTCCTCGATGTGTTGTTTTTTCTGTTGATGACATTGAAGGATAAATAACACCTATTTTACGTTCTAATAATTGCTTAAACCATAATCCGCTGGCACCAACTAATGCATGGAAATTACCATTAATTATAAATTCTTGAAAAAAATCACGTATATAATGTAAATCAGCTTCAATTATTTCTGCCTCATTTCGTGCTTCTAAATATGCAAGATCATGTAATGCTGCTATTAAATCGTCATTATCAACTGGTATTGCGTTATTTATTTCATTACCCGGACCTAAATATTTATGATATGGAAATACTAAATTAAAATTTTTACGTAACCACGAAAGAGAATGTAACCACATTTACGACTTTACATATATTAACATTCTTTAAATATAATATCTGGAATTAATTAAAAACCTTCGGTTTATACCTACAGCGTGAGCGGCTGCTTGACCCTGGAGGGGTCAAGCGGAGGGGGAAAGTGGGGGGATCGTTCAATCGATCGACTACGTCATGATTATGAACATGATCCCCCCACTTTCCCCCTCCGCTTGACCCCTCCAGGGTCAAGCAGCCGCTCACGCTGTAGGTATAAACCGAAGGTTTTTAAATTTTTCCTTTAATTTAATCCTATAAATTGGCTTAAAAAATATATTCGTAAAATGTCATCGCAAGATTCAGATAGTTTAAATTTATTAAATAATCAAAGTGAAATTGCTAGTAGTACAAGTGCAAGTGAAGATTTTGAACCTATTGATTTATTGCAGTTATTAGAAGAAGCAGATTATCAATTAGACGCTGTGCCATTAAATACTGCTCCAAAAAATACTATTGTGTGTCAAGATGAGGTAATAAGTTATATATATTACCATATTTGGAATTTTTTTGAAGAATTATATAGTTATGACTCTATCACCATATGCACCACTTTCTCTATCTAGAAGATCGTTGGTACCAGCAATCAACGTACCAAGTTGTAATTGTGATGGTGTTGATGTGTGTTGTAATATTTTGTATTATTATTGGTTTTCTTGTGGACCCTTACTAAATAAAAATTTTAAAGTATGTGTTTATTGTGCTACGCAGTTAAATCGACGTTTTAGGTGGTGATAGTTGTGCCACAAAAATTAAATATAAGGATGATGTAATTTTATTTCGTACTCCTGTATTAATAACGTCAAATCGAAATGTTTTTCCAAATAATGAAGCATTTCAACAAAGAATTTATACTTATACATGGAAAAGTGCACCATATTTACAACAATATGAAAAAAAATTACATCCATTAGGATTTTATGATTTATTAAAACAACATGATTTAATTTAATAATTTTTATTTTTTAACATTTATTATATATTATTATAACCATTATATTATTAAATATATATATACTTAATTTACTTTTGTATTTTAATTACCAAACGTTTCCTGTCCCCACAGCTTCTATACCGGTATAATTTATACGATCTCTACTAGGAAAGAGAATTAATTCGTCATTATATGCATGAGGATATTGTTTATCTGCACCAAACTTAGAATCTGCATTTACTTCAATAATTATTTCACATTTTACAGAATAATAAGAAGCAGTATTTTGAAAATTTGTATTATCATTAGCAGGATTTAATTGTGGAGTAGGGAGAATACCAAAATTTATTTGCGGGATAACTTTATGCACATTTGTATGTGTTTGATTTAAAGTCATTACTTTTGTACCATCAATACTATAATAACAACCCTCAATTGGAGAAACATTTGTAGTTACATAATCTAAAACATTATCAATAATTTTTACATGAGTCTCTCCATCTTTTAGACAACTAGTTTTTGCCTTTGTTGGAGTTGCTAATGTTAAATGTGAAATATAAACAGTATCTGAATCTGTTTTAACATAAGGAATATCATGTGGCTTACAAAATATATAGCCAAATGTTGGTTCATATTTCCAATCGATAATTTTTTCACCAATTTTTGGTAAAAAATTAAACCGATGTAAAAATTTATCAATATGTGGTGGTCCTTCATTATGACGTGCATAACCGTCTACATCTCTATTTGAATTAGAAAGTAAAGCAGCATAAAAATCAACATGACGTGGTACGCCTAAACACATTGGTGCATGTTCATTAAAATCTATATCTCCATAATATTTTTTCATACAATTTTCTAAATTACCTGCTTTAAATTTAGTAGGAACCATTGGGCTGTCAGTACTACTTTCATAAGAGAGATGAGCCTAGCCTAGCCTAGCCTGTACTCGTTGTTATTATTATGAGAGGAGAATAAAACAATTATGAGTAGAGATTTAATAAATATATTAATACCAATGAACAAACAAAAACAAAAGAGCCTCGTCTAATTTGATTAAAAATCTTTACAACTATTCTTATATACCTTAAAAAAGGAGAAAATTTGAAAAACTACTTACTAAAATACTTAAAAGTACAAAAATCTATAAAACATTAAAACTAACTAAAATGATGTATATAATATGTTGCCTGGTACGAAATGATATAAAAAACCATTTGTATTAAATGAGAGTTCAGTAAAACAGATAAGAAGTAGATTCGAATACATTGATTCCAATAAATTTACTCTACTAAAAAGCAAACAGGAAAAATTGAAAACTATGAATTGTTATTGGCTTACTTAAATACTTAGAATACAAAATCTCTATAAAACAATAAAACTAATTAAAATCTTAGATGTAAGTAATATGTTGCCTGGTACGAACTGATAGCAACAAAAACCAGTTGTTAAAATGAGAGAGTTCAACAAATTTGATAAGAAAGATCAAATATTTGTCGATAAGAGGATGTAAAATGTATTGGATAAAATATAAATTGCAATGTTATGCTTTACTAATAACTATATATATTTGTTTAGAAATATTAAATAAATGCGAGAGAGTTCAACAAAAACAGATAAGAAAGGTTAAAATTAGTTGATAAGAAGTAGATTCGAATACATTGAGAATGCAAAATAATTGAAAGACCAATAAATTATATTTCGTTGTAGTTAAATGTAAACACGTAAAAGTTGTTTTGTTTGTTTTAAAGGTACTATCACTACTTAGTAATTTTGATATTTGTATAAATCAAAATTTGTTTCCAAAAGATTTGAATAATAATAATAAACTAAGAAATAGGTTGTAAATACAATATCAATATTATTTGTCTACTAAAAAGCAAATTGGTTTAAATTATTGACTTACTTAAATATTTAAAAAATACAAAATCTCTATATAAAATTAACTAAAATCTTACTACACTACTATTAAAATTATTATAATACATTAATCATCCTGGTGGGAACGTTTCCGTATAGTGGAGGCTGCCATCTTCAGTTTAGCTGAATACGGGCCGCTCATTCCTGCTATTGCATTAATTCGATTGGTATATCGAAGACATTTGCGACCCATATGATGTAGTGTGTCTCTGAGCCATTCATATTGTTCCTTGTCCATGATCAGATTTTCGTGTAATGGTCTGACCAATGTACAAGGTTTGTTTTTATAATAAGTTTGCATAACTAAAGGATGTAAACAATTTTTACACTTTGTTTTACTTAACTGAGTTAACATCAGGGATCAGCTCTTCATTTGCACCATTTCAGCACTCCAACAAAACTTCAACGTTGCACCACTTCGTGAACATTTTATTACTACACTATATGTACATTGAGAACTTGTCATCGTGTATGATTTGACAATTAATTAGATCTTAACTGAAAATATTTTTAAAATTTCCAAGGAGATTTTAATGACATTAAAATTGTAATTGACTCGACATAAGACTTGTGTGTGTTTATATATTAAACTAGCCGTGCCCGCGGCTCCGCTCGCGTGGACTTGATTCACTACTATCGCCACTGCTCATTCCTTATGTTACCTAACGTAATAAAATATCTGCCCCTATTTCCCCTTATCTCCTATTATTTCTCCTTATCTCCCATTATCTCTACATAATTTCCATTATCTAAGCTTATCTCTGCTCATCTCCCATTATTTCTCCTTATCTCCCATTATTTCACCTTTCTCCCATTATCTAGGTTTATCTCGACTTATCTCGCAATATTTCTCCTTATCTCCCATTTTTTTTCCTTATCTCCCATTATTTCTCCTTATCTCTCATTATATCATCATAACTCCCATTACCTAGACTTATTTCTGCTTATTTCCCATTATTTCTCCTTATCTCCCATTATTTATACTTATCCCCAATTATCTCACCTTATCTCCCATTATCTAGGCTTATCTCGACTTATCTCGCAATATTTTTCCTTATCTCCCATTATTTCTCCTTATCTCCCATTATCTCACCATAACTCTCATTACTTAGACTTATCTCTGCTTATCTCTCATTATTTCTCCTTATCTCCCATTATCTCTACATAATTTCCATTATCTAGGCTTATCTCTGCTCATCTCCCATTATTTCTCCTTATCTTCCATAACTTACATTACCTAGACTAATCTCTGCTTATCTCCCATTATTTATACTTATCTCCCATTATCTCACCTTATCTCCTATTATCTAGGCTTATATCGAATTATATAGAACATATCATATGTATAAATTTATAAAAACACGTAAATCGAATAAGTGGTTCTCAAGTGATAAGCGCACTAACGGACAGAGAGACGTTGCATTTTATATATATATTGTATTCTCTGCAACATGATATTGTTCCATATTTAATGGTTTAGGCAGAATATTGTAAGAGAACACGCTAACGGTAGCCTTTCTTCCGACTTGATTCACTATTATCGTCACTGCTTATTCTTTATGTTACCTAACGCAATAAAATATATCCTATCACCTGGCCAGAGAACACATGTATGTTTTAAAAAAAAAAGTACGTAACGGACTAACGGACAGACAGACAGACAGAGAGACATTGCATTTTATATATATTATATATAGATAACCTGGCCAGAGAACATATGAATGTTTTAAAAAAAAGCACGTAAATCAGATAAGTGGTTCTCCAATGATAAGCGCACTAACGGACAGACAGACATACAGAGAGACGCTGCATTTTATATATATTATAGATATAGATTATTATTATTATATAACCTGGCCAAAGAATATATGTATGAATTTAAAAAAGACACATAAATTGGATAAGTGGTTCTCGCGTGATAAACGCACTAATGGACAGACAGACAGACAGAGAGACATTGCATTTTATATATATTATAGATTATAGATTAAAGATATTCTCTGCTACATAATATTGTTCCATATTTAATGGTTTAGGCTGTATATTGCAAGGGAACGCGCTAGCAGCAAACTTTTTTCCGACTTCACTCACTATTATTGTCACTGCTCATTCCTTATGCTACCTATCGTAATAAAATATAGCCTATAACCTGGCCAGAGAACATAAGTATGTTTTAAAAAAAAAAGTACGTAAATCGGATAAGTGGTTCTCCAGTGATAAGGTCACTAACGGACAGACAGACAGACAGAGAGACGTTGCATTTTATATATATTATAGATACAAATCATCCGATATGCATTTTTTAGAAATATATACTAATTACACAAGTTTATCAGTATAAATGCAGTTTAATTTGGAAAATTACCACTTAATGATGTATGGAGTCGACTAGTCGCTAAAAATCTCAAAAATAACAAAAACAAATGGATTAATTTTATAAAATGATAAGAGATAAATGTCGAAAACATGTTTATAATAACAATATCTGGTGATTGGAAAATTTGGTATGACTTAATTAGCGCTATCTATTACTTAAAAACAAACTGCAAAATATAAAATAATAATAACAAAATCTGGTGATTGGAAAAACAGTAAAAGTATCAGAGAAATCAATTTTATATTAGTTTTATAAATATATATTTAGATGGTAATTTATCATTTATTTAACATTGTTTTAAAATTTATTTTTTAAAACAGCTCAATAGATTTACAACTAGGTTAGATAATTGTTCAATTAACTTATTATTCTTATTATGATTGCAATAAATACTACATTGTATGCATTTGTTTGATGTCGACAACGATGCCAATTCTTCATTGACACGTCTTAGTACCATACGAATGTGGAAACATTCACATGTATCGGGTCCTTCTCGAACTCCAGGATGTGACCATACACATGATACGTAATGTGTTTCTAAATTATTCGTAACTTGTTTGCGATCGATAAAAGGGGTTTAATATTCTCGATAAGATATTAGTCGAATCCTTGTTTCACAACAACACGATAATTTCTTGACAAAATCATCAATTTTTCTACAAGTTTTTTATATACTAAATCATCTTGACTGAATAAATTCATTTTACAAATAAGATGAAATCTTTGACAATTTAATAAATGTGTTATACTGAGATGCTTCTATGATCAACTGAGAAGGGATAGGTATATTTAAATTGATATGTTGTGTCTGGTGTTAGTAGTAGTAGTCAGTATTTGATAAACATAAAATCAAATGAACAATGAGTGAAGATCGTCAACGAGATCAAGTATATGTAGTAACAAAAAGAAATGGACTTTAGATTAATCGTAATGCTGTCGAATTAACACCTGGTAAATTGTTAAGTGGAGTCGGTTTATATCAAAATGGAGGATGTATAGCATGTGGTGTTCGTGATAACGATCTGTTTTCAGGGGAACAACAAGGAATGCATTCGAAATGTCAGGATATCTAGAAGACTGGTACACATGATCTTATAGATAAACATGTACAATCAATAATTCCAAGACCGATTGGTGAACGAGAATACCAACAACAACAACAACAACAACGAGAACAAAGAGGCAACCATTAGAAACTCCTTGTTAATTCTTATTTATATAATGTTTATTTTTTAAATAATAGATATATGTAAATTTGTCTTAATAAAGTCCTTATATCCTTAAATATTTAATATTTTGTTTTTCTAGTATAATAATAAAGTCCTTATATTCTTACTACTTTAATAAAACACACAGGTTTGAATTGAAAATATTTATTAAGCTCGCTCTTTTAATAATTTTTCTACAAATTATTCAGTTAACATTGTTTTTTTTACGAAAAAATCCAAAGTTAATTATGGGATGAATATTGATAGCCATGCCAATAGTGTCATACAATTTGTAGTACTACATTGAATTTTAGCATTGTAGGTTAGATTATGATCTAAACAGGAAGGTTTTGTAGGTTTAAATGTTGGCATGTTCCATACATTTAAAGTATCTATATCAATCATCTTGAAATTGGGATTAGTATGCATATTAGTAGTAGAAGCAGCAATGTTGTCTTGAACGAATCGAAAAACATGTTTTCCTTTTACATACAATACATCAATATTGTCCAGTACTCTATCTAAAATTTCTCCAACTTGATTGTAATTTACATAGCCGGAAGAATATCGTAATCCATGTTCCTTTTCAACCTTACAAACAGCTCTTTTATTGAGTCGAGATAATTGAGCAAAGGGTATTTTCGGTTTCAATACATAATGACTTGTCTGTAAACCATTTGATATCGTAATTTCTTTAGCATGGAATTCTTCCACATACACATCATCGGCAGCAAATAAAAAGTTAAATCCCTGAATATCGAGAACAGCCAACTTCATCGTGTCACAGTTACTTTACAACTAATACAACACAAAGCACACATACATATTATAAAATATGACTTTGTCTCTCCACAAAACAAGTCAGAATTGACTCACTATAGAGAAAAATGAATTTGTTTACCTGAATTGATTTCAATCTTACTCTTGTTTTTTAATAGTATTTGTAGTGAAGAGAATAAGGTCTCTAGAGATTTTAATGTTAAAATATTAAACAAAAGTTTTATATGAGAGAAATATTTATTTTCTTATTAAAAAAACATTTATGTTAAAAATATCTAAAATCTAACCTATAATATCTGATATCCTTACATCCTCCCAACTTAAATATTCATTATCATCATCCACATCCATTTCACTCTCTGATTGAAAAGGCGACATTATTAAGTATTATTTTATCAAGTAAATATTAGACGAATGAATTTTGTATTGATTTTAATACCATTCTACAGTCCCTGGCCAAATTATTAGACGCACTGCAAGATTTCATGTAAAATATTAATTACCGAGTGATATTGTACCGTTTTATTATTTTAAATTGATTTGTTTTTTATTTTTATATTATCCAATCAATTACCTATTTATTTGACATAAATAAAACAGCATTAATTTAGAAAAGCATAAGTTTATTAAGTTTTAAGGAAAAGTGAAATTAATGTTAGTAAAAGTCAATATTTAGTTGAGCCACCTTTAGCCGCTATCAAAGCTTTAATTCTGAGCGGCATGCTATCAATGCAAGATTGTACTGTCTCCTGCATTTGGGGATGATGATTCCACACATGAATAATCTTTTCTAGGAGCTGGGTTTTGTTGGTAATCACATCTTTAGCCACTTCTCTTTTCATCAGCTCCCACACATTTTCAATGGGGTTCATATCAGGGCTATTACCCGGCCAATCCAACAGAGGGATATTTTTTTCTGCCAAAAAAGCTTTAACAGACCGAGCAGTGTGGCAGAGAGCTCCATCTTGCATGAAAGTGAATGGTTCCCCATTTGGAAACCATTCTCTGAGCTGCGGAATCAACCGATTTTGTAATACTTCTTTGTACTGATCTTGCCTCATTATTCCTTTGACGACGTACAGACGTCCAGAGCCTTTGCCGCTGATGACTGACCAAATCATCACTTTGGTGGGATGTTTAACCGTCGGGACGACACAATCAGGATGAAACTTTTCTCCATGACGACGACGCACATACTGAGCTTTATTCTGCAAAATTTCGAATGTGCTTTCGTCACTGAAGCAGACCTGTCAAAAATAGGAAAAATATATAAACTTCCATGTTTATTTGCTTTATTTAACTGAAAATGATAATAATGTATCAATTATTGATTAAATTGCTGTATCTTACCGATCTCCAGAAGTCCACATCTTTGTCTTGCCATTGTTTGGCCCACTTCAGGCGCTTTGCTTTCATTGCAGCTGTTAACTTGGGCTTCCTGGCGGGCGACAGGCCTTAAAATCTAATTCTTTCAATTTTCTTCGAACAGTGCGCTCAGAAGCATTTACGCTAGCATCCTGGAGTTGTGATTTTATTACCTTTGTGATAGCAAATCTGTTTTCTACACAAATTTTCTTCAAACATCTCTCTGATCGTGGAGTGAAAATTGGTTTTCTACCGCATCTTTTCTTTCTTTTCGGGCTTAATTCCTTCCCTGACTCAATTTTCTTTTTTATGCGTCGTACACTAGCTTCAGAAACCTCCAATCTTCGTGATATTTCTCGGTTTGTAAATGTTTTCGCAATCACAAGGGCCTTCACTTCAGCTTTTTTACGTGGTGAAAGATCGCCTTTTCTACCCATAATGAAAATAGTCCAATTACTTTTTTAAAACACTGCATACAAAATAAACTAATAACTGAATAGTATAAAACTGTTAAACAAACAATCACAGTCCATAAAGCCACAGAAACACGTCCGTACCTGACTCGATTCCGATCGCGACTGATACAGGTTTGTACTTGTTTACGTTCATGTATCACTTTGTCAACACAGTGTTGCCATATGTTAAAAATAAATACAAATATGTAGTCTACAACAATTCTTTTAAATAAAAATCAATAATATTGTAGTTTAAATATACCATTATTGCATAAAAACTCTTAAGAAACATAAAATTACTAAAAAAAAATACAGTGCGTCTGATAATTTGGCCAGGGACTGTATACACCTATTATATAGGGGATTTAATCACATCATGCACAGCCGTCATGAGAGTTAATTAGTCTATTAAAAAATTCCAAAAGAGAAGCAAATATGTAAACTAGTGGAGTCGTTTTGTCTGTAAAAATGTTGTCTGATAAGGTTTTAAGTAAACAACATATTAGTAAAAATTTGATACTTTATTGCTCAAACTAGTCACATAAATTTTCCAAATATTAAATGACGTGATTTATTTTTTTCCTGTATTTACTATATAAGCATTAAAATTCTTACTCAAATTACATCTCCGTGTGTGTAGTGAGAAAAAGATTATTAGTTACTTTCAAAAAATGTTGTTGATTTTTGAATCGGAAGATATTAAAGTGCTGCCTATCAAAACGTTGTATATTTTAATAAAAAACTTACTCGTGTGAGTATTGTTTCATATAATTTACTACTTATATATTTAGCTTTGATTTAATGATTGACTTAATTAGCATATAGATTATTATATTCTGGTGTTCACTATTTAATAAAATATCTTTTATTTCTTTCACAGACGTGGTGTGCATAAAATGGAAATAGTTAATAATACTAATCAAATTAATGTATACTTGGAAGGTGATGAAGCACCAACGACTAAATTAGAGGAAATTACGTGGATATTACCTATAAGATATCTACAAGTAGAGGCAGCAGAGAGTGCAGAGGAGGTAAAAACATTTTTGGATGCAATCCAAAAGTATCCAGGGATAAAATCATATATTAAATAATAAATATACTTTATAGTTAATAAACTGTGAACAAAACATTTGCCTTTGCTTTATTTGCAATTTCCTTTTATATATGAAGGGTACAGGGGAAAAACGATATATGTCCATGGGAGTAAATTTTTCAGGAGAGCAAAAATAAGGTTTACGGACTCGGTACGTTCCCCATATTATTAAATTTTTGAATTTTGTTTATAGCAAAAGGTGCAGAATTTTATTAAATAAAATTTTAGTTTGGATCTCTTAAATAAAATTTACAAATTGCTTAAAAAAAATGGCGAAAATTTTGAAAATGCGCAAACATGTTCCTAAAATTCTTGGACATATACCGTTTTCCCCTGTATGAAGGGCATGAAATATAAAAAATCCATTCGTTTTTACAGAGTCACATTAAGGTACAATAAATAAACAATAATAATATTATTATATTCTTTTTTATTAGATAAAGATTAAAATATTTATTTATATTTTATTAAAGAAAAGAAAAAAATTCAGAAGTTAAAAATTTAAAATTCATCGTATTTAAACCAATATTAGTATCCTTCGTCTATCGGAGGGTCATCGATGAATTCGTCATCATTGACCAAGCCATCAGTTGATGGCTTGAGCCTCTTATAAAATTGGCGGGATTCCTCCCTTATTAGAAATTGGCATAAATGTTGTAAATCTTTATGTTTTGCTGCGTTTATACAAAGCTTCTCCGAATACAGTCCCTTCAGCATAGGTCGAGGATCTTTGGTATTACTTTTTTTGTTTTTTCTCAGGGGCTTATTAACTTCACAACTTGTAAAACAACCGTAGTACGAATTTTTGTAAAAAAGTTTTGGCAGTTTTTCTTTTATTATAGACAGAATTCTAATTGGACGCGTTTTTAAGGGACTCTTGATTAGTCCATAACTTAAATGTTGAGACCAGTTTTTAAAAAAATTCTCAATTTCTTCGCAATTCACTACGACAAAAGGTGTTGGCTTTGACCGAGCGTGTTTGATTATTTCTCGCCAATCATCCGGCGTTTCTGTATACGATTTTGACTCCACTAGGCTCATGTTTTTGTCACATTCCAAGTAGCTGTGTCCTCTGATTGGAAAAATCATTTGAATCTGGTCAAAACGGCCGACCAGTACTTGTTGGAATAGAAATCTAAAAACGGATAAATTTTTATTTTGGCCTGCACACGAGTCGCAGAATATGACTAGTTGGCGAACCTGTGCAGATAAAACAATATTAATGAAATGGTGCAGCATAGAACAAACTTCATCTGCTCCCTTGTGAGCTACAGATTCATCATAAGTGTAGAAAATAGACTGACCATTTGAAAGAACATGGACATTAAATGATATAAAATTAAGTTGGCGTCTATAATAGACATCGTTAGTTGTGATATTCGGTGTAGGCAAATTTTTTTGATAATCTGCGATTGCCTCTAAAGATTCAGATTTAACAGATTTCTTTCGGTACATTTTCTTCATTTCGTAAAATTGTTCAGCCTTTCTCAAATGAAGTTGTTTTTTTTATTTTTATTTCTTCTAGCTCTTTTTTGATAGAATTTTCAGTTGCCGAATCAATGCTACTATTGTTTTCTAGTCTTTGCTTTAGAGCATTTTCCTCTGCTGTTAATAAATCACAACTACTACATGTATCCTTTCTTGGATAACCAAATCCGATGTTGTACTTCGACTCGAAAATTGTTCTGAATGATTCATATGAAATATTTTTATCTGCATTCTTACCTGAATACATTTCATGCAGCTTTTTTATATTCAAATTTTCATGTAAGTAGATCCTTTTTGAATCGTGTAACGAATAATGGGATTTTCGACCTCTTAGTGATTTCAGAAATTCACACACTTGTTCCACTGTTTCACTTGGCAGCTTTCTTGGACGGTTTTTATGTGTTCCTCTCATATCTTTTTTTGCTTCACCAAACTTCAAAAGATTATCTCGAAGCGTTTGAATTCGTCGTGGAGTTACTCCATGCAAAGCAATGAACGCTTTCATGCACACAGGCACATCCTGCAAAACACCATCAACAAAAACACGAACACGAAAATTGAAATTTGCAGACTTTTGAACCTTATTTTCACTTTTCCTTGATCGCCTCCTTTCCACTGGTAAAATGGTCATCAGACCACTCAGGTGCATGCTCTGACTATTATATGAACCAAGACCATTAAACTCACGTATTAATCGTTTTCTTTCTTCGGCTACAACTAATTCGAAACATTTAAATCGTTTACACAAGCAGTTTTCCCCAAGCTCATAGGTTGTATGTTTCAACTTTTTCATAACTTCCCTTAATCTTCCAGTTTTCATGCGTTTCTTGGGTTTATCTATTTTAAGATCTTCATTTTCATCACTATTTGAGTCAAATCCGTTGTCCATGTTAATTTATTAGTTATGTAAAATTGTATAATCTTATAAAATTAAAACTGCCTAGTAAAAAGTAACAACTTGTAGTAAAATTAAAGGAATATTAACGAAATAAAATATTGAAAATTTACCACTGACAAAATTCACACATTAAACCTCAGTCAATCATACACACTAAAGCTGAAAGTCATGCATGGTGTGGAGTGGGCGTGGCCGGCCGCGCATGTCTATTGTCACACCGCGCCCGGCGCAACAGGGCGCGCCCCGCTAGCCCAGACTGGACATAAATCGTTCTTCCCCACACCAATCTGGACTTGTATCGTTTTTCCCCTGTATGAGAATTTTTTTCCATTGATTTATACAGCCTACGATTTTTTTTTCAATAAACAGGTCTATACACGTTATAGTACCTCCAGAGATCTATCAGATGGTATCAAAATCGAAAAAAAGTGGACATATATCGTTTTTCCCCTGTACCCTTCATATAGTTAGATATATATAGGATACATGTGAAAACAATATAAATAAGTATTTATTTAGTTATTCATCTGATATTGGTTAGGTTTCTTAGGATATCATTTTATGTAGATACTGAAAATGAATTAGGTAGTAGGAGTAAAATAATCTTAAATTTGACTTGATTCGTTATATCAAAAAGAGTGAATAATGTGTGTATGTTTAGTAGAAAACGAGAGAGAAATCGATAAAGAATGGATTCCTCATCGTCATCGTCATCATCAACAAGTTGGAAATGTCCTTCATGTCAAAGTAAAATAACCTATTTGGGTCATAAATCTTATGATCAGAATACTTATTGTTCCAATTGTATTCGATATTACAAAAAAGTTTCATGGCAAACTGTACGTAGTCTAGGCTATATACCAAAAGATACTTTGGAAAGACAAAATTATAAATTTGAAAATGAAGCCAAGAAACAATTTACTAAAAATAAGGAAAATAATCAATATAGATCTGTAAGAGACTGAAACATCATCATCATCATCATCATCATCATATACAAGTGATGTGTATGGTTTTCAAAGCCCAAGAAAAAAATGTATTTGGATAGATGTGTTTTATTTATTTGTACTATTTAGTAAACTTTAATAAAAAAACATGTTATTACTTAAACATATCGTCTATTTTATAACTGGATACAATTTTAAATATACAAGTATTAACTAATTACATCTAAGAAATTTTTAGTAAATCGGAGTTTATTCTTCGATAAGATACCAAATAGTCGTGCGTTCGCATTTATAACAATAATCTCGTAATCTGAGTCGAGGTCGAAGTTGTCGAACAGAATTGTTACGTCTAATGATTAAATTTACTTGAGCTATATGTGGTTGAAAAGGTATACTTTTCGATTCTTTCCAACAACCACTACATAAATAAGTAAAATTCATGGTAGTAGCAGCAGTTGTTGTTATTTCTATGATTATTTCTAAGATACTGATTTGTTAAATTATTATTATTCCTCCAGAAGATACCACATAGTTATACGAGCACATTGATTACAATAAACCCGTATTCGAGTTCGAGTTCTTTGATGATTTGCATATGGAACCCTGTGTGTTTCTCTCCAACAACTACTACATAAATAAGTAAAAATTCCATGCAGACTAGTAAGATGTCAAGAGTGTAATATTATGTTGTTTCTATTACAAATAAAGATAATAATCTACAATCATTAATCGTAAGATAACTATACAATAACAGTAGTAGTTCAAATGCACCAATATGATCTATGTGTGGTCTTTTTAACTTTCTCCTCCTCCTCCTTCTCGCAATTTTCTATTATTTTTTCTACATGTAGACAATCGAATAATATATTTGTCTTTCGTTTCCAAAAGTACTTCTTCTCGTTCTAAACAGTCTTTTAGATTTACGAAGATTTTCGTTTCATCTTTACTCTGTTGTTTTAAATCCTTTTGACATTTGGATAAATCGTTATCTAACTGATAGATTTCACGAGTCAGATCGGTCAAATTACTTTTAAAATTTTCAATTTCCTCCTTTAAATCGGCAAATACGACATATGCTACTTTGTTTTTTTCTTGACAAATTTGCAATGTTTCCGTTAGATTGGTTCTCAATAAATACAATTCCGATTCCAATTTGATATTTTCCTTGAGCAGAGCAATATGTTTCGTATAATTTAACGACATTGTTAAATTCGCAGCCAGGTATTCGTATTCTAGAATTTTTCCCATACAAATATCATTAACAGCTTGTTCATTATCGTATAAATCCATATAATTGTCCAGTGATTTAATACATTCCTGATACAAGTTTAAACTGGTATTATAAAGTGAATGATAATCCTCTAATAAATATTCATAATTTTGATTACAAGAATTATTGACGATGACATCATTATCGTAGTTGTTTGTACTTTGAACAACAACATTTGTAAACAAATAGTTTAACAATAGATAGGTAGAGAACATTGTTTTTGTTGACATTATGAGCGAATGATTTAATTAAAATGAAACAAAAAATTATTTAACGTCTGTTTTATAGAGATCGTTTTCCTCCCGAAAAGACTAATAATAATAAGAACCTCTTGTTGTTTGAAATATGGAAAATGTAAACTTTAACTGTTTAAAATGTGGATGTAAAGTTAACAAAACCATAAATAGTTACTATCGAGATCGAGTTAGAATACGCAAATATTGTACATATTGTTTAATTAATTATGTATATAGGAAAAATAGCCTAATTTCCATGATTCTATCAATTACGGCCAAGACGATGACAAATAGTAGTCGTAGTAGGGAGAGATAAGGATACTTGTAGGAAACATTTATACAAATCATATCATTCATTCAAAAATGCCAGTTATTGTACGAGTAAAATGTCCACAATGTAAAGGTGAAAGTGAAATACGAAATCAAAAATGTTTGTCGTGTGTGGTGAAAGATCGAATCAAAAAGAACGATGGAGCAAAACACGTACCTGCTGAATTTCTTTCCTTTGGCAAAGAAGAACGAGGAATTAGAGAGAGAGAACTGCTGCAAGGCAAGGAAACAGATAAGTCAGTATCCTGTTGATCATATATAAAACCATACATCAACAATACAATCATTTTATTTGTATGCTTGCTATTGACACATACATACATATATATTATAAAATAATGGCTTGTCTAAGAGCTTGGTGGAATGAAATATCCAATTTTCCCGATTTACCAGCGAAATTTATCATTTATTTTCAAGACTTTGTCAATTGGAATATCATATCACGAAAACAACATTTAGACGAAGATCTAATACGAACTTGTATCAATAAAGTCAATTGGCAACTCGTTTCCCAATATCAGCAATTAAACGAACGATTTATGACGGAATTTGCCGGAATGTTGGATTGGAATGCAATTAGTATCCATCAAAACTTGACTGAAGATTTTATCCGTCGACATAGAGAACAAGTTAATTGGACATTTATTCAAAAATTTCAACGAGGAATCAGTCCCACCTTTTTACATGAAATGAAACCCTACATTGATCAACTTGAGAATTGTTTTTGTTAAATCATTATAGTTTTCTCTTTTATACTTTAATTTAATAAAAACCTTTTTCAGTACAAGTTGTTTTTGTTATTTTTAACTACATACTGCTAATACTACACTTTAATTTTATTATTGCATAAAACACGAGTTATGTTAATTATATTGTACATTCAATGTATTTGAATTTATTCCTTATCTGGTAAATTTTAACCTTCTTATCTGTTTTTACTGAACTCTCGTTGGGATTTTGTTGTTATAAAAAGATTGAATTGGTAAATACAAGCAATACAGTTCTCTGCGCTTTCCTCTATCACAACATCTTTATATTTTTTTTTTTGTGTGTGTGTGTGTGTGTGTGTGTGTAATTACTTAATCAGGTGAGTTTAACAGGTTTTATACAAACCATATCATATCTAATTTGAATTGTTGTTTGCAGTATGTCCTCTTTAAACGTCGAATCTACCATGCCTACAACATCATCATCTAATCTAATAATTGATATGGATGCAACAATTCCTACTACTAGTACTACTACTACTACTAAGGCAAAAATTTCCACTTGCTAAAAATATATTTTTGGATGGTCTTACACTCAAATTTCTCAAGAGATATTCAAATGTACACCTCTATAATGATGTTAAACAAGAAAATAGTAGGGAATCATTAAAGACTTTTAGACCAAACCTGCACACATTAACAATTGTGAATAAAATGCAACAACCACAAAATGAAAAATCTCTATTTGAACGTTCACCACTATCTCAATTGTATTTTTCTTTAATATTTGACTCGATTGAAAATTTTGATGAAAAGAATATCATTGACTGTATAAAGGAAATTCCCACAGAAATATTTGAACAATTTCCATCGGTAATTGTTATCCCTAATAAATACAATCTTAAGGACATTATTTGGAAAATTATACAACTACAAGAGCTAGATTTAAGTTCAGCCATAAAGTATGTGAAGACTCAATTTAAATTTTTCACCTTATTGTCCAAATACAACCTTTTCAACAAATATGTCTTTTTACCCCATTATCCACAAATGTATGATAAAGCTTACTTTTCCGACTTGTATGTACGTATAGAAAGAGCAATTCAAATACTCAGTGACGATGATGACAACTCGAAAATAATTATTCCGGGAAATAATTCTTGTTGGAAAGCATACAAATCAGATGCAGGTTTCGATCTTTGTCTTAAACATGATACATTTTGTCCCGCAGGGAAAGCCACAAAGATTGAACTGATTGAGAAGGTAAATATTCCTATAGGATTCTATGGTCAAATTGTTGCAAGATCCTCTACGAATGCTATAGGAACTATACGAACAGGCATCGTAGATGCAACCTATAACGGGCCTCTAATTATTTATTTTATATCGGATGAAAATATCTTATTGGAAAAGTATCGAAAAATTGCTCAATTACTTATATGTCCTTTGGTAAATGCCTCGATCGAAAGAAATACTACAAGTCTAAAGATGAGTTTTATCAGAAAATCCAACAATTTTGGTTCTTCGGGAAAATATAAAATTCCCGCTGCTCATTATTTTTGGGTGGGCGACAATATTGTGCACAACCGCAAACAGATATTGACATTGACGAATTTAATCAATGTTTTAGAAATTTAGTCTATTCAGATTATTCCGATTCTGAATAAATTACCTATATGTTTGTTGTTGTACCTCTAAGAGTCTTTTTTTTACCTATTGTAGTACAAACTTTATTAGATTTATCTATTATTAGTTTTTAAGATTTATCTATTAGTATATAAAGTTTAACCTAGGAATAATTTGGTTATAATATAAAACCATATTTATAAGGTTTTTTCGATTTTATTAAAAACTACATCATTTCCAGACAAAAAACTTTTTTCACAGGAAGCCTCGCAATTTCATCCCATACTTTTTGTGTCGGTTCCTTCTCCAAGCACACATGAATACGTCTCCTTTGCCTTTTTATTTCCAACAAAATATCTCTGAAAATAAATAATAATAATAATAATGATAGTAAGATGAGCTATGAATAGCTCTTGGAATAATAACATATTTGTCGATAATGCATTCAAATCTTCAGATTCAAATATTAAAAAGATCATATTTTTGCTTTCAAACTAACTAGAAGCGAATCTTTACACACAACAAACAAAAGGTTCTTTTTCTCTCGAAAAACTGCTACTTTGATCAGACTTTTCCTCTTCTGCTTTTTATAAAAATTGAAAATGGTATAATATTCTCTTGAACATTTCTGAATTCTTGAGAATCAATATCAACTTGCCTTTCTTCTCTAATTGTAATTGACTCGGCATAAGACTTGTATATTTATCTATTAGTATATAAAGTTTATCCTATGGAATAATTTGATTATAAAATAAAACAATGTTTATAAGATATTTGTATTATTTAAGAGACTACCTAAGAATTTCATCATAAAAAACAAACTTCACAGGTAACTTGTAAAATTTCTCCCATACTTTTTGTGTCGGTTCCTCCTCCAAACACACATTAATCGTATTCTGTCCTCTTCTTATTTCAAACAAAATATCTCTGAAAATCAATAATAATAATATGTTAGACAAGAAACAAGTAAAATTTTAGAAAGGTGAATAGTAAAATATACTCACTTGAAGAACTCTTTTAGTAACACATACAACTTGTCTAATGATATATCATCATCTATTAAGTCGACTGCGAAAAAGATCATTTCGTTCAAACTAGTGAGAATTACACAACAAACAAAAATTGTAATTGACTCGGTATAAGACTTGTGTGTTTATATATTAAATACAATAATCATCCGATACTCATTTTTTTTTTAGAAATATATACTAATTACACATGTTTATCAGTATAAATGCAACGAAACAGTTTAATTTGGAATATTACCACTTATCTAATAAACTTGCATCATGCAAAATTTCCAGTCTATTTGTTATTAAAAACATGTTTTTCGATATTTATCTCGTATCATTATATTTTATAGACTAATTGACTTGTTTTGTTTTTGCAATAAATCAAAACTAATTAAATAAGACAAATCTATAAAGTTTAAAAAATAAATAGAACGATTTATTTAATATAGTCATCAGTTCAAACGTTTAGCTTGAACAAAACATATTATTCAGTCAGTCAGTCATTCGATAGATCATTCCATATGATTGAATCAGATGTGTTTATTGACATTCAAGGATATAATTGTTCTTTTGGATATGTAATCAAAGAGTTGGCAATTTATGATGGTCATCGTTGTGCAAATTATTTATTTAAACCACCATTCTCAAGAACTATGATATCTAATGCTAAAGATCAAAAACTGATTGATTGGTCAGAAACATATCATGGATTATATTGGGAAAATGGATTTGTTGAAATAAACGATATCGAACACATTTTATAAGATGCATTGAAAATTTATCAAACTCCATATCGAATTTACGTCAAAGGAAATGCAAAAGTGAATATTTTAAAAAAAAATTCTTAAATGAGGACTATATACACAACATTCCCATTCAACAAGAACCTAAATTAAGTCAATTTAAAATGATTCCAGAATGTTATTTTCATAAAGATATTAATCCATGGCATTGTGCATTATCCAATGTAAAACTACTATATAATTATCGAAGTTGTTGGAAATAAAGAACTCACTCTCTATTTAGAAATATGTCTTCTACCAACAGCAGTAGCAACAACAGTAATAACAACAGTAGCAACAAAAGCAGTTACAAAGTTTTTTGGATTCCTATTTAGTAGTCATATTATATTTACAGACTATTTCTTAGTTTGTAAATATAGTAGTCAAATCTGTGTTCTTTTGGATACAAATTTTGATTTATACAAATATCAGAATTACTAAGTAGTAACTTGAAAACAAATAACAACTTTTGTTCCCACAACGAAATATCGTAAATTTATTGGTCTTTCAATTATTTTGCATTCTCAATGTATTCGAATCTACTTCTTATCAACTAATTTTAACCTTTCTTATCTGTTTTTACTGAACTCTCTCTCTCTCTCTCTTATTTATAGATATTTAATATTTCTAGTCAAATATATAGTTATTAGTAAAGCATAACATTGCAATTTGTACTTTATCCAATATATTTTACATCCTCTTATCAACAAATATTTGATCTTTCTTATCAAATTTGTTGAACTCTCATTTTAACAACTGATTTTTGTTGGTATCATTTCGTACCAGGCAACATATTATTTACATCTAAGATTTTAGTTAATTGTTTTATAGAGATTTTGTACTTTTATGTATTTAAGTAAGTCAATAATTTAAACCAATTCATAGTTTTTTCCTGTTTGCTTTTTAGTAGACAAATAATATTGATATTATATTTACAGACTATCAACTTGCCTGAACTAACCTGAACTAATTTTAACCTTTCTTATTTGTTTTTGTTGAACTCTCATTTAATTTTAAAACAACTGGTTTTTGTATCTTTTCGTACCAGGTAAAATATTATTTACATCTTAAGATTTTAGATAGTTATTAGTAAACTATATTGTTTTATAGATATTTTGTACTTTTAAGTATTTTAGTAAGTACTTTTTAAGGTAAATAAGGCATTCAAATTAGACGAGGAGTTTTATTCATTGGTATTAATAAAATCTGTGTGCTATACTTGTATGTTTTATTCTCCTCTCATAATAATAATAACAACGAGTACAGGCTAGGCTAGGCTCATCTCTCTACATATTTTACTCTTATTACAGTCGAACGAAACCAAACTAAGCTCAACAAAACTAACTTTTTGAAAAACAAACAACAACTTTTACAACGTTCCCACATACAGTAAAAGATTAGGCTCATTTAAAATGTTACTATTATTACAAGACAACGAATTCAAAAAAAAAAACATTCCGACAAATTCGTGTTTGAGACTCATTTACGCTCATTATTTTACTATTCTTGACAAATATGTGTGTTACTTTTGCTTTCTAACAAAATCTACAACGAGTTCACACCACAAAATTTCAACGAGCCCCAACTAGACTAATTTAAGCTCATTTCATACTTACTTCTTGACAAATATCATCAATTTTACTACACTTGTATGCATTCAGAAGAACTTCTTATCAGCTATTTTTGACCTTTCTTATCTACTTTGCTGACCTAACGAGCCACTTGTTTACTCAATTTTACTTACAAAAAGTACCATGAATCACACATTATTCATACATTTTGTTTACATTTTGCCTTATCTCACACATTTTTACAGACTTACGGCTCCACTTGTTTACTTTTTACAGCTTTTTTACCGACTTTACGACGCCATACAACTAATTAGGGGAACGTTTACCAATTTTTACATCGAAATTACATCCCAATAAGGCCTTTTTCAACACAATTTCCAACTAATATATTACTTTTTGATCAACTTTTACACCATAGCTTTTACACTCCAGAATATCAAACAAGTGCAATTCAACCAATTACAAGTTTCTTATCACCTCTGTACACTACAAACCAATCAAATACATGCCTTATGGAAGCCATTTTACCTAGTCAACCAACCAACAACAATTTTCTTATCATCCTTTTACACTACATACACATTCAACCTATCCAAATGTTACTTTTCTTATCATGTTACACCTACTTTCGTACAACGATACCAATCAAAACTCAGCTAAACTTCTCCTCTAATGAAAGTTTACGAAGTTTTTAATGAAGTTAAGATACCCTGTTTCAACATCTACTGGACAAATTACGTCATTGACGACCACTTCTTGCAAGCTCTTAAGACATCTATTCACACCTATTATGCCTCCATAACGACATTTTTCAACATCTAAACTTGACAAAAAGACGCTGATTCAACATCCACTGGACATATTTCCTCATTGTCAACTACTTCTTGCATGTTCTTAAGACATCTATTCACACCTATTTACACCTATTTTTACACTTATTTACATTTAGTTTTACACCTTTTCGACAACCTATATTGACAAAAAGGCACTGTTCAACAACCACTGGACATATTACCTCATTGACGACCACTTCTTGTACGAATTTCAACTCTTCTTGCAGACTTTTCACATATTATTCAGCAATCCTTTTTTATGTCATCCCAATTATTACATTCTCTCTTACGAATTCTATTTGGCTAAGTAGGTTAAGTCCCTCTGGTTTTGCAGTTCTCCACACAACATATGCAAGTTCAAATCTTACTACAGACATCACTTTTTTTAACTTATTTAATTTTAACAACCTATTTCCATATACATATATGCCATTGTGACGTCAGAATTCCTAGAAGACATCGAGTGCCAAAAGGGCACTGATCAACAACCACTGGACTGTCACGTTATTGAAGACCTCTTCTTGAGATTTCACCACTTCTTGCAGGATTTCAGGAACTCTTGTAGATTGAAGGTCAAAGGTCAATAAAAACGTAACTAATTCACTTATGCGGACCAAGAACGACCTTCTTTGACACAACTTCCAGAAGACTTCAGCCATTCGACTGAAACCTCCTGAAATACACTTCTTCAGCTTGTCGTCAAGGCCGGTTAAAAAGTGGCCATCGAGGTGGTCCAGAACCGCGTTTGTTATACTACTTACCTGACATATTAAACGCATTATCATAACTCTGTCCCCGACAGTTAGTGATGTCTAAATCTATATTATTTAAAAATTCTAAAATAACTTTCTCCAAGTTTTCACCAGTATGAGAAAATATAGGTAGAAATCCCAAAAATCTTTCTTTTATACCACTTGGAAGAACATAGCGAATAATGACGGTCAGCTGATCTACGTGAGATATATCAGGTGTTGAATCAATAATTAGAGAGTAAAATTTGGCTTCCTTTATTTCGTTCGCTATTGTGAGTTGTAAATCTTTAGTTTGTTGATCCCTTCCGAATAATAGGATTTGTCCAAGTCTGCAAAATATCCATTAGTGTCTGCAATCACCTCCTCGTTTGAATAAAATCTTTGTCCCGCCAGCCATTTCTTCAAATTGGGGAACAAATAGTAGTCCGAGGGAGCCAAGTCTGCAGAATAGGGGGGATGTGAAACGAGTTGGAATCCTATTTCCATTAATTTTGCGACCACAACTGCTGAGGTGTGTGCTGGTGCGTTGTCGTGATGGAAAAGCACTTTCTTGTGGGCCAATCGCGGGCGTTTTTCTTGCAGCTCGGTTTTCAAACGGTCCAATAATGATGAATAATATTCACCTGTAATAGTTTTGCCCTTTTCCAGATAGTCGATGAGGATTATCCCTTGCGAATCCCAAAAGACAGTCGCCATAACCTTTCCGGCCGAAGGAACGGTCTTCGGCTTTTTTGGTGCAGATTCCCCCTTGGTAACCCATTGTTTAGATTGTTGTTTGGTCTCAGGAGTATAGTAATGTATCCATGTTTCATCCACAGTGACGAAACGACGCTTAAAGTCCTCCGGATTCTTCTGGAACAGCTGCAAACCATCCTTGCAACACTTCACACGATTCCGTTTTTGGTCAAGCGCATAGTGTCTCGACTAGGACAAGCTAGCGGGACAATATTATTTCTTCACTTATTTCAATTGTTTATGTATATTCCAGGTATCTTAAGCTATTTTAAGAAAAAAAAAGTTGAAAAATGTGTACTGTTTGTGTATTAATCGAAATATGTAGCTGCAAGACGGAAGTGGTTTACTAATGTGTCTCATTTGTTCACTATTGTCGCTAATTGTTCTTTAATTAGCTACATACGTCTACCTACTCATTATGTGTGAAAAGCACAATCATGTTTGTTTACAAAGAAATTTCTAGGAGAAAATAAAAATCATAATGATAGTCCCCACATTTATTAATTTACAAAATATTATTTCTTTTAAAATAAATTAGTACAATAACAGTATCTATATATCAATTATTTACAATAACAAGGTGTATAAGTAAAAGAAAATAATATTAAATAACTTATATACTAAGGCATGAATTATAAGCAACTACAACACACAATAAAATAAGAATAATAATTACAATAAAAAAATACTTAAACCTACTAATCACCATCAGATCACCGCTCTCCCATTCAGTAGAATATTCAGAGAGTAAATAATCCTCCTCATTTAATTCGTGATGATGACTTACTGATGGTGTTTCGGATGGCAATGAAGGTGGGATAATCAACTGCAGAACCTCCGTTGGCAAAGAAGTACATGTTCTTCGCGGTAATTCTCTATACGAGTTGATAACAGGATCAGACGTAATTAAAAGCATTCTCAAAAGATCTGTATTTATGGCAATACGTGACCGCTTCCTGGTGTGCCGTTCACGGAATCTACGACAGTCTTTATTTCTTGCCTCCTGGGCTTCTTCGGAGAGTTGTCCAATGGGAAGAAGAAAAGACTTTATAACTTCCGCGCTGTGTACAAGAATTTTATGCACAGTAACGGGCATGGAATACCACGAATACAGATCAAGGTATAATTTTCTAGTATCAATACAAAACTTTTCGAATTCTATATAATTTATGTCATATCCCGATGACAAAGTTCTTAAAATTACATGAAAATCTACGAATAAGGTTTACGTCTAATCCTGTAATTTCGCTGCTCAATTCAGCTTTGGAAAAAAATCTACGTGCTGTGTTTCCATCGTTTGTGTTACCATACCCAGGTTTTGGTTTATCTACAATGAGACCCATACGATCTTTAAACACTTTTTGTATCTCTTGTGAGCGTTGCTTCACAATAGCTTTGTCGTTATCTCCCCTGACTTGCCACTTTTTTTATTTCTAAACGATAGCTGATGTGAAGCAAACATTCAAACGTGCGGATCCATGCATGTAAAGTAGATAAACCAAACGCAAGGCGTTCTTCGTTGCTGGGATATTTCTTTGACTCCTCGTTCATAGTAGATGGGGTGGCACCGCAAATATAACACTTTTGTGTTGAACTTGTGTCTGTTAAGGCATTGCACACTTTGCCATCAGTCATTGTCAACAACAAATCGTGTTTAACAGAGATTTGAGATCCAGCAACGTTACATAATGTTGGAAGAAGCTGACTTACTTCATCTAAAATTTTAGAAGTTTCTTCTTTCGTAAACTCTTTTGTCACCTTGCAAAAATAAACTTAATAGGACGGCAATATAAAGTAGAGGAAGGTCTTGGATTTTGCCAGATCACAGTTTCGCCATCAAGCAGTCTCAAAGGGACAAATGAGTATACGAACAAAAATTCGTCTGTAGCGTTAGTGTTCTCAAATTTCTGCTTATACGTGCTATGCCCCGAACTCCCATCACAGCCCCATTTGCTTACCAACGTATAATATGAACGAGGTAACACACTTCTAATGACTTCCGTCTGAGCTTTAACTAATCGTTCAGCCGTTTTATCCAAAATCGCGTGAAGTTTAATTTCAGCTCGAGATTCAGTCACAGAAATATATTCGTCAGAAGGACAACAAGAAGCTTTGGACTTACCTAAACTATAAAATGATGGATACACTTGATGTCCCGCTTTCATTGACCATTTTCTTGTTTGATCATATGAGTGAGAAGTCGATTTCGAGTCCACATAATAAGCTAAAGTTTCGTCTGGTGTTAACTGCCGGCTTTGTTCAGAACACTTATTCTTTTCTCTAGTTTCACTGACCGCGACGTTATGGATCTGTTTAGCAACACTTCAATGCCCTTCTTTTCGAGTAGCTAACTCAGCTGCTGTAATAAGCTCACTTGCACTTCACGATTCCAAAAGATCTTCTATTCTCCGTCTCTTCGTTTTCGTTGATGAGTCTTCAAATGATTTTCTGGGTTGCCCTACGGAAAGAGCCGCTGATGATGTTGATGTGCACGGCTGGTTAACACACATCTTTATTTCGATTCCGGATCCCTCTAACCAATCTTTATGTTTGATTAGAAACATTTCTTTGTTACACTTTAAAGAAGTCCACTTTTGATTGAATTTTGCTGAAAGGCTGGATATTTTCATTTTGAGTCGTTTTAGAGAATCGTCAGAAACATCAGACATTGAATTTTTCACTTATATAATAAAAAATGCCACTGTTTCGTTCAGTTTTGTCATGTTTTAGCCATTCTTCAAAAAACTCCATTTTCGTCATAGTCACGACTATATTTTATATATCTATAATTTTACTTTCGGGCCTTTTCGGGGTCTATAATATATATGAATCTGTGCCTGAATGTTGTAGGTATTACATATAGAAAAATCTAGGTGGATATATGTGGATGGGAGTCCAAGGCTTCATATGATCACTTTGAATTCCAGGATTTTGAAAATGATAACGATTAGTTTCTTCAATAATCATTTCAATCAGTGAGGAGTTGAAAAAATAATTGAAGAAGTCTATAGGTGTATTCCCTGCTACATTGATGTTTTGATTGATTTCAGAGGTACCGTTGAAATACTTTATTGATGAAAAAAAACCACGAGTCTTCATAAATTTGATCTTCGACATACTCCACATCTTCTGAATCTTCTAAATCAATACCATATGTTCCTTCATCGCCAGGGTCTCTTTCCTCTGGCTCAGATTCGCCGCTTGTCCAAGCTTCGTCGTCAGCCATTTTCTCAAAGATAAGTGATGAAACACTTCTTGAATAGCAAAATGTAATAACAATAACGAACAACTACTATGCTAATTAGAATATATACGTGGAAGTGTAATAACTAAATACTATCTCGTTGTCAGATGCTACTAAAAAATTACAATTTTCCGCTACTTTTACCTGGAGTTTACCTATAAAATCAGTTTTTTCAACAAGTGCACAGAGAAATGTTTTTATAGAATTACCAATGTAAAAAAATTGACCTTGACATAGCTATTACTTCTAGATACTACACAATGAAAAACATACAGATACATATGTTATCATTCAGTACTTATACTCCGAACTTACTAAACAAAGATGACAAGACGATCTTGATAGAGCTAATGTCACCTCAGCGTACCAAAAACGTTTGTTTATTGATTTTCAGATAAGATAATTTTTTGCAGAAACTGATCTTCAAACTTCAAAGTCGGTGAGATAGTTAGACTTATTTACTAATATTCTTATTTACTATAGCAGATACAATCTAGGTACACCAATTTTCAAGTTTTCAAGCGCAAATACGCATTTTCATACTTTGACCTTCAAAGTTCAAGGTCAACGAAGTCACTAGAATTTTTTTACTAATTTTATCGTATTCAGCGACTCATAAAACATAGGTATACCAATTTTCAATCGCAAATACGCATTTTCATTGTTTGACCTTCAAAGTTAATTTTGAAGGTCAAAGAAGTATCCAGGATTTTTTTCAATAGTTTTCCTAAATTTAGTGCATTAAGTTGACCTTATGAACATCTATTACGTTCGCTTTTCTTGTTGGTCCATATATGGACCAATCCCGGAGCGAAAAGGTTAAAGTTTACAATTAATGTAAAATTTGCTGAATTTATCTATACATTTACAAATTGATATTACACCAAAAGTATACATATTTTTTATAAAAAATATAAGTCATAATAGAGTACATACCTTCAACAGAATATTCCATCACAAAAAACTCGTTTCACTTTGCTACCAGTTTTAAAATATGTTATCACAAGTGTGCATAAAATGCAACTGATTTGCAAATGAAAATGACCTCTCTTATAAGGGTTACTTTGACCCCCTGATAAGATACCTTTATGAGGTGATAAACAAGTTAATTCTTGGAATTCGTTAAATGGGGGAGGGGGGTTGTTTACAAGTCGTTATCAGTGGTTCCTGGAAATTACGTCATGAATATTGTCCCGCTAGCATGTTCTTGCCGAATCACTGTGAAGCGTGAGCAATCACGGCACCCCCTTGGTAACCCATTGTTTAGATTGTTGTTTGGTCTCAGGAGTATAGTAATGTATCCATGTTTCATCCACAGTGACGAAACGACGCTTAAAGTCCTCCGGATTCTTCTGGAACAGCTGCAAACCATCCTTGCAACACTTGGTTTTTGGTCAAGCGTGAGCAATCGCGGCACCCATCTTGCGGATAGCTTTCTCATGTCCAAATGTTTATGCAAAATATTATGTACCCGTTCAGTCGAGATGCCCACAGCACTAGCAATCTCACGCACCTTAACTCTTCTGTCATCCATCACCATATCATGGATTTGATCAATGATTTCTGGAGTCGTAACCTCCACAGGCCGTCCAGAACGTTCAGCGTCACTTGTGCCCATATGGCCAGTCCGAAAATTTTGAAACCACTTATAAACTGCTCTAATCGAAGGTGCAGAGTCACCATAATGTTTATCAAGCTTCTCTTTAGTCTCCTGAGGCGTTTTGCCTTTCATAAAGTAATGTTTAATCACCACACGAAATTCTTTTTCGTCCATTTCTTGAAAATCACTCGACTTCCAAAACGATTCCCCTTTCCAAATATTGAGATAGCCGAAATTTGAGCTCGATTAAACGACGTTAACCCGTGCCGCTCGTCGCTCAAAGTTTGAAAAAATCCAAATTTTTGGCCAAAAAGCTGACATATGGAGCCATAACTCCAGAACGGTAAATAATAGAAACACGCTTAATATCTCAAAAGAAAGCTAATGTTGTTCTTCAAAATTTATATTCTATACATAATTGTTGTTATTTTAAGTCAAACCGAGTTACAACAGCCTTTAGCCCCAAAAACGTGTCCTGGTACCACTAGGAGCATACTTCGTATATTTTGTTATTAAGTGATAAATTTTGCTTTTTTTTGGTATTTTTTTGAGTTTAAAGTAGAAATATAATAAAAAAACAAGTAATACTGATAAGTCTAATGACATTTTTTATTTTAAAATATAAAAATTAGGTATATAATACATACAAAACAGACACAGAAAAGATACAGACGTAGTACCTACATGAGTTGATAATTTTACATAGTTATCTAATCTATTTTAGAGCTTTTGTTAAAGTAGTTTTTGGAACGTCAGGATATAATGCTCGGCATTTACTTACAACTTGCAGGACACATTGCTTTTGGTCTTCATCTTTTGTCAGAAGGTCGTTAAAGTCGGTTATTAATTTAACACCACGCTCAGCCATATCATTAACTACTTTTAATGTTTTGACAATTTTCAATCCTTCTTGGAAGTCATTATTTTGAGGCCAGGTGTTTGGATGTTGTCTTAGGAAATCTGTTTTTATATTAAATTGGTCAAAGAATGTAAACGTTTCTTTGGTAAGTAAATTTACCAATCCTCCATCAACTACCTCTTTTAAGTTTTCTTTCCTAACTTTTGGATTTACAACCCTAGCGTGCTGTGATGGTTCATCTGTGCTACTGAGCAATTTATTAGCACATGCGATATATCAGATCCGTAGTATTTTTGCCCGCTGATCACGAATCTGACGTCAGAATATCGCCATCACATCTCAATTTTTTTCTAACCTCAAAAAATAGGTAAAAATTAGTAAAAATTAAGAAAAATATACTCCTAAAAAATTGATTCAAGCTTTTTCATGAATCCAAAGATGTATTAATATGTATTCGGACAATATTCATCGGTTGGATTAAGCCATACAGTTCTGTTTTCTTTCTAACCTCAATAAATCAGACAGATATAGTGCTTCTCGAATGCAAAAAACGAATTCAAATTAAAATTCAACCGATTCTTACCAAATTTGGTACACGGGGGTTTTTTGGGTTGCTGATCATGAATCTGAGGTCGGATTTGCGAAATTCAAAATGGCACAACTTTTCATCGTCTGTAATGGTGGGATCAAAAAAGATAATCCCACCAACTTTGCATTCAAATACCACAAATGGTTCGAAAATTTGGTCAGGGCTATTTCTGCAATGTCGTTGTCACATTCTTTATAGTCTAACAGACTATGCAAAATACCTAAATCTTGCTTTGGTGCAAGATGAGCTTTTGGAGCATTGAACCAAGCTTTACAATGAATTTTAACTAGGAAAACAGAAATGGCACGCACAGAACTTTCTTCTTCTTTAGACATCTTAAATTGACGACGAAAAATGAACATTTTTAAGCAGTAAATAGCCTTTGCCATCCACCTAGCGTGATGAATGGCTCCTGGAGTTCTAAAACTCACAACATTGCCGTCTAGTGATCCAACAAATACGAGAACCAACTGCAATAGCTCCTTGTAGTCATCTCTGGGGTGGCTCTCAGTTAATTTGGTCTCGAATTCAGCAGTAACATTTGCAATTACTTCTGGAGTTAGCTGCTTTTGTCAGATTGTCACTGATACCTGTGTCGTATTTTCCTTTGTCTATCTTGGGCCACGCAGTGAGGAATGTCTTGAAAATGTCGGGATTAGGTCCAGTGGTTGATCCCATTTTTGTGTCGAATACGCCTCTTAACAGAATTTCCAAGATATGGTGACGGCAAGCTAGGTATAACAATTCTCTTCCTAACATTTGCTCCAATATGACGCATGCTCCTTTGAGTCTTCCCGTGTTGGATGCTGTAGTGTCGAAGCACATCGCCTTGACGGTGTTGAGAAGACCCCATTCATGTAGGCATTCATATACGGCTACGGCTTGCTCCTCTCCAGAGCTGTTTGCTGTTACAGGAACTCCCAGCAGCTGTTCCTTTTCGCCATATGAAATAGCTATAGCTATTCGCTCACATTGTTCATTTTTTAGAACACCCGATAAAAGTTTACCGTCCCAATGGACAACCACGGGCTCTTTTTCAGGAATGTTTACTTTATCAAAATTTTTTTTATTATATTGTTCTCTGAACATTTGCCTTCTATCATGTAATAAAGTTTTCGAGACTTTGTACTCAAGAGGGTCAAGGTTTAGTGCTTCTAGAGTAGCTATTAAAATTCTCGTGGCATTTCTGTCGGATACCTTACATCGATCAAATAAAATGGACAATTTCATGTTTAAAATCTCTTTAACGCCCCTTGCAAATGAAACTTTCATCCTCTTGCTCTCAGATGGTCCTGGATCTTCTGCAGCTTCTTCAGGGATGTCCATTTCCTCCAAGCTCTCAAGTTCCTGGTAGATGCTGTCCTCTTCAGTGTCTTCTTCTCTCTCCTTCTTCGAACTTGTCTTCATCATCCGTCTCTAAGAAGCAACAAAAGAAAGAGAAAAAAAAAGACTATAAAAACTTGTTGTTTTAGCAGAATAGGTACTAAATTACCTACTTCTAATTATCAAAAGGTATTATTTAAAAAAAATATAAACTCAATCATAAAGATGCCAAATCATGCTCTCATGTACAATTTTCTTTCAATTATAATGAAACTATTTACTTATTTGTTTATCTATTTTTTAGAATACTAATAATACAAATAAAAAAAAAACTCACCAATATCAAAAGTTGCTTCTTGGATTTGTCGGTTCATTTTTGCAAGTTCTTTTTGCACCTTGATTTCTTCAGCTCGAGACAACTTGAGATCCACTCCAGTCATGGAACCTGGGCGGCCCTTCTGCCTCTGTTTCACGAGAAACGCCTTATCTTCTTCCGATTTCATCAGAGCCAAGGCAATATCAAAGAGATCATCCAACTTTTCAACAAACTGTTTAAATTTGTTCTTGGCCGTTTTCGATGTTTTCTTCCGGTCTTTTTGAAGAGTTCTCCACTCGGCGTGAAATTTTTCCAGCTTAGTAATTGCATCTTGCTCATGTTTAGTCGGGATTCGAGCTTTCTCCCAAAAAATGAACACTTATCGTATTGTAAGTTTTGCTGATTCTCTTACAGTTAATTTCACAGTACGTAAATTATAAAATAAAGCACACAAAACTTGACGATTTGAGGGTAGTTTACAACCGGTGATCTGGTGAATGGGATAGCCCACAAGAAATATTTTATCCTTGGTCTGGCTTTGTACACCTGATGTGGATGCCATTTCAGAGGCCAATAGGTAAATAACAGTTAACTTGGAAAATGAAACAAAATATATTGCAAACTTTAATTTCAATAAAATGTTTTCAAATGTCTTTTAAAATAATACTATAATAGTTATAAAAACAATAACACACACACTTGGAAAATTTAAAAAAAAAAACAACGTTAAAATATCTTCACTAGATAATTGTTCGATCTAACCAGCTCAAAGGTACTTTAGAAACTAAACTGAATAAATAAAAGGTCGCACAGTGTGTCGACTAGTACAAGTTAGCTGGACAAAATTATTTTTTCACTTATTTCAATTGTTTATGTATATTCTAGGCATATTAAGTTATTTTAAGAAAAAATTCATCGCGTTGGTTTTTTTTATGGGCGTGGCTATTTTTTTTTTCCCCTAAATTAGTCAGCTACGCAGACATATTTAACGATAACTCGGGAACAACTTGTCAGATTTTTATAAATAAAACATTAAAAAATGCGTAACAAAATTTTATTAAAGTTGATTGAATACTATTTTATTCTATCTTTTATCGTTTTGGAGTTATTTAGAAATTAATGGAGAGAAAAAAAATTTTTTCGTGTAAAATTCATTATTTTTTTCGGTAAAAAAGCGCAATAACAAAAGAAACACAAAATATTATACATTTTTCTGGCCTCTGCTTATCTGGAAAATAAAATAAGGTATTAATCATGAAAATCGGTTAATAAATGTGGGTTTTATTCACAATTTACCGCAGGTACTCAATATCGATAAAATTTGTGTAATACAGCCACCCTTGCATATCGCGGTAGGATTGCATCAGCTTAGCAGGTAGATAACGGAACTAAAGGGCAAGGGTATTTTGTATGGTTATTAGAATTAAAAATTATAATACAGTGTCTTTCATTTAGCTGCATTTCGCTTTCCTGTATTTTTTGTCCAGCTGCACAAAACATTGTATAACAAAAACAAAATATTCTGCGTATGTGCACGAATTTTTCTACAAACTTGAATGTGCAACTAAATGAAAGACACTGTATTATTATTTTTAATAATAATCAGATGAAAAATCATTTATTGCATTTGTCAATTAAAAATAAAACAATTAATCCATATTACTTAGTTTTATTGACACAAAATGGATAAACTCAAATAATACCTGCCTTTCAGGTAGGTAACTTGTGCATTATACATAGATAAGTAGTTGGTATTTTAAAATGTTTTTGATTTTTTTAAGGTACATATTTCTTGCTGTTCGGTTCAAAAAAAAAAAATTGTTTTTGAAAATCCCAGTCAAAAATTGTTTTTGTTTAATTTTAAAATAAATGTTATAAATGCTCTGTAATAAATTTAGCATAATGACACTGACTGTAATTATATGTAAAATAAAAATACTCATTTATTGATAAAGAAAAATTTGCAAGTCAAGGTTTACATGCTTAGTATAAGCACTACATAACTAAAAATAGTAGCTGAACCTAATAATCATCATCAGATTCTTCTGATGAGTCGTTTACTGTATAATCGTCATCATTTTGTGGCATTGTGCGACAATATGATGACGATTCCAATCTTGACTCTTCTATGCTAGGGCTTACAATTAACTTTAATACATCTGTACATATTTTTTTCCGGCTTTTTTTTTGGGAATCTCTCGAAGGCTACTGATCAAAGGATCAGATGTTATAATTAACATGCACAGTAAGTCTCTATTCGTGGCAACACGCGAGCACTTGCGGGTGTTGTACTCCCTAAATCTGCGGCAATCTTTGTTCCGTGCTTCTTGAGCCTCTTCGGAAAGCTGCCCAATTGGAAGCAATGCCGCTTTGATGACTTCTGTGCTGTGAATTAATATTTTATGCACAGTAGCAGGCATACAGTACCACGAATAGAGACTAAGATAATGTTTTCTGGTTTCAAGACAAAATTTTTTGAATTCAACTAAGTTTATCTCGAATCCAGAAGACAATGTTCTCAAAATAACATCAAACTTTTTTATAATTGTAACATCCAACCCTGTGATCTGAGCACTCATCTTAGCATTCTTAAAAAAGCGACGGGCTGTATTTCCATCATTTGAAGAACCAAATCCTGGCTTTGGTTTATCTACAATGAGTCCCATCTCGTTCTTAAATTTCAATGTGATTTCCTCGGAACGAACCTTGATATCTGCTTTGTCTTCGTTGCTTCTAGCCTGCCATTTCTTAATATTCAACTTGTAACTGATATGTAAAAGACATTCGAAGCAACGAATCCAAGCATGAAGTGTAGATAAACCAAAGCCAAAAGGTTCTTGATTGTTGTTAAACATCGCGGGGTCATCGTTCATCGTCTTGGGGGTGGCGCCACAGATGAAACACTTAGGATGAACTAGTTTCCGTTAAGGCGTTACACACCTTTCCATCTATCATTGTCAGCAAAAGTTCGTGTTTTACAGAGATTTGAGAATCACCAAAGTTGATAAGTGTTGGAAGAAGAGCATTAACTTCTTCCCACAATCTATTTGTCTCCACTAACGTGAAGTCGTTCGTTTCTTTGGCAAATATAAATTTGATTGGGCAACAATACAAAGTTGATGAAGGCCGAGGATTTTGCCAAATAATTTTGGACCCATCATATAACTTAAGGGGAACTAAAGAAAATGCGAAAAGAAACTCGTCCGTATATTCAGTGTTCTCAAATCTCTGTTTGTATGTGCTGTGCCCAGAACTTCCATCACATCCCCATTTACTAACAAGTGTAAACGATGAACTTGTTGGGAGCACACTGCTGATAACTTCATTCTGTGCTAATACTAGACGTTCCACTGTTTTATTTAATAAGGCTTGCAAATTTATTTCAGCACGAGTTTCTGTTATAGCAATGTGCTCCTCTGCAGGGTAACAGGCCTGTTTGGACTTTTTTAAACTAAAATATGACGGAAACACATTATGCCCCCCGCCTTCATGGACCACTTCCTAGTTTGTTTGTAAGAATGCGTTGTTGACTTAGAATCTATATAGTAAGCTAAGGCTTCATCACTACTTAATTGCCTAGGATTAACGGAACTGGTATTTTTAGACTTAATAATATTATCTGGGCTCTCACTAATGTCTCTAATCACATTGGCAATTTTCCTTTGCCCTGCTGAACGCACAGCAATTTCGGCAGCAGTCACCAATTCACTGACACTTCGGGATTCTAAGAGATCCACGACGCGACGTTTCTTCGTCTTAAACGACGATTCCTCGAAATCTTTGCGAGGTCTTCCTGCAGGAGTCACATTCTCACTTGATGTTGAAGGTTGTGGCGCAAAATAACTCGCAGTAAACTGTATGTCTGCTTCATCCAACCAATTCTTATTTTTAATTAAAAAACGCTCCTTCGACTTTCCTGAAGCCAACCATTTGGCACCAAACTTATTAGACAAGTTGGATATCTTCAACTTTATTTCTTTTTGGCTGCTTTCAGTAATGTCACCAAAGTGAAATTTTGAAGAAAGAAAGTCATATACACGCGAGTTTTTTTTTTCATTCTTCGTGTGTTTCAACCACTCCTCAAAAAAGGCTACCCTTGAAATAGAGTATGTAAACGTGTTCTGGAAAAAAAGAAAAAAAAACATGTTGTACTGAAGTGTGCTAAACAATATGTGTATTTTTTACGAAGAATAAAGTTATTTCTGTGTAATATCGAAAAACTACCCGGATAGAAATAAATGTCTGTATATTCTGAACTTTCAAAGTTTTTTTTTTAAAAAAACACGCTAAAAATATATAGGCTATATTAAAAAAAATAGTAAAAAATTCAAATTATAGATTCTGATTAAAAAAATACATTAAAAAATAGTACTTACCCTCAGTATTAATATTCATCACACAAAAAAACTTTCACAATATTACAATATGTCACTATAAGATGTGCACGAAAGTGTCGCTAAATTGCAACTGATTGATTGAAAGAGCTGCATTAAACTCATTACCTGACTTTTGACGCTTATGACTCGCCACTTGCAAATTTGATAAACAACCTTTTCTCGGAATTCGGGGTTTGGTGGGGTTGTTTACGTTTTGCAAATAAGATTTCCTGGAAATCATAACATGAATTTTGTCCCACTTAGCATGTTCTACGCGACACACTGTGGGTCGGTTGTACGCTGAAGTAAAATCACCATCCCTAAAATAGAAATTAGATTCACCCTCCTTTTTACCTGTCAAACGGGTCTTTCTTTGGTAAACTAGTCAGGTAATCCCCATATAATAAAAGATTAAATTTGAACAAAAGGCTCTTTATGTTTGAAAATTGAGTTCCAAAATACTTTTTAACAAAAAAATGTTAATTCCGAGACACATTATGTAAAAACCCGTAAAATTCTTAGAATACTCCCAAATTGGCTCCTACTGGTACCAGGTCACGTTTTTGGGGCTAAAGGCTGTTGTAACTCGGTTTGACTTAAAATAACAACAATTATGTATAGAATATAAATTTTGAAGAACAACATTAGCTTTCTTTTGAGATATTAAGCGTGTTTCTATTATTTAGCGTTCTGGAGTTATGGCTCCATATGTCAGCTTTTTGGCCAAAAATTTGGATTTTTTCAAACTTTGAGCGACGAGCGGCACGGGTTAACGTCGTTTAATCGAGCTCAAATTTCGGCTATCTCAGTATCTGGAAAGGGGAGTCGTTTTGTGGGGTCCAGACGATCAAAATTGCGACATCGATTTTTTGCGGTCACCCTAATTCACATGAATGCCAAACACAAAGAAATAGACCAATATGGCTGAAACTTGGTGTGCGTTCATTCAAGAGATGCTACTAACTAAACATGACCTCGATACGCGCCGGTGGTGCCATCTCTCGGACTTTGCACGGACACAGCAGCTATTGCGAACATAACTGTTGTGCTGCTTTTGGTGGTGTCAGGTGTCTTGTAGGCGTGTTTGCTTCCTTTCTTCATTGCCACTTTAACCGCTCCGGGATCGTCAACGAAGTTTGTTTCGTCATAGTTTACAACGTTTTGTGGTGGGATATCTCTGATTATATCCGCCACATTTCGGAAATATTCCTCAACAATCTCGTATGTTACAGCGGCTCTCACTCGCTTTGTATTCTCCGCAAGCTTGACTGTAAGCTGAGGATGCCTCTTCATCAGACCATTAAACCACCCTTCTCCTGGCATATTATTTTTAAATCGCTTTTCAGTGATGCCGCGACTATTTAAATATTGCTGCGTGATTCGCCTAATATCAATGGGCTTTAATGGGAAACCCCACTCAGCACAGGTTTGCAAAGCATTCACTAACAAAGTTTCAGAATGCTCGTCAAGAGCAGGTTGACCACCATATGTCAAGAGAGCTGCCGCATGATAGTGATTGTTAAGTGTCGTATATGGCACTGCAAACCTTTCTGACGCTTTTCCCATGCTCAGTCTTTTTTTGCGCACTGCATTCAGCGCTCTCTCTAAATACACGGGATCGTAGTTTTTTTTTGCCATAAGCACCCAGCTTCTTTATGTATTTTCGTGGCATCTATAAAAAAAGAAAATAATAAAATTGCAATTGAAACCACACAAAAAATAAATTAGCATGTCTGATTGTGAATACCTTTTCTTGAATATATTCTTTATCACCTAGAGGAGCTCGGACGGGCTTAGTTTTCACCGATTTGGCTGTGCAACTATTTGATTTCACATATTTTAGAGATTGAGAAATTTTGCTCTTTTACTATTTAATTATTTTTGGAAAACTCACTTTATACGATTAACCAACAACATCGGTATAATAGATGTTCATCTGTTCGCCACACGAATGTAAATAAGAATCAGCTGATTTGTAATGCAGTGTTGCCATTATGCTTAAAACACAAATGAAAATACTGGTTTGATCGACTTCACCCCTTCCGATCGACTTCATCCCGTTTGACGATATCTAATGCGCGCGCGATCCATGTTAGCAAACGCGGGGGATCCGCGCGGAGAAAGCGAACCGCCGCACAGTGCGAAATTTCTTGAGTTTACCGGAACTTAATTATTTAAACCAGTAAAACAGTTCTTATTGTTGGTTTTTTTAAATTTTTAGTAAAAATTAACGTGTTTTATTTAAAGTTTTTCAGTTTATTTGTGTTTTTTATTATAGAACAATCAAAAAAAACATACATTTTGTAACATTTTGAACATCTATTCAGAACGAGACTCATTGCAATCGTCTGAAGACTCGCAATCATTACATGGGTCTGCAAATCTTTCTAACAACTCTAAAACTTCTAGCGTAACTTCATTATGCTTGGTTTTGGGTGCTTTACGAAGACTAGCGATGTACGGATCCGATGAAATAAGCAGTCGATTAAATAAATCCGTATTTGTGTCAATTCGGGATGTTTTTCTAGTAAAAAGTTCGCGATATTTTCTGCAGTCTTTGTTTCTTGCCTCCTGAGCTTCTTTAGAAAATTGTCCGATCGGAAGAATGCAAGAGGCTATAATATCCTTTCCATGACAAAGGACTTTATGCACACTTACGGGCATTGAGTACCAGAAATATTCTTTCAAATACAATTCCAAAGTTTCTCTTGCATATTCGCCGAACTTTTCTGAATCAATTTTAAGACCCATTTAGGCACTCTAACAGCACATGAAAACGCTTGATCAAATCTAAATTAACGCCAGTTATTTCGGAAGACTTTTCGGCATTTCTAAAGAATTTCCTCGCGGTATTACCATCGTTTGTGTTTCCGGTCTGCTGTTTTGGCATATCTATAAGCAAGCCAAGCTCCTCTTTGAATTTTTGTTGAATGTATTTTTTTTTCTTCTCTGCAACTTTTTGTTATTTTCTGCTCCACGAGCTTGCCATGCCTTAATATCCAGTTTGTACGATATATGTAAAATACATTCCAAAAACCTTATCCATGCATGGAGGGGTGATAGTCCAAGGGATAAAAAGGATTCATTTATATTTTTTTGAGGTATATCGCAGATGTTGTTCATTTCACTAGGTTTAGCCCCACATAAGTAGCATGTTTGTGATGATGCACAGGATGGTACAGCATTGCATACTTTACCGTCAATCATACAAAAGATCATATTTGCCGTAACCTGAAATTGCTTGCCATCTACAAGTATAGTGGTTGGAGTAAGTTGAGATATTTGTTCTTTCACTTTGTTTACTTCTGAGGTAATTACACTGACGTTTCTTTGGCAAAAACGAACTTAATGGGGCGACAGTACCGTGTGGAAGAAGAAGCAGGGTTTTTCCAAATTACTGACTAATTATCACCATTATCATTTACGGAGCACATTTGGATTGGTACCATTGGTACACTAAACATACTATCATCAGAGCTGTTTGTCCATATACTTTTGTCGATAATTAACTTGTTCCGCCCCATCACAACCCCACTTTACGATAATATTTAGTGCTTTAACGTTTGATAAAGTTCTAAGAATCCCTTCTAGCCCTGTACAAAGTCTTGCTACGGTATGATTTATAAGCGACTGAACTGATACTTCAGCTGAAACTTCAGTTATTATTATGTCCTTTGGATAGCACAACCTCTTTGCCTCTTTTACAACATAATAAGGTGGATACAAAGTGCAACGGTGATTTTTTGCTTGATCTCGAACAATGTTGTACTGATTTGACGATAAGTTTGCATCAATAAGTAGCGCCAGAGCCTGGTCTGGAGTTAATTTTCGTGGACTGTTTGAAGAAGACATGCGAGCCTTCTTGATTTTGCTACCCCTTTCTGGAGAACCAGATGCCAGTTCCTTGACAATCGCTGCAGAGTTTCGTTTTCCAGATTGGTATAGCTTTGTTGCAGTTGCTTTGGCTAACTCGTCTTGACTACCGGACTTCAAAAGATGATGCACTTCTCTGTTTTGCACTTTAGGATGACAATCCCTAAATTCTTTTTTAGGTCTGCCTGCATTGGTCCTCGATCCACTAGGCAATGCATCCCTTACAACATTTGAAAATTTTACATTATTTTCAAGCCAGCTAGCATTTTTATTCAGAAATGATGCTAAATTTCGACTGGATTCCTTCCAGCTTTTTTGTATTTTACAAACCAGCGCACGAAGAGTTGCCTTTAAACTGCAAAGAGCGTCAGATGTTAGCATTGGTGAGCCTATTTTTTCCAAAACAAAACCAATGATGGCGTCTGATATCGGTTCTTCCTTCCACTTTTGGCATATGCAGTTATATGAAATTTGCAAAGTCATTCTGGAAAATGTTTAATTTAAAAGAAGATCGCAAAATATCGCAGAAGATCTTTTGTGTTTCCAACAGAGGAAAAAAAACCTTTCAAATTTTGTGCGTTTCAAGCTGGTATTATGTAGTATCACTTTTTAGTCTCCACTGAAGTTAAAAATGTAAATTTTAATTACTTCTTAAAAATCACTTTTTTCACGAACAAGTCACACACGAGTAAGAAAAGATTTTGCAATTAATTAAATGCCAATAGTTGACAATTCTCTTATAAAATAAATGAAGAAAAAATCATGGCCTACTGACTTGCCGTTTGTATGTACCACTCTATTAACTTAAACAAATCGAATAGCTTTCTGTAGGCAAAACGTATGATTGAATAAGTAATGCAACTTTCAGGTGCATTTTGCAGTTGTTTCGCAAGGTTAATCCCCAAACTGAGTATGAGGTTTTAGAGATGGGATATTAACCTACCAAAATAATGAATAACACTGTGTGTAATTTTTTAAGTTATGGAAAAATAACCATATACGGACACCACTACGTGATAGTAGATCAAAATAGCTAAAAACTGTAAAAAATTCGATTTTTTTTTTCCTTTTTTTCCCTGTTTAGGCCCATAGCTAGCAAACCGTTCAAAATTCAAGGAAACAATCAACTACAAAAATGTAGCTAAGATCTTAGTAAACAACTTTCTAGAATATATGAACTTCCTAGGAATGATTCTTAACACTGTTTAGGTAGCCGCAAAAGTTAAAAGTTTTTCCGGAAAAATCTACTTTTTTAAAGTTTTTTGCGATTTTGATCTGGAAGATGAAATTTTTTGGATTTTATATGTTCACAATTTTTGTTCTTTATGACAAGAGCTACAACTTTGCTTCAGAAAGTAAATCAAAATTCCGAACGGTTTGCAAGATATGAGCCTGAGAATATGATCAGTTTTTTGCAAAAATGACACCGAGGCCCCAAATCCTTGGGGCCTCATAAAAAAAGTACATGAATTGGGCCAAAACTGGGAGCCTCGGGTAAAAAAAGACCCGTGTCTCCCAGTTTTGCCCCAAGTAATGCATTTTTTTTTTTATGAGGCCCCAAAGATTTGGGGCCTTGGTGTCATTTTTGCAAAAAACTGATCATTTTCTCAGGCTCATATCTTGCAATCCGTTCGGAATTTTGATTTACTTTCTGAGGCAAAGTTGTAGCTCTTGTCATAAAGAACAAAAATTGTGAACATATAAAATCAAAAAAACTTCATCTTCAAGATCAAAATCGCAAAAAACTGTAAAAATTTGATTTTTTTTTACCTTTTTTTTTTTCCCCTGTTCAGGCCCATAGCTAGCAAACCGTTCAAAATTCAAGGAAACAATCAACAACAAAAATGTACCTAACATCTCAATAAATAATTTTTTTTAAAACATATGAACATCCTAAGAATGATTCTTAACACCGCTTAGGTAGCCGCAAAAGTCAAAAATTTCCCGAAAATTTTTTAATTTGATTTGTTTTCTCTTTACTTAAACATTAAGATACTATGCTATCTATTACAAAAATAATAAAAAAAATATTCCTATTATGCTTATAATGTTGATGGCCCTGGATTTCCAAATCGCACTCTCTTAAGTTGTGGATTCAAATCGTCGTCCGAATCTGACTCTGATTCAGAACTTATGGTGTCCACAGGCACGTTGCTTCCAGACTGCTCTCCATCATAAGCTTTTTCTTCTTCAAGTACTTCATTAGCATCAAACAGGGTGATCTTGTGACTCCATCAGCATACCTGAAATGAATTAGAAAAGAAATCAAAAAAGGAATGCAAAACAATGCATTAATAAAAGTGATATTACCTCTGCAAGCAATGCGTCGAGTTTTTTGCCTTTGTACCGTTTTTCCATGGGCATTGTGGTTTGGTGAAACCGTTCTCCTTGCTCATCGGATTCGGCAGGGAGTTGTTTCATAAAATCATCGAAATGAAAATGAAGAAAATGCAGCTTTAATGTCATCGATGTGCCGATTTTCTCAAAATAATACAGCATTTCTTTCACCCATTCCCTTGCTTCCGGTTCCGCGTCTCGATTCCCTCCCAAGACTCTGGTGCATACACCCTCAAGGTAAATCCATGCCATTGAATGATTTTCATCAAGCGATGAATCAAAGTTGCTCTTGAATAGCTTTCTAATGTCAGGGCCATTAAATACGCCTGTTAAATGAAGACAAAAAATAAAGACAGAAAAGAAAACATTAACATAATGTAAGTAGTACAATGAGGTGAACAAAAATTCGTTTTAAATTTACTACAATACCTTTTCTAATTTTGTCATCGCTACGCTTTGGGGAAAACGCTTTGCAAATAGTCGAATGCGTTTGGACAATTTACAACGGCCACTTGGATGAATTTTTTAACAATTCCCAATTTTATGTGAAGCGGTGGCAGCAAGATGTCTTGAGTATTGTCAATTAAAGGTGCATTCTTCAGTTTATGTTGTTTCATTTGTGCCTCCACACTTCCTCTTGGTCTCCACGAATTACATTGGAATTGATTCAGAGGTGAGCGCGAATCCCAATTACAAAGAAAACAAAAGAATTTTGGAAAGCCGCCCTTATCGATGATCCCTTGCAAAATGTTGATGACCTTCAAATCACAGCAAATCTTCCATTTATTTTCGTAGTATTTGATTTTTTTCATTATATCTTTCAATGTTTCATAGCTTTCTTTCATGTTAATACCCATTGCTAGCGGAATGGAAGGTTTTCGATTCGACATATGCAACAACACTGCTTTCAAGCTTGAAACAGAACTATCAATAAATAATCTCCACTCACTAGCGATGTAGTTCACTCCCATTTTTAACACCAAAGCTTTTATATCGTTGCAGTAAGCGAACGAATTGTCATCATTTAGAGTGTAGAGGCTCTGAAATTCAGCTTGCCGTTTGCGGTACACCGTAGAATTAACATTAGCATGTGTGAGTTTTCTTTGCTTTAAAAACGCTGTCAAAAATATGGCAAGTCGCTGCGATAGTCCCAATATGGCCACAATGAAATCCATTTCCATTTGTGTTATTAGTTGTGGTCCATCTGTTGCCTGCGGGGGCTCATAATCGGTATCAAATGGATCTTCATAAGTAACACCACTTGCTCTAGTCAATCCTGTAAATTCTGTCCTACGATCTGGAGTTGGCGGCCTTGGTGGTACAAAATTTTCAGGTGCAAGCACTGGTAGTGTGGCTGTTGCAGTTGCTTTATAAATTTTATTCTTCGCAGCATGTCGATTTAGACGTGGGTGTGTAATTTACGCACGCATAGCAACTGGTTGCATCATGATCACCTGGGCGATTAATCCAGTTTACCGGCTTACAATACTTCATACTATGTTTGCCTCCACTCAACCATGCCATGAGATTGTTATAACATTGGCGACACACTGCATTAGGTGTGTAATTTTCACCGGTCAAGTCTACTTCGTCGAAAAACAACTTATATGCTCTTTTGAATTCACTAGTTAAAAGATTCTTTTCCTTTTGAAATCGCGTACAACTTTTTTTTCTGATTTGATGACCGCAAACGTAGCAAAATAAATCAATTTTTTCACACTGCATATTGAAATTGTCAGTTGCGAATTATGCTGTAGCACTTTCTCTATAACTTTTACCGCTGAGCTCTCGTTGATGTCGCGCTGTGTAATGCCTCGATGTGAGCGTCGTGCCGCTTTTATATTGTGTGCTGCGCCCCTTGATACGTGTGCTGAGCTTACTGGTTTGCATGTGCTGCTGCGGTCGGTGCGTGATCGCGTGAGTGGTATATTGAGATCTTAGGTACATTGTTGTAGTTGATTGTTTGCTTGAAGCAAGAGAATAGGTGAAAGGGAAAAAAACTCCGGGAAATTTTTCACTTTTGCGCTACTTAAACGGTGTTAAGAATCATTCATAGGAAGTTCGTATGTTCTAGAAAGGTTTTTATTGAGGTCTTAGGTACATTTTTGTAGTTGATTGTTTCCTTGAAGCAAGAGAATGGATGAAAGAAAAAAAACGTTCGCGAAATTTTTCACTTTTGCGGCTACCTAAGCGGTGTTAAGAATCATTCTTAGGATGTTCATATGTTTTAAAAAATTATTTATTGAGATGTTAGGTACATTTTTGTTGTTGATTGTTTCCTTGAATTTTTAACGGTTTGCTAGCTATGGGCCTGAACAGGGGAAAAAAGGTAAAAAAATCAAATTTTTACAGTTTTTTTTGCGATTTTGATCTTGAAGATGAAGTTTTTTTGATTTTATATGTTCACAATTTTTGTTCTTTATGACAAGAGCTACAACTTTGCCTCAGAAAGTAAATCAAAATTCCGAACGGTTTGCAAGATATGAGCCTGAGAAAATGATCAGTTTTTTTGCAAAAATGACACCGAGGCCCCAAATCTTTGGGGCCTCATAAAAAAAAATGCATTACTTGGGGCAAAACTGGGAGACACAGGTCTTTTTTTACCCGAGGCTCCCAGTTTTGGCCCAATTCATGTACTTTTTTTTATGAGGCCCCAAGGATTTGGGGCCTCGGTGTCATTTTTGCAAAAAACTAATCATATTCTCAGGCTCATATCTTGCAAACCGTTTGGAATTTTGATTTACTTTCTGAAGCAAAGTTGTAGCTCTTGTCATAAAGAAAAAAAATTGTGAACATATAAAATCCAAAAAATTTCATCTTCCAGATCAAAATCGCAAAAAACTTTAAAAAAGTAGATTTTTCGGGAAAATTTTCACTTTTGCGGCTACCTAAACAGTGTTAAGAATCATTCCTAGGAAGTTCATATATTCTAGAAAGTTGTTTACTAAGATCTTAGCTACATTTTTGTAGTTGATTGTTTCCTTGAATTTTGAATGGTTTTTGCTAGCTATGGGCCTAAACAGGGAAAAAAAGGTAAAAAAAAAAATCGATTTTTTTACAGTTTTTTGCTATTTTGATCTTGAAGATGAAGTTTTTTTTTACTTTAAATGTTCACAATTTTTGTTGCTTATGACAAGGGCTACAACTTTGCCACAGAAAGTAAATTAAAATTCCGAACGGTTTGCAAGATATGAGCCTCAGAATATGATGAGTTTTTTGCAAAAATTACACCCAGGCCTCAAATCTTTGGGGGCCCATAAAAAAAAAGTACATGACTTTCGGAAAAACTGGGAGACACGGGTCTTTTTTTTTTTTGGTCTATTATCACGTGGTGGTGTCCGTATATGGTTATTTTTTTTCGTGTTGCACTGTGTAATCTTATGGATTTTACGTATTTCAAAAATTGGGTAATATTACAGTTTAGCGGGCCTCACCTCAAATGTTGATAAATTTATGATGAATCACGCGTTTTTGAGAGAGAAATACTCGTAACTTTTTCCTATGCAAAAATCGTCGCTCTGTCACGCGAAGCGAGTTATTTAACGTTAAAAAAAACACCACTTTAGAGGTTATAAGACACTGTCGTAAGTTACTTAAGACACAGGCCGTAGCGACATACGGATACTGCATGCGCATGCTATGAAACGACCGCGGGTTGTCACGTGACTACGAAGTGAAAATGCGCCAATTTCAAACAGAGTTTTGTAGAAATTGTAAAATCTCGGTTTAAATTTTAGCGCGTTTCAGTATAGCGCTGCAAACTTGAGTGAAAAATGCGCCAATTTCAAACAGAGTTTTGTAGAAATTTTAAATCCCGGTTTAAAATTTAGCGCCTTCCAGTGTGGCGCTGCATGAGTGAAAAATGCGGCAATTTCAAAACAGTTTTGTGAACATTGTAAAATTCTGGTTTAAATATTAGCGCGTTTTAGTGTATCGCTGCACACGCTTCAGACACTATGACTACTTTGTGTTTTTTTTTAACAAAAGGTCGTTTTGGGAACCCCCTTGACCGCAGGCTTCGCCCCCTGGTCCCCCATTAGGGGGGCTCCGCCCCCCTAGAACCCCCCAGGTACCAGCGGGGCTTTGTTGCTCCTACGCGCAAGTTACAGGAGCGTTTTGCACGGCGCGCTACGCGCGCCATTCACCCCCCTGCGGGGGAGGGGCAGGGGTCACACCCCCCTGCTACTGACGTTCAATTTAAATTATAAAAAGCCAACATACTCAATCAAGTGCAACAAGTATAATATTAACATCAAACAAAAAACATTATACTAATGTAAAAAACGTAACGCATGCGAGTAACTAAACAGTGCCGCCGCTGGTACTCGATTCCCCGGCTTCTGGCTCTGGATGCTCTTCTGCCGTTGGATTTGGAGGATACATTTGTCCTATGAGATCAAAGAAGGATCCGATACGCTCCGTAACACTATAGGCACGTTTGAAGAGATATTCGCATAAATATCCGTGGAGATGATCTTCTCGAACACCATACCTCGGGATATTTTCGCGAACCTCTCTCCAAACGCGCTCTATATGTTGCGTATGTGCCCCTGTAAATTAAACAAAATTACAACTTCATATTCATACAACAGGCAATTGCAACATAGATACGTTTACTTGCCAGTGTCAGGATCGACGAAGTTATAGGAATGATTTACCGTCAGATGCCTAAGTAATTGTAGGCTTTCCAGCAATCTGACATGATGATGGTATCCGGTAATATCCACTCCTTTATTAACGCTAGAAGCGTATTTTCCGTCCTATCCTCCACTGGGACTAGGAAAATCTTCTTTGATTCACGGTCATATCCTCCAAATATCCATTTACCTTTAATCAGCCGACCACGATTATACTTTCTTTTGCTAATTTTTGCTTCGTCAATTTCTACTATGTGCCCTGGGCCACCAAGTTTTTCACCGTACTTTTCAGCCCAGAACACACAGACCTGTAACAATAAATAATATTAATATTTCATTGTTTATATATCTTTGTAATACATGTAAGACCATTAGTAAAAATATACCTACTTCTCGGCAAAAACTAAACCAATCCACGATCGTGGTCGGCGACGAAATACCGGTCTGAACCATTGTATCACCTTGACGTGGGTGTCTAAGTACTAAGAAACATACTACAATTTCACATACTTTACCCACGTCAAGATGACTCTTGTGGAACCAAGTACCAGCCGTGGCACTCTTCTTGAATGTGCACTGTTTTGCCACTCGCTTTTTGTGAACATTCAGCTCAGTGTATCGTTTTCTACATCTGTATAATAATATTTTTTTTGTCGATTTCCACATTATTATTACAATTATCGCACTTGATTGAAGATGCCAAAACAGCATGTTCAATTAAAAAATCCACCAACTTCTCTCGAGCTCCGCTTATCCGACCGAATTCGAATAAGGACATTGTGCCTTTGTTATACAGCGGACGGCAAACAAACTCCTTGGTAGTGTATAACTTCGAATCGGCGCATTTGTATCTGAGCATGCGCAGATGTACACACAAAGCACGCATAAGCATCTTACGGAATGTGCCCATGTCGCTACGGGCGGCGGTACTTAGTATCTTAAGTGACATACGACAGTGGCGTGTAACCTCAAAAGTCTTGTTTTTTTAACGTTCAATAACTCGCTTCGCGTGTGAGAGCGACGATTTTCGCAGAGGAAAAAGTTTTTTTATTTTCGATAACGCGTCGAATAAACCTGATTTGATCAAGATCGGAGGTGAGGCCTTAGATAATTACCAAAAATTGAATAAAGTTCCGCTAACCTTCCTAAATTTCGCACTGTGCACCTCCGCCAACCCGCGGTCTTTTTTTGGCTCTTTTGAAAAATGATGGATTTTTGATTTTTTTTTTTACAGGGAGAAATCCACCTTATGGATTCTGGAGCAATCTGCCCCACCATAAGGGTGGCCCAGATTGCCCCAGATATGTGAGGCTCACCAGCCTCAGAGAGGGGGCATACCCACTAAAACTCCTTGTGAGCTGGGCTAGGCCCGTTACTCCTTTTACAATCAAACGTTTGTACTACTGTCTAGGTGTTTTTATTTGAACTTAACTCTAAGATTAATTTTATGTGATTGGTTCTAAGCTACCTAAACCTAAAAACTAAACCTAAGTCCCCTGTAGAAGGGGAGTGTTTTGTTATAATAGTGTTAGTCGTGTGTGGTGTAACACTTTTTACCGTTGGAGTTGCTCAACTATCCTAAGACCTTAACCTTAACTTATTCCTAACTCAAGGCGAGGGGTTTGGACAGTATTTTAATCGGGAGGTATGGGATCAATGGGGCGAAGATGTCGAATGCCGACGTTTACATCTGCTAGGAAAGTATTAGCTATTTCGGGGTTGGGGTGGGCTCGGGCTTTCTCCAGGAAGCGGAGCTGGGCATTTCGGGTGAACTCTTTTATCGTGGGCATTTCAAACTCCCTGTGCAACTGATTGTTGCGGACGACCCAGGGAGCTCCTGCTATCATACGGAGGGCTTTATTTTGAACTGACTGGACTTTGGCTCGATGGGTCGCGGACATATGGCACCATGTCTGACAGCCGTACGTAAGTCCCGCCCTGATGATCATCTTGTATATTAGCAACTTATTATTAGTTGACAATCTACTTTGATGATTCAGGAGCGGGTACAGCTTCCCAAGAAGCTGGTTCGCCTTATGCACCGCTGCCGGCACTTGGTCCTTCCATACGAGCTGCTGGTCGTACTGAAGGCCCAGGTACCTAATGTTCTTGGCCCATCTGAGCCTGGTTCCATTCAGGGAGAGAGGAGGAGGGGCTATTCTGCGGGGGCGTTTATCGAAGATTATGGCCTGGGTCTTGGCTGGATTGACCTTAATCCTCCATCGGTCAAACCAGTCAGAAAGACGCGTTAGATGACGTTGATGTCGGCCCGTGATGTAATCGAGCCTCCTAGAGGAGGTGGAAATGGCCGTGTCATCAGCGTAAAGTTGGAGAGTAGTGGATCTGTCTTTGGGAATGTCAGAAACATAGATGTTGAAGAGGTGTGGAGAAAGGGCGGAGCCTTGTGGGACACCAGCTCTTATTCTCCTAACCTCAGAAAGGGTTTGGTCTACACGGATTTGGAAGGTCCTTTCTGAAAGGAAGGACTGGACCAGAGTCGTTAGGTGATGGGGATAGCCGAATCTTATGAGTTTGAGGATTAAGCCTTCGTGCTAGACCTTATCGAAGGCTTTAGAAATATCTAGAAACACAGCTCCAACCCTTGCTCTTTGGTTGAAGCTGTTGGAAATAAGTTGAGCGAGTTTCGCAGTATGGTGGATAGTGCCGTGTTTTGGTTGAAAGCCAAATTGTTCATCAGGGATGATGCTGAGTCTGATACTACTGTCTCTAATTACCTCGAGGACGACTTTTTCCGCCACTTTGCCCAATGTGGATATTAGGCTAATTGGTCGGTAGCTGTCGGCCTCGCGGGAAGGAGAGCCAGGTTTCCGAATCATCACAATTTCAGCTTTTTTCCAGGTAGGGGGAAAATAACTAAGACGAAGGATGCTGTTTATAATGGCGGTGATCTCTGTAATTTGCTTAGCAGGCAGCTCTTTCAGGGATTTGACTGAGATTTTATCGTGCCCTGGGGCTTTTCTAACAGGGCGGGTTTTAATAATGGACTTGACAATCTGTGGGGTCGTGAAGATCCGCACAGGAGGAAGTGGGGCTTGGTTATAGAGGCGAATGGTTTGGGCTACCACCGCGTCTCTGCCGAATCTGGGATGAGCGTGAGGATTTGGTTGAAACCTATCCTCGAGAATTTCGGCAAGTAGATCTGCCTTTTCTTGGGGAGAAGAGGCAGTGGAGTTGGCATGACGAAGGGTGGGCATTGTACTAGGTCCGTCATTGGAGACGGCTCTCGCCATTCTCCAGACGGACGTGGTGTTAGGGTTCAGGTCTTCGAATTTGGAATTCCATCTATCGTTGTGAAATTGATAGAGGGCTTCTCTGACCAGTTCAATATGTTGATTTGCGAGCCGTTTGATGTTAGGATCACCAGTCCTTGTGGCTCTCCTTCGGATGCGATTTTTCTGCCGAATTTGCTTTCTGATGTGGGCGGGAAGTTTGCCCTTCATCTGAGCAGGGATAATCCGGGTGACAGTGGCATGGGTAATTGCCTGTTGGATGTCTGTGGTTATCTTATTAACCGCCGCATTCAACTCCTGTGGATTGTTGATCCTGGGAATTGGATCGGTGTTTTGGAGGAACTCTTGGAACTGGTTCCAGTCTGTATACTTTTGGGTGATAGAATCGCGGATTCTGTCAGCCGGATTCCCTATCGTGAGAATGACTGGAAGATGATCTGAGGACAGTTCATGGAGAACTCTGATATTATGGCGGAGGATCAGATTCCTGACAAGGAACATGTCTAGAAAATCTGGTTGGCCTCTGCCAATGAAAGTGGGATCGTCTGGAGTTATGGGGTTGAAAAGAAATCTGTTCTGGAGGGCGTACAAATCAGTGCCATTCCTGTTCGTCGATAGGTTGCCCCACAGAACATTCTTGGCATTGAAGTCGCCTCCCAGGATAGTTCTCTGATTATCAGGGCCTAGGAGTGTCCCATAGTCGTTGGGCACGACCGGGTGGGTTCGTGAATGTCTTTGGTAAACAGAGGAGATGACGATGGAAGTATTGTTGGACATATTAACTGATACTGTAGTAGCCTCGGCAGAGACAAGGTTGCAGCTTGGGGGCGGGGAGTTATGGCTAAGGGAGCGTCTGACAAGGATAAGAGTGCCACCATTCCGAACACCCACCTTGTCATCCCTGTAAATTAGGAAGTTTGGGACTTTGAAACGTTTGCCAGGTTTCAAGAACGTGTCTTGAAGGAGGGCAATATCGATCTTATGCTCCTGTAAGAAATGGATTAATTCTTGTTTTTTATTGGAGATGCTACAACAATTCCAGGACATGATGTTGAGCGTCGATGCTTTTTGATGTGCATTCATGCTTGTTTATTAGGGGCTATAGTGGTCATGAGCGGTTTAAGTTGATCCAGGATTGAAGCCGAGATCATCTGAGTTAAATGCGCCATTTGGGCTGCTGAAAGAGGGCTTCGACAGAAGCGGGGGCAGGGGTTTGTTGAGCGGGCTGCTCTTGGGATTTGTTGGAGGCAAGACCGGAATGATCTTGTTTACCCCAACCTTTGAAACTGGATTTTTTAGGTTTTATTTGCGAAGGATGACGCGGGCACCCGCTGAACGAAGCGGGATGATCGCCCGCGCAGTTAACACACCTTGCTGGGACGTCCCTGCTTTTTGTGCATTTTGAAGTGTGGTGATTTTCACCACACTTTACGCACCTAGGTGGGATGTGACAGCAGGAAGCAGCATGCCCGTGGTCTTGACAGTTGTAACACTGTATTCCACGGGCTTTTGACTTCTGTGCTTCTGCACGGACTTCAAATGTACAGACAAGCCTAACTTTGTAGATATTAACCTCAGACTTGGGGAGGAGGATCAATGCCATCGGCATGGGCTTGCCATTAGAGTAGAACCATCTAATGACTTTTTTTGGGCTGAAGCCCTGGAGGGTGAGATTAGCAGCAATCTCTTCACTGGTTAGGTGGATTGGTATACCACGCAGGACTACATGATTGAGTTTCTCTTCCGGGAACCGGAAGGTGAAATAAGGCTCTTTATGTTTGTCTAGGAGTGCCGTAGCCTTCCTATAGTCGGACTCAGTCGTGGGGAAGATTTTAATGCCATTCCTCAGAACGGTAGCAGAAGAATATTGGATTTTGTGTTCTCTAAGATGACCAGAGATGCTGACGAAGTTACCAGCATTAGAAATGACAATGGGGGGGATTTGTTTTGGCCTGGGGGGCCTCTTAGCGATTTGGGGCACTTGAGGTGTGGGCGAAGCCACCTTGACTTGGGTAGTGGGGGCTGCAGAAGTACCTGCAGCAGGCTTTGGGGAGGGTAGGGGGGGAAAATCACAATTGTTATCGGTGATTGGTAAATTGATAGGATCAGGCTTACCCGTTTCTGTCCTAGTTTTTTTCGCCTTCTTGGCTAGTACTGCTTCAGGCGTCCTTATTGGCGACCTTACTGGTGAACCAGACGGCGACTCACTTTGAGTCTGTGCTCTCTTGGGAGCGCTTTCATCATCAGAGGCGAATCTCGCAGCCCGTCTGGCTTTCCTGTTCATTGCAGGTTGGAAGTCTGCTTCACTTCCAGAGGCGTCTATGGTAGTCTCCATTGATTCGTTAGAAAGGATGGACGAACGATCATCGTCTATCTCATCCTCCGGTTTCCTACCCTCGTCCTCAAGAGAGGAGTCGTCGGGCGTGTTCTCTTTTCTTTCAGGTTCCGGCTCTTTTTTGTCCAAGAGCTTTTTAATGGTGTTTTTGAGATCTTGGATCTCAACGAGCAGGTTTTGGATCAGTTGGTCCTTCTCAGCTTGGGCCAACTGTTGTTTTTCGATGATGCTTTGCTTACTAGCAGCATCATCTTTGAGAAATTTCATCATCGCCTTCATGTCTGGGTTTGTGGCGCCTCTTACGCGGCTACTTCTTCTCGATAATCCCATTTCTGGGATTACCTAATGTCTTTTAAACCTTTATACTGATAATCCTTAATCACTGTAATCCTTTCGGCTTAAATGCACTTAACTTGAAAATAGGGATTCCCGGTCTTTCCACCGGGTATCGCTTGACTCGAACGACCGTAGGTAAAAATCTCGACTTTTACCGTACCGAGGTCTGAGAAAACTTGGGATTTTTGAATCTGTTTTCTTCGTGTTCTAGATTTCATAAATTTTTCTTAATTATCCATACACTGTATAATTGTGACTGTGTTCGTAGTTCAAATTTATTATAGTATTTCGAATAAATGGTACTATTTCATTAGAACTCCAATGCTGAATTAAAAACTCGACAAGAGCTTCTTTAAATGAAATATTCTTCAGTTCTTTCTCGAAATCTACTAGTCTGACCTGTTCTGGACCAGTGATAACATAATTAATATTCCTTCCTTGTTGTCGTTGGTTCCGTTCATAATTTTTTATAGATGGAGAGTAGTATACTATTTGGGTTCTAAGGAGGATTTAAAGTGTTGTAGATATTTGTAAACAAATTTGAAGATTGATTACACTTGTCAACACAAGTCTTGTTTCCTTTATTTTTTTTTTCTGTTATTGGGTATTTCTATGGCCCTGACTATGAAAAAAATACTGGAAGATTGCTAACAGCTTTACCTTTTTAAATATACAGTTTTAATATTTTGCCAAAAAAATACAAAAAAATAATACATTAAGTTAACAAAATTTCTATTGAACACTAGCAAATGATCTTTTATAAGATTTCCTTGAATGAACGACTTTAGGTAGATCTCGTTGCAAACTCCAGCAGTAGTCTGCCATCATATGTGAGTCCCACCGCCCCTGATAACGCTCTTCCATTGTCCGAAGATCCTGATGAAATCTTTCACCCTGCTCCTCACTAAAATCACCCAGATTTTGTGGAAATCGGTCTAAAAATGCAGGAAGTGGATTTTTATGCTCACGTTGCACCCTAGCTCTTGCAAGTTCGATAACATGCACTCAACAAGCTCGACATGGTCTTCAGATTTCTTTTTGCCTAGGAAGCTACTCATAACCAAAACAAATGAATTCCAAGCTTTGGATTCGACTTCAGTCATTGATTCTGACAAAATTAGGATCTTTCACGAGTTGCCTAATCTGTGGCCCATCAAAAATACAGGCTTTCAATTTTTCTGAACTTAATCCTGGAAACTTGCGTGAAAGAAAAATTAAAACATTCGCCACTTTTGTCAAGCGCCTTCACAAACTGTTTCATTATGCCGAGTTTAATATGAAGTGGTGGAAGTATGATGCGGTCTCGGCTATCTAAAGGCACGTTTATAACATTTTTTGTACCAACTTTTAGCTCTTCCCGCACTGGCCAAACAATGGTGTTGTTTGTCACGACTATCCCAGAGACACATGAAACAAGGGAACTTTGTGTACCCCCCTTGTTGACCTTAAAGAAAGTTAACCATTTTCAGATCAACACAAATCACCCATTTGTGGTCTTGATACTTATTTTTTTCCATAACCTTAGAAACATTTACGTATTCTTCTTTTAAGGCCTTAGGCCACCCTAGAGCAGCGAAAAAAAGCTGTTTTTCAAGAATTTTTTTTTCAGTGTAAATAATACGCAATTTAAAAATCTTTTTTATATCTTTATTCAGTAAGTCTTGAAGTATATTTTCGAAATTTTTTAACGACTTCGAGCATAAAATAAGGCCTGTATATAAATAATTCGGAGGAGTCTCCGGCGATGTAGCGTCTGTCGGGCGGACTCGGGGCACACCCAGGTAATGACCTAGAACAAAAACAAAAATATCCCTTTATTCTTGACTTATTAAACTACAGAAGTACTAAGCCGATGTGAAAAAATAGGACACATTTGAAAAAAAAGTTCAATTTTCACATAAAAAATTCATCATAAAATTGTTTATAAAAAAAAACTATGCATTTTAAAAATAAAATCTCAGGTACTTCTCTAGAAAAAAGTATTCTGCGTCAATGGCAAAAAAGTTCATGTCAATTCGTTGATTAGTTTAAAAGTTACGTGTTCGCCCAGTTTGAAAAACATGGTTTCGAGAAAAACGCGTTTAAAGTTTAAGTTATAGTTTTTGATCAAATTATTGTATTTACCTTTAGTCTGCGATGCCTGCGCCATAGAATCTTCCTTCTAAATTTATCTCCGAGTCATCGTGCTCCTTTCTGGCAGCTCTCCGGGCCATTCGTGCTTCTTTGGCAGCCTCTGTCAAGGAATTGTCTGACAGCTCGATTCGGCGCGCGTCAACGGAAGTGCAAAAGTTGTAACAATTGGAGCCGATTTCGAAGCCCAAAACTTCCATAATCTTCATAATGCTATTCAAGCCGTCATTGAACATGCACACGGCAATATTTACAGTAATGTCCAATACATTTTTGCCACTTGATGTAGATTTTGGAGCCAAGGACCAAATAACAGAATTGAAACTTTCGTTGCTGTTTTGCGTATATCCTCCAACACAGCGACTAAGGAGATCATCATTGCTTAGATCTTCGTATATGGGCTTGATTGCATCAAAAACTTGTTTCGAGAGAGCAGGTTTGTGCGTATATTCGTGTAAAGTATTCATGGATTTCGACTTTTGCCACAAGCACCAGGAATCAGTACCAGGTGGACATCTGTCGTGTTGCGGTTGCGGGGCTTATCATCAGTAGAAATTTTATGGTATAATGTGGCCCAAATCTCATTTCTCATTTTCTCTATCGAATCGTGATTGCGACGAATTGCTAATCCATAGTAAATTGTCAATTCGTCAATAAGTTTTCCGGTCGGCTTGCCTTTTCCTCCGAGTCCTTTGGTATTTTTCTTCAGATTCCGAAGACGTGTGCCCATTCGTTTTTGAATGTGATCAATACATTCCTTCTTTTTGACGACAGTATCTGTGTATGGGTCTGCATCAAGAATATGTTTGAAAGTTTTCGAATCGCCATCTCCGATGTAATTCGAATAATTAACAGAATGAAGTTCCTGCGACCGCTGAAACATTTCAACGACTGCATCACATTCCATCTTACCGGAAGAGCCCTCGTGATTCGCCTGACATGATTCCGCGTGTGTTTCTGCCCATTCGATATATTCCTGTGTATCAGCTTTTTGTTTCCAGAACTCACACGATTTACAGTACTTGGATTTCACACATATGTCAACAACTTTCCTGGTAAACCAACCGATAAGCGACACCAATCCGAACAAAGACGTAAAGCCACGTTTTCTCCACGACCCGTCACCTGAGACAGTCAAACCGTTTTCATTATTTCGAAAAGACCCACTTTTTTCCTGTTCTGCTGCTTTTTGCATACTCATTTTGCAAACAAGTTCACTTGCAGTACGAATCTTGTCGACAAGTTTATCGTAAAACGAATGAAAAATCGGATGAGGTAGATCCATGAAGGCGCAAAACTTTTGAATACCGTGAAGACCAACTCCTATTAATCGCATTGCAAGAATAATTCTGCGATTTATTTCATATCCTGTACCAATGAATGGGCAATTCGGAATCATTGTTTGTCCGCAGTTATCACATGAAATAACTACTTTGAATCCTAAACCACGTATACTGCTTTGAGTGAATTTCACATTTGATTTACATGTTTTACACACAATTTTTTTCCGCAATTGCACTGAAAACTGTCATAAAATTCAATATACAGTATGTCACGTTAGGATTTACTTCAACATTGTAATAGTTCTCAGCGAGTTTCAGTTTCTTCGCAGATGTACCAACGCTCTGATTATCTGAGGTTTCCAACGAGGTACGGTTTGGTGGCCGTCGATTTGTAATTTTTGGTCGTTTTACACTGCTGTAACCTCCTCTTAATCCCTTTTTATTTGAGTACACTTTTTTCGGCATGTTTCTTATACAACTTCACTCACAAAATCCGATTTTCTTTCGATTTGAACTGCAACGAAACAACTCGTAGCTGTTTAACGGTTATACTGAATGTAATAGAACAAAGCAATCAAAAGTGAAACTCATACTATAAACGACATCTAGTGTTGAAAAAGGGCAGCCCAATTTGTCAGAAAATGATCGGTAAAGTTACCCTAAGAATTATGATAATGAAACTCGAGCGGCACAGAAAAGAAGGCAGGGCCCGCCGAGCCGTCTCAGCGGGAGCTCTAAGCGCGCTAACAGTCGGTAAGTGCTGACCCAGATTTGAGGCACAAAGAGTTCCGTGCCGGCTATAGTACTTATGGTCCCTTATTCTAGACATATTAAAGTATCGTTTAAGCCAAAAAAAAAGGCATTTTTTTTTTCGTTCTAGAGTGGCCTAAGGCCTTAAAGTCGTCGAATGTGCAGTAAGTATAGATCCGTATTTGTTACCGTTATGAAGCAAAACACACTTTAAACTTCTTTTGCTGCTGTCTATGAAAATACGCCAATCACTGGGTTGGTACTGTTTTAATCTCACCTGCTGCAAAATACCACCAACATCGTTACAAAAAACTAAATCCTTCTCTTGAGAAAAATATGGTAAGAGATTTTTTTCTCGGGTACGATAAAATGTAATGTTGGTTTCCGGAGTAAGCAAATTTTTTTCTTTTAAACGAGATGCTAAAATTTCAGAAGCTTCTTTTGGTAAGTTCGGATCTCTTACTAAGTCATTTAGTTCTTTCTGATTAAATGGTTGAGGTTCTGAAAAGCTACATTTGTAGTCTGAATCAGAGTCTTCACTTGATGTATTTCGTTCGGGTTCACAGAGATTTGGATTATCAGAAGATTTAGATGTGCTGGGTTGTAGCTCTTGTGATTTTAATTGAGGTCGTTGAGCCGAAGATAAGTTAGGATATGACCACTTACTTCGATTTCTAGGGTTAATTCCGTTTATTTTCACAACGCAGAAGTAGCAATCGTCATGATGGTTTCGAGGTTCTCGCCAAATCATGAGTGTTACGAACATTATTGCATCTCTTTTTCCACTGGACCATAACCGTAGACATACCACACATTTCTGGCATACAATATGAGGAACCCATGGCTTGTCCTGATTACACAATTTTATTTTAAAGTATTGGTGATACGCAGTTTTCACAAAGTCTGATATAGGTTTTCGATATTTTGCAAATATCGCACCACAAATATAGCAAAAACAATCGGGATTAAGCACACAACATCTTCTTGACGAAGCCATATCTAAAACAATAACAAAATATATTTTAGTATCCAATAAAAAACGAAAATCTAAGTAAAAATAGTAAATGAGGGTAGTTAGCTATAACTCAAAAACAAAAGCTGTTAGAGAAAAATTGTTGCCATATTTAAAAAATACGCGTCAATTTGAGATAGAAACAAAAAAAAATCACAGGAAACAAGACAAAAACACATTAAAATATTTCTTGAACTCTTGTCTTTTATATATTTGAATTCTGTAATCAATAATTTCCTGTAATTCCCATAGTTTGTCTGTAGAATCAGAAGATAAACACATATAATAACCACCATTTTCTTGCACTTTTACTATGGCTTGGTGGTTGTATTTTTCAAAATATATTGTTATATTATCCAATTTAATAGGACTCTGATCTTCAAGATATGAATAAAAATAATTCACAATAATACCTTGATATCTTAGTAAATTCTTCCAATCTTCTTCATTTAAAGTTATTCGGAATCCTTGTTGTCCACCAATAATAACTTTTGGTAAAAGATCACTCAAACCAATTCCAACATTTACAAATTTTGATGATGATTTGTTTAAATAATAAATTTTGGAATTGAGAAGTAGATTGTTTTCTACGTTCCACATTATCCTTGGGTGTTGTGTAATAACCACGGTTCCTTATTGGAATAACTAATGTATCAAATACTGGTTGAGAATATCTAGATAACTGAAATTGCTAAAATGTTGGGAACTTTATTATAGTATTTCCCCCACCACTGTTCCGCCACTAAATATAGGAAATCCTTCTTTTCAATATCTTAAATAAACAACTCCTGTTAAAGTGAGGAGAAACCATACAGATATACAAATAAAAATGTTTTAAAATAAAAGATAAAATACAATATATGTTTTCATTGTTCTCTTCAGTTTTGTATTCGGAGGAAAAATTAGTTTTTTTATTTGTTACATTAAAATTATGTAATTGGTTTCTATTTCTTGTACAATTTACCGTGTCACAAAGGACTCCGCACAAATTAAGTGGATTCGTGCCCCCGGTGAAATTGGCTGAAATTCGGATATGTTGTTCGTTCCGCCATCCTGAACAAAAGTCTCAATGGGCACAAAGCTCAATTTTGCGAATTTTAGCTTCTAGGGAGCTCCAAAGTTCCACGGATTTAACATTATTTTACTACTTGAAATAAGGTATTCTTATCAAAAGTTTAGTATTTTTTGCCTTAAAAAAAAAGTACTTTTTTATGATTTCGAGGTCGCTGAATTCAAATCAGATGTCAAATAGACGATATTGACAGTTGACAGCTGTCAACTAGCTGTCAAACAACAAGTAATAGTCAAAATCAATAAAATCCACATGTATATATGTGTTTTTGAGGTTGTTGAGTTAAAAAATCGATGACAGTTGACAGCTGTCAAAGTCAAATAACTGTTAAATAGCATTTAGCAATTGAAATTGATAAAATTAACATGTAAACATATGTTTTTAAAGTTGCTTAATTCTGAGCTTCATTTAAGCCTGAGCTTATAAAGGCCATAGGAAAAGTATGCCGTACCTGCAATTCATCGCTATCATTAGCTTGTCGGATTTTTTTTTTTTTATTTCATGTGGCTTGTTGTAACATCATGTCATAGTCACTGTAAATACGTCATTCTTACATAGTCAAGGTCAAAGTCAGTAATTTTTTATTAAGATCACAAAAAAATTAGTCTAATCAATTGTAAAAAGTGCGCCTCTGATTACAATATTATTAATATTTTTAAGCTTCATCAATTATTTCAATACCGTTGGCATCTTCTTGCCATCTATTTGCTGCATCACGTGAAGTATTTAAAAGGTTTTCATCTGGGTATCTTATGTTGTCTTGGTGCCTTGCATATCCTAGGTACCATAATATACTGGCAATATGAGCACAAGTTCCCAATGTCCGAGCACCAGATTGGCAAGTGCAATAATAGTCATTAATAAGTTCTTCTCCAGGGTTTAATTCATCCTCAGAAATGAAAGAAATGAACACTTGGTGACTGGTGCGATTTCGAAATCTTGAATATATTTGCAGTCTTATAACATTATTCATATCAAAATGTTCATCTATCTGAATCTCCTCTTCGCTATCTCTCTGAAGTATATCTTGAATATTTGAACATCCAAGATTAATTTGATAAATCCCAAGGGTTAAATCTTTCAAAAATTCAATACTTAGCCTTGGAAACCTGGGAACTTGTTCATTGTTTAGGCGAATCCACTGAGCACGTCTATATTGCAACCTGTTACGCACCACAATATCCTGTAGGTTATTTCTTCTATTCCTTCGCTGCAACATTTGCCTTGCCATGTCAACAGTTGCATTTTCCATAGTGATTAGTGGATGGTACCGATTAATCAAGGCTCCAGCAATTCTATAGTAATCACCAATGTATCGAGCATTTTGAATATTAAACACATTTTGAAACATTTTAAATATACTTCTTATGTGACCATTTCTGGCTTCAACTACCCATCTAACCTTAGTAATGATACGATTTTCATTAGCTACTTCAGTTATAAACTGCCTTTTTCCCCGTTCCAAGAAAGGCTGGCATTCTATGTTCGATACCTAATTGAGCCAATAATGGTATTATATCTCTATAACCCCTATCAACTATCATAATGTCGCCACCTCGAAACCAATCACGTAAGTTTTCAGTGTCCCTTTCAAATTCACTTCTTAATATATCGGCATCGTTATTTTGTGAATCTGAGAAATATGGTCCAAGAATAGACAAAATATAACCATCTGGAGCTACAATGAGTGTTGGTTTTAATAGATGTCTACCTTTATGCATAGAATAAGATTGACGAAGGATCCTGAAATTGCTACTTTTATGTATATAAGCATAAGTAGCGTCACATATTACAATAGCCACTGGAACATCAGGCTCATTATTGTACAATTCGTTTGCAAAATGAGTAACATGGCTTGCGATGAAGTTTTCTCTTGTAATTTCTGAAGTACCAATATTATGTGGAACAAATCTTAACATTAGTGACAATCTTACAGAACATATAGCCATACTTACGGCTTGACGGGTGGGATAGTTAAATATAACACCTAAAAATGCATCCGATAAACCTTGTCTCATCTTACAGAGAAACATCATAAGATCTTTAGGATGAACATATCTTAATCTTCCATCCGTAGGGACTGGATCACAAAACATTAAAAGATCGTCAAATTGAGCTTTATTGACAGAAAATAAATAACCAAATTCTTCTTCACTCAGTTTATCAGGATTGAATAATTTATCTTGTTTTTGAGCAGCTTGACGCATATTCTCTAACAAATTCTGGAGATCAGTACCTGGAATAACGTAAGGGCGATTTACATAAGTTAACCCAAGAATTAATGGCTGAAAAATATATCTATTTCCATTAAGATGGTTCGCGCAACACCTAATACCATCAGGTATATATATATATTCGCTTCTACAAAAACATTAGATCTACATTCAGATGATAATTTTGTAGTACCTTCAATAGCTCCACAGATAATACAAGCTCGATTTTGTCGCTGATTTTACAACATTTAATCTTAAATGGGTAGGATCATTTTCGATGATTTCTAATTCAGTAATAATTGATTGGTTACAATTAAAGCAAATTGGTCTCTTCCACAACCTCAGCATCAGCAAAACCATTAGCAGCTCGTCTAAGAATTGCTATTTGATTTTTATCGATATTGTTACCCATCCAGGGCATTTGCTGTAAACGACCTAAGCGGTCACAAACAAAACAAGAAACTTGAGCATTTCGTGCGCGATTAGCCATATTAACAAAATCGCAAAGTAAGAATACACAATTCTCAGTAAAAAAATATAGGAAAGTTTATATGAGATTATGAAGTAGTTAATGATTTAATATCTATCAAGAAAAAATATTTAAAACTTTACAAAACGAAGGAAATAAAAATATTTATTTATTCCGTCTTATATGATCTTCAAGTTGATTAAATAAAAAACAATATTATTTTTATTAGTTGTCCAGAAAAATGGATAGTTCTGAAAAGAACTGATTTGGAATTTAGTTCTGAGAAGAACTGTTTTGATTTTAGCTCTAAAAAGAACTGTTTATGCTTTAAGTTCAGAAAACTATTATTTACGCTTTAGCTATGAAAAGAACTGATTGAATAATTTCAAAGATACTTCTTATAAAAAGATTCAATGATCATGACCGATATAAAGTTATTTCAAAGTACATATTATATGTGCAATTGAAAACGCATTTCATTGGCGAGAAAAGAAAAGTATATTATTTTATCAAGAATCAATATTTATCCTTTTTTATCCTTAATTATATTAGGTATTTTAAACTCTATTATATTAATATTTTATTTTTCTGCAAAAATTATGTTTAATTTTGAAATCAGATTACTATAGAATTGTTGGAGCCTTGATTAATCGGTACCATGCACAAATCACTATGGAAAATGCAACTGTTGACCTGGCAAGTTCCCAGTGACACATATACGACTAAAATATTTTTATATTACAGACAAGAACACACATACTATGACAACACCAGACAAAAAGGGGAAAAATCCGACTGTCTGCCTCCACGTGGCTTTCCCTGGTTGTAGCTAATGACAGCGGTTAAATAAATGAGTTGAAGGTTGAGAAATGATTTTGATTTGCAGGTACGGCATGGCCTTTATAAGCTCAGGCTTAAATGAAGCTCAGAATTAAGCAACTTTAAAAACATATGTTTACATGTTAATTTTATCAATTTCAGTTGCTAAATGCTATTTAACAGTTATTTGACTTTGACAGCTGTCAACTGTCATCGATTTTTTAACATCAGTTTTGAACTCGGCTACCTCAAAAACACATATATACATGTGGATTTTTATTGATTTTGACTATTGCTTGTTGTTTGACAGCTAGTTGACAGCTGTCAACTGTCAATATCGTCTATTTGACATCTGATTTGAATTCAGCGACCTCGAAATCATAAAAAAGTACTTTTTTTTAAGGCAAAAAAATACTAAACTTTTGATAAGAATACGAGTAGTAAATAATGTTAAATCCGTGGAACTTTGGAGCTCCCTAGAATCCAAAATTCGCAAAATTGAGCTTTGTGGCCATTGAGACTTTTGCTCAGGATGGCGGAACGAACAACATATCCGAATTTCAGCCAATTTCACCGGGGGCACGAATCCACTTAATTTGTGCGGGGTCCTTTCTATCCAGTTTGCGTCAAAAATGGTGTTGTTATCATAGTAATATAAAATTTGGAAAAATTTGTTATTTTCCGTTAAATTAAAAATTTCATATGAAAATACGAGGGTTGTGTTAAAAAATAAGGTTCCCACTTTTTTTTCAGGTGTAAGGCATTTTTTATTTGAACTGAAAAATACATCATTGGAAAGCTTAATTTCTTAGCTATTTTTCAACATAATCTCCAGATTTTTCCACGCATTTTTGTTGACGACTAAACTTTTGGAATCCCGCTTCAAAGAAGTCCGCCGCCAGTCCGTAGAGGAATTTGGTGACCGCTTCCTGCACTTCTTCATCAGTCTCGAAACGTTGTCCACCCAAGTGTTGCTTTAATTTTGGAAACAAGTGGAAGTCACTCGGTGCAAGATCAGGGCTGTAGGGAGCATGTTCAACGAGATCCCAGCCAAAATTGTCGATTAAATCCTTGGTTTGGCGAGAGACGCGAGGGCGCGCATTGTCGTGGTGCAGTCTAACGCCTTTTGTCAGTCTTCCTCTCCGGCGATTTTGGATGGTTCTTCTGAGTTTTTTTCAAGGTCTCACAATAATTTTCCGAATTTATTGTGATCCGTCGAGGCATAAACTCAACAAGCAGGACACCCTTGCGGTCCCAAAAGACCGTAACCATCACTTTCCCTGTGGACAGGTCTGCTTGAACTTCTTCGGTTTAGGCGATCCGGTATGGCGCCATTGTCGCTATTGTTGTTTTGTTTCCGGGGTGACGTAATGACACCACGTTTCATCCCCGGTAACAATGGAGTCTAAGAAATCTTCGGTATTCTCGGCGCATTCTCGAAGAAACTCCTGGGCACACTTGACGCGATCGGCTTTGTGGGTTTCTGAAAGCATGTGCGGGACCCACCGCGCACACACCTTGTGATAACGTAACCTTTCAGTCAAAATCGTGTGGATTGTTTTTTCACAAACCTCAGGAACCCGGGCAGCCAGTTCCCGAATCGTTATCCTCCTATCCTCGAGGGAGAATTCGCTCAATCTTCGACACAACTTCGTCGGAGATCGATGGCCTTCCGCGTCTTTGCTCATCGTGGATGTCTGTGCGTCCTTCGGAGAACTCCCTACACCATTTGCGGACGTGTTGAACGCTGATACAAGCTTCCCCATAAACTTCACACAACTGCCTATGAATATCAACCGGTGGTAACTTTTTAACGTGCAAAAATCGGATTACCGCACAAACTTCGCACCTGGCGGTGACGGCGATCGGGGGTTCCATCGCGGATGGCTGTCAGGCCGGCACTGAACGTCGCAGCGAGTTCTACCAAGGCGGGATCTAGAGTGGGGGAATCAGCGCATACGGCGGTGTTGTCGGATTTCGCCTAGCATCTCACGCGGCGAGTTTACAGCGTTGGGAACTTTATTTCTTACACAACCCTCGTACAAATGTTTTATTATTGTTAATTTGTTCAAAGATCATATCATGACATAAATTATTCTTTGTTAGATCGCTATCATTTGAAAAACATACACCACCACGCTTTGTATGATATGGGTTATTAACTATTAACGTACAATTATAAAAATAATATAAAAGAATAAAATGTGGAATAGAAACCATTTTTCTTAATTTTATTTACTGTAATTTGGGATATTAGTCACAAAAATACTGTTAATATCAACAAGAGTTTATTAATAAAAATATTTACAAATTGTTCCATTATTTATATCTTAAAGTAGATACAAAAAATTTGTAAAAAAAATAATACAAATATACAAATAAAATACATCTTGATAACAATTTCTGGATCGTAATATTTTTATTTCGTCATTTTTAATTTTATAATTTCGTAAACACTGTACTAAATCACAATGTTTGTAAAGTTTATAATGTTCATCTATAGGACAATTGTTATACATCCACTGAAATATTTCAACACCACAATAATAACATTTACAAATATCTTCTTTCATTAAATAATAAAAATCTGATGCTGAGCAATATTTCAGGATTCAACTTTCCATTCCATATTTTGAAGGAATTTAATCTTTGTTCGTGAGTTCTATATGTTATATTATCAATATCTTTTTCAAAAGATTCTAAACACATTTCAAACTTTTAACAACAAAATGTGAGATAAAATGGAATGCTGAAATACCTTTCAATGTTATATACGTGGGTAAATCAAATATAAACGGTATTTTTTTTATACGTTTATTGAATAACCTTATTCACAAATCATTGATTTAACATTTTTCAATATAGTCTCCTGCGTGATCTACACACTTTTGCCACCGATTTGGAAGTTTCCGTATTCCCTGGTCATAAAAGGTTTGAGGGCGGGTTGTAAGCCAATTGCGCACGTGTTCCTCGACTTCTTCATTGCTTCCAAATCGCTGTCCTCCCAGTGATTCTTTCATAGGCGCAAACAAAAAATAGTCACAGGGGGATAAGTCAGGACTATAAGGAGGGTGCTCTAGGGTTTCCCAGCCCATTTCTTCCAGTGCATCCCTTGTCAAAGCCGCAGTGTGAGGCCTGGCGTCGTCCTGGAGGAGAATGACATCACTGATGGGCATGTCCCGTCTTTTCTTTCGATAGGCGGCTTTTGCCAACCGTAACAACTGGCAGTAGTAAGCCGCATTCACCGTACGTTGATCGTGCAGGAAATCGATCAGTAAAATCCCCCTAGAGTCAAAAAAATCATTGCAAGGACTTTTCCAGCAGAGAGACGAGTTTTGGCCTTCACTGGGGAACCTTCATTCTTTCTTCGCCACTCCTTATTTGCCATTTTGGACCCTGGAGTGTAGTGATGTACCCACGTCTCATCACATGTCACTATGCGCTTTAAAAAGGTCTCCCCTTCTTGCTGAAATCGATTCAGAAGCCTTTCAGCGATCTCCGACCTGACCTGTTTTTTTTTTTCCAGTCCATCCCTTGGAACCCATCGAGCAGTAATTTTTCTGAAACCAACGGTTAGTCGATCAGTAATTATGGATGTTTAAACACTTCCATAGCTGATACCCACTTCTGAGAAAATTTCTTCAACGGTTAATCGGCGATCACCTTCGATAAGGTGTCTAATGTCACGGATGACACGGTCATCATTATTGTCTATACTCATGTCCAAACCTGAATAAATTTGTAAGGCTTGACCTAGGGCATCGATCATGACTGGACAATTCTTCTAGGTTTCGTTTTCTATGTTGTGAAACCCGTTCTCGTCCGCCTCCCTGGTCCATAGGTTGTAATAAAGTGTTTTCTCTCGCCCACGTGTACACACGATTCTGAGCAGCAAAAGTCGGAGTGGCACTCCCTTCTCCTTCTTTTGTTTTCAGCATCTCATACAAAGATTTTGCTTTTGTGCATATGAGATCTTGACAGTGTACTGTCCCCAAACTGTGCCTTCAAACGGGTTAAAATTTCTGACGGTTTAACACCTTCATTGGTTAAAAACTTGATGATAATACGTTGCGCAACAGACGAAGGTACCTCTTGCTCGGTCATGGTTGTACTGACGACACAAGACGAGTTGGCGCGTGCAGTTGGCGCGCGCACCCATCCGGTTCCCCCACTCCTCACAAACCAAACATCTACTCCACACAACATCATCTAGCTAAGAACTGCATTCTAAGAAGAATAGCAAAATTGCCGTTTATAGTTGATTTACCCACGTATATCTCAATAAATTCAAGTAGAGGGAGTACAGTGAATATCAAAAAATTCATCGTTTTCCCCAACTCACTGATAAAGTGGAATGTCGTGATGTCCCCAAGCAAGAGTTTCGTAAGAATTTGGTATTTTGAATCTTTTATCGTCTACGGAAGACAGAGCTAACTTATTAATTAATTCCGTATATACAGGGTTACAGGGAAAGTCGTCCTAGATAATTAAGGACGTTATAGTTTAGGTCGTTTCTGACCGATTTGACTCTATGACATGATGTCCTAAACTTAACCGTTTTCGAGATATTGAAGTTTAAAGATTTTCTAAAAAAAAACATGTTTTTTTTTTTGCTTTTTATATCGATTTTTTTTTGTTAGAGGTTCTCGAGTGCGATTTTTTGGTTATTTTTAGTTAGTCTGTATGTCAAGTATCAAAAATCATCAAAAAAATTTGAACTAGTTACTAACAGTTTCAAATGGCGGCTTGTTAATGTTTCTAAATTACGAATTTTTACCAAGTGTTTCCTACTTTAAATCAATAAAGAGAAAAAAAAATGTATGGAAGTTATTCTGCAAATTATTTTAAAAACTTTTACTTCTTTTTAGCTATCAAAAAAGGTATAATACTAGGAGTTTAATAGGAAAACTGTACACAGAATGACACCTAAAGCGGGCTTGGGTAGCAAAAGGTAAATTTTTAGTTCTAGGTGAAAATACGAAAAATACACAAATAAAACAAAAAACCTTGCAATTTAATATTTTTTTATTAATTATAATTCATGTTCTATATGGTCGCCCCTATTTCTAACACAAATTCTCATTCTTTTTCTTAAATTACTTTTTACAACGCTGGTTGTGAGGTGCCGCCTCATTTCGTCAGCCCCATCAATTATTTTTTGTCTTAGGACATCCACGTTTTCGATAGGAGTTATCTGGTCGTATACGAGACTTTTCATGTGACCCCACACATAAAAATCCATCGGTGTTAGGTCTGGGCTTCTCGCCGGCCAAGGTATGGGTCCGCCTCTTCCAATCCATTTGTTGGGATAATTGTCATTGAGCCATGCACGAACACTTCCTCTGTAGTGAGCTGGACAGCCATCGTGTTGAAAGTACATGTTTTGTCTCAAACCAATAGGTACGTCTTCCATCAAATTAGGTAAATCGTCCGCAAAAAATTGTCGTATTCCTCGCCATTCAAATTATCTGGCAGGAAGAATGGCCCAACCAAATAATTTGAAATTATACCCATCCACACATTTAAGCTGAATCTTGTTTGTGATCCTTTCGTTCTTTTTTTTTGTTTGGGTTGCCTTCCTCTTTAGAAGCCCAATAGTGGGCATTGTGGTAGTTTGTAAGACCGTCTTTTCATTTCGACTCGTCAGTCCATAATATTTTCTTAAAAAAAAGATGCATCTTCGACATCGGTATTGAGCATAAATCTGCAGAATTCTAATCGTCGCAACAGATCCCCTTCTTCAATGACTTGCACGGGCGTATAGTGGTAAGGGTGTTGCCCAACAGTATGCATTACAAACCATACCTTCCACTGCGAAATACCAAGCTGTTGTGCCGCAACATTTGTAGATGTGGTTGGGTCCACCTCAAAGAGACGTCGTATTTCGTTTTCTTCGTCTTCGTCAAAGATACGTGGTCGTCCCATGTCAGTCTGCCGTCTTTGTACGGAACCAGTTCCATCAAATACGCTAACATCAGGTACACGACGAGTAGGATATCGCAGTATGTATTCATCACGTGCACGCGACGACACACCTTCGCAAAATCCGTAACACATTAGGATGTCAGCATATTCCTCGTTGGTATACGTTGCCATATTCACAAGCAGAGATCAAAATCCAGTTACGAGCCAATTCACACAGTCAGAAGATGAAACATAGTTTTGAAAAGCACGGTATAGCACATCTACCACGGACGAATCGCATGAGCAGACTAAAAATCATTCAATAATGTTTAGTGAACAGAAAATGTCACTCGCACAGAGAGTACCCCGACCGGAAAAAATGCTTACCCAACCCTTTTTGTTGTTTGAAGGTGCAGGTAGTAAACCGGTAATTGGTATCTAAATTCTATTATTACGTTACTCTAAATTTGGGCCTATTGACATCTCATTTTCTTAGAATTTTCAATAGATCCAGTAGATATTATACCGTTTTAGATAACTAAAAAGACGTAAAAGTTTTTAAAATAATTTGCAGAATAACTTCCATACATTTTTTTTTTTTCTCTTTATTGATTTAAAGTAGGAAACACTTGGTAAAAATTCGTAATTTAGAAACATTACAAGTCGCCATTTGAAACTGTTAGTAACTAGTTCAAATTTTTTTTGATGATTTTTGATACTTGACATACAGACTAACTAAAAATAACCAACCAAAAAAATCGCACTCGAGAGCCTCTAATAAAAAAAAATCGATATAAAAGCAAAAAAAACATGTTTTTTTTAGAAAATCTTTAAACTTCAATATCTCGAAAACGGTTAAGTTTAGGACATCATGTCATAGAGTCAAGTCGGTCAGAAACGACCTAAACTATAACGTCCTTAATTATCTAGGACGACTTTCCCTGTAACACTGTATATTGGTGGCTTGTAGTTTTGTTACAAAATTGAAGAAAACGTCATACAGTGAGAACAGAAAGTATTCGTACAGTGAAAATGACAGGCATTTATTTTATAGAAAGGGGCATAACAAACGTACATGACGCTCTAAAAAAATCTGATTGCTAATATTTATTGTTTAATCATTTCTTTATTGCATCTGTGCTCAAAGTACAGAAAAAAAAAATAAAATTGAAAACGCAAAAAATAAACAAACAAAACATACAACAGATTTCGCGCGCACGGAAAGTATTCGTACAGGCAAATTGTGAGTTTTACCGTAGTGCATACAGTATACAAACTTAATTTTGACTTTTGACAAACTTTAAAATAAATTTTTTCGTTGTCAGTATTTTGTTGGATATCCTTTGGCCTTGATGACTGCCTGAAGCCTTCTGGCATGGACAACACCAAATCGTGAGTCAATTTTGAAGGAATTTGTCCCATTTCTCTTGCAAAGCCCGTTTGAGGTTGGATTTGTTCCTTAGAACATGCGATCGAACTTGGGTTTCAAGGTAACTCCATACGTTTTCTATCGGGTTGATATCGGGGGACTGGGGAGGCGTGTGCAATTGGCTTCGCACGTTGTACAAAAGCCACAACTTCGTGTTGACCGCAGTATGCTTAGGGTCGTTATCTTGTTGAAACACGAAATCATCACCTAAGCCCATTTTTTCTTTACTTGATACGAGGTTCTTTAAAATATCAATATAGGCACGATGGTCATAATGCCGTCATTAAATTGTAGTTTACCGACACCTGCAGCTCTTATGCAACCCCAAACAAGAACCGAACCTCCACCGTGCTTCACGGTTGGAATGGTATTTTTGGGGTCCAGCTCAGTGTTTTTAGTACGCCATACTTTTTGTTGACCGTCTGACTCGAATATATTAAATTTGCTTTCATCTGAAAAAATTACTTTATTCCAAAATTCCGGGAGCTTGTTTTGATGCTGCAAAGCGAAGGTGACACGTTTCTGACGATTTACCTCGTTGACCCAAATTTTCCAACATTGTCCGATATCGAACACCAGTGATGGAAACGGCGACACCGTGTTCATTTTCAAAAAAATATGGGCCAATTATCCTTTCCGACGAAACACCGCACCAAACAGTACACTTAAGTGGGTGTAATTGTCGCTGTTGAACTACTCTTGGATTTTCCGTAGCCTATATCCTGCAGTTTTGCCTATTAACGAACCCATTTAATTGGAAATGGGCTTTCTCGCTCATAATTAAATTATGAATAAAATCATGATTTTCTTCTGCTTTTTGCCGGAAATAAATTGCATAATCAAGTCGTTGCTGGTAATCTGTCGGTTTCATTCTTGGACAAGCTGAATTTTGTATGGAAACATTTTTACTGTATGCAAAATTCTCTGCAGCGACCCTCGTGAGAGGCCAAGTTGTGTCGAACGTCTCCTGGTTGATGTTTCTCCATCTTCCCGAATACTCTCCTGTACCCGTTCAATATTGTCATCCGTGTGCACCGTTCGTCGTCTGCCGGCACCAGGAAGGTTCCTTACTGCCCCTTGTTGTCGTTTGTAACCAGACGGTTTATTGTTGACTCTGAGGGTCCAACCCGCACATTAAAATAACGACGATATGCACGCTGAATCAAAACAATGGACCGTTGATTTGAGAAATAAAGTTCAACGATTTGGGCACGTTGTTCAATTGTGTACTGTTCCATTTTAAATTCCCCAAGTCTTCTTTAGAAAATACTGAAAAGAAATAAAAAACAAAATTATAATAATAAAGTTATAAGGAATTCAAACCCCTTCGGTAATTTTGGGCCACCCTGTACATTCCATGATATCATGTTTTAGTTTATCTGCCATGTCCTGACTCATGACTTCATCACGCCTTGTGACAGTCGGACGAGATAACTGAAGTTCTCTAATAGCAGACATAATCTCTGTTTTATTTTTAAAATCTCCAAATAAAGTCTCACCCGCTTCAATAAATGCTTCCTTCACAACCAATCCATCATCAAAGGGTTTCTTGTGCCCTACTCTAGGGTATTAGATAATTTTGATAATGAAGATGATAAAAATTGAAAAGAGGCAATAAATCTTATGCAAAACTGTTTCTTTTTCAGCTTTTTTGTTTGCTTATCGAAGTATGTGTCTACATTAATATATTTTTTAAACGAAATATATTTTTCTTTATTCTGAGCAATTACTTTCAATTGTTCGTTATTTTGACATAAATTTTTGATAAATAAATGAGCATCATAATTTTTTAAGTTGTGTTGGATAACGGGAATATAATTTGGTAATTTGAAATTTAAGTTACATTTAGAATGTGCCGGTCTTCTGTAAAGACCTGTTAGGTGATCATGATCTGCGACCTTATCACCTTCATTAATAATAGTTTTATTGCAAATATGACATTTGCCTGTATAATTATTATGTATTTTATTGAACTCGTTCAATTTACTCATCGGCTTATTTAATTTTAAATATTTATTATAGATATCGAACACATCTCTTTCGATTAATTTAATAAAAACCTGATCACAATTGGAACCCCTATAAAGTTCATACTTAGATGCGCGATCATCAAATGAACATTTTATATATAAAGCAAAAGAATATGCAATATGTTCGTGTTGTTTAAAAGTATAGGAACAGTTAGGATCTAAATCATTTATGTTACTATCTAACGGTTTAAGAATACATTCAAAATCAGCATAGATAACGAAAGGAACTTCAATTTGTTTTTGAATATTAGTAAATTTAAGAATATTTCCGGGTACTATGTTGCCAAACTTATCAACTTTGGGTGCAGATGATGGTAAATTAATTCTAACATGATCACAATCATATTCATTATGTCTCATTAAACCATCATTATTGGGAAAATATTGTAAATATCCATCGCAAAGAAACTTTTTTTCCATGATGTTTTGAAAGTTGATTAGAAACTAATCTGGATAAGTCTTTAATACAACAGTAATGAAAATTCCCATCGTCATCACTAATTAAAAGTAAATTAACATGACGTTCTTGTTTTTGTTTTGTATAATGTAATGGTCCTACAACTTCATAACAATATGTTAGATCTGTTTTCAACTTTTCTAATCCATAAACATTTATAGAAATATTATTTAAAAGTTCAAATTTTGATATATCTTTTAACTTACAAGGGAGATCCAAACCAGAAATGACATATAAAGTAGAAAAATGGGGGTAAGACGAAGGATGATCTTCACGTGCGGTGGGTTCGTGTAAAGCTGCGGTTACAGACCAAAAGAAGCAGTTGTCATCCTCGTTGCGCATATTGATGATGGCGTGCTTATTGGCAATTTCTTGAGGTAAAGGAATATACTGTGAAGCTCTCAGAGGATTGTGCTTATTTACATTGACCTCTAAATATATCGGGTCTTCCATTAAGGACTTGACAACTTTTTTTTGAAATAAAACACAACCCATTTGAGACATTTCGAAAATTTTACTATCGGCTTTAAGTACAATCAAAACATTTATGTATGGAATTCGACTTTATTCATATGTCCACCACGGGTACGTTTGCAGCGGTCGATTCGTTGAACCCAATTGTCGATGACTCGGCCACACATTTCGACGGAAACGGCCGCTATCTCTCTTTCAATATTGGCTCTGAGCTCCTCTAACGACGCAGGCTTGTTAGCATAGACCAATGATTTAACGTACCCCCATAAAAAGAAGTCTAGAGGTGTTAAATCACACGATCTAGGCGGCCATTCGACGGGACCATTTCTCGATATAACACGTTCACTGAATTTAGATTGTAGTAAGTCGATTGTTACACCCGCTGTGTGGTTTGTGGCGCCGTCTTATTGAAACCACATATCATTAATGTCTAGCCCATGCAACTGATCAAAGAAATAACGTTTGCAACATGCCTCTGTAGCGATCTCCATTGACTGTAACGTGACGGTTATTTTCATCAACGAAAAAGAACGGCCCAATGACACCACCGGCATGAAAACCGCACCAAACAGTAATTTTTTGTGGATGAAGTGATGTTTCTTCAAGCACATGAGGGTTTTCACCTGACCAATAACGCATATTCTGTTTGTTGACGAAGTCGTTTATCCAAAAATGCGCTTCATCACTAAAGATGATTTTGCGATGAAATTGGTCATCTTCTTTCAACATTTCTAGAGCCCAATTCGAGAACGTACGTCGCTTCATATGATCGAGTGGCTTTAGTTCTTGAGTTAACTTTAACTTATAAGGGTGCAGGCCAAGATCCTTTCGCAAAATTCGCCATAGTGTGGTCTGGGCGATGCCCAATTCTTGAGAACGCCGTGAAATCGACTGTTTTGGTTCGTTTGAGATGGACGCTTGAACGGCAGCAATATTCTGGCCACTTGACCAACCCGTTGTCTCACTGGCACGGGAACATCCAGCAGCGAATATGTTAACTTAAATTTTTTCACTAGACTATGAATTGTTTGTCTACTGGGACGAGAATTACGACCAATATTTAATTGCTTCTGAAACAAAAGAAAAAAATTAAACTAGACGTGAAGATATTACATATTTAAGTAAAGAAATTGCAATAGCATGGTGATGTTTATAAGAAGACAAACTTGTTATTTCTTACCCCTTCTAATTGTTGAATTTTTAGGTGGTGATTGTTGACCGCTAAGGTACGAAGGTTTACACAACTTTCTCATGTGTCGATACAAGTTTTCGCGTCTTGTAAATTGTCGTTGGCAAGTTTTGCAGATATGCATTGTTAAAACAGTTGTACGCTAATGTAAGATTTGAAATTATAACCCATTATAATACATAAAAATATTGAGAGTGGAGAAAATGAAGAAGTGGAAGAAAGAGTGGGCGAATTGGAAGAATGTGTAATAGAATAAAAATCTGCATTTTGTTGTGGTGACAATGGCCTAGGTTGAGAACAAGGAATTGACAAATTTAAGTCGCTAGAGTTTCCTTCGAAAGTAGATTTAAACAGTAATTTCATATTTTTTTTCAACTGTAGCAGGTTTAATTAAATCCTCTACAGTTGTATCTTCAATATCAAAATTTGATTCAGAAATAGTTGAGAATTGAGATAAATTATTTATATTATCGAAATTAAAATTTTGAGATAAAAGTTCATCTATTTCTCGTACATTTGGGAGATTAGGTGACGCTAGCGAGAAATTTTGATTCGAAGTGTGTCGATACAAGTTGTCGCGTCTTGTAAATTGCGCCAGTTCGTTAAAGCTGTTCTTTATCCTATCCCACATTAGAGTTTCCTCAGAAGAAAGATTTCTGAAACTTTCATACGAATTTAAGGAAAAGGCCAGACTTTTTAAATTCGAAACAAATTGTCTGGAAAATTTCGTATTTTTACGTTTAGCTTTGTGTGCAGAAAATATTTGTGCCCTTGTTCCAAACAAAATATTGCGGCATTTGCTACAGATGACATTCGGAGTAAAAGAGTTGTTCAAGGAACTCGTGTCGATATTAAACAAACTTTTACATTTTGTTTTCAAAGTCTCAGAAAATTTAAATTTATTTTTGGGAGTATACAGCCCACAACCGATACAAAAACAGTTCACATTATTCTTACAAAATCCTTGACTTGTAGCATTAAACTCTTTAAAAGCCAAGTTTCCCACCGTTGAAGAGCTACGGTCGCTGGATGACGACGGCTGCGGGCCCGCTTTCCCACCCTGACCAACCGCCGATTCTGGGGTTCCGAGCCCCTGTCTCGTAGAAGTTTTATTTGTAGTTGCCATGACGGCATGGAAGCCATAACCCAGGGACTTCGCCGGATAGTGGAACAACTCCGTTGCCCACCGTCACCGCATGGAGGTGCCCTGGGTGCAACTACAAGTATTAGTTCATTAGCCCACATTTATTAAATATGCATATTAAATAACTTTATGGAAATGTTAGTGGAGTTTTAAGATTGAGACAAAAACTTTCTGTATAAAATAAACCGACCTCGAAGCAAGTATAATGCTGAAATATACTAGTAGCACTTGATCATAACCTTTTCCTCTACCCATGTTCTTGTATTCCTGCTTGAAACGATCTATGGAAGAAATGGTAGGGAAGAAAAGAACACAGATTAGGAATTAGTGACCCAAAAAAGGTGGGTATCGTTTTTTTTTTAGATTTTTCAGCCGCTGTCAATTAAATTGACCTTCAAATGACTTTGAACCAGATTTGATGGAGGGTTAACCGACCTCTAATTCTGAACCAGAGACCTAAAAAACGTATACACCTTGTTTTCAGATTTTTTGGCCTGCTCATAACTGTTTTATTCCAAATAACCTCAGAATGACCTTGAAGTAACCTCTAGTGACCTTCAGGAGACCTTATATGAAAAAAAATAACACCGGATTCGGATTCAGTGACCCAAAAAACATACGTATGAATTTTTTCAGATGTTTTGGCTGCATTGGCTCAATTTGACCTTCAAATGACCTTTAACCGACCCCTTCATCGTGATCAGCGACCCCAAAAACCCTAAGATACCTAGTTGGTTTACCGAGTACAAGCCTAGATAAAATGTTGACCTGTGTATTCGGAGAAGTTTGTGTATCGCGATCTATAGAAATGATGGAATCGGTTTGTGTAGAAATAGAATTATTGCTTAATTCAAATTTTTGCATGTTGAAGGGTTCAATGCATAAACTTGGAGACTTAGGAGACAGGGTTGACTGACGAGGGTTTTCTGGAGTTAAACAATCGAACTGTGAATTAAGCAAAGGGGGTTTTGGTTGAGCACATGGAATTTCAAAATCATTTGAATTTTCTTCGACAATTAAACATGTTAGATTAGTATTATTGAAATTTGGAGAAGTAGACGGTGAAGAAAATTCGGAAGAAGTGGAAGAAAGAGTGGGCGAATTGGGAGAATGTGTAATAGAATAAAAATCTGCATTTTTTGTTGTGGTGACAATGGCCTAGGTTGAGAACAAGGAACTGACGAATTTGAGTCGCTAGAGTTTCCTTCGAAAGTAGATTTAAACAGTAATTTCATATTTTTTTCAAATGTAGCAGGTTTAATTAAATCCTCTACAGTTGTATCTTCAATATCAAAATTTGATTCAGAAATAGTTGAGAATTGAGATAAATTATTTATATTATCGAAATTAAAATTTTGAGATAAAAGTTCATCTATTTCTCGTGCATTTGGGAGATTAGGTGACGCTAGCGAGAAATTTTTATTCGAAGTGTGTCGATACAAGTTGTCGCGTCTTGTAAATTGCGCCAATTCGTTAAAGCCGTTCTTTATCCTATCCCACATTAGAGTTTCCTCAGGAGAAAGATTTCTGAAACTTTCATATGAATTGAAGGAAAAGGCCAGACTTTTAAAATTCGAAACAAATTGTCTGGAAAATTTCATGTTTTTATGTTTAGCTTTAACAATCAAAAAATCTTTTTTTAGAGACTTAATATTCGGAGAAGTTTGTGTATCGCGATCTATAGAAATGATGGAATCGGTTTGTGTGGAAATAGAATTATTGCTTAATTCAAATTCTTGCATGTTGAAGGGTTCAATGAATAAACTTGGAGACTTAGGAGACGGGGTTGACTGACAAGGGTTTTCTGGAGTTAAACAATCAAACTATGAATTAAGCAAAGGGGGTTTTGGTTGAGCACATGGAATTTCAAAATCATTTGAATTTTCTTCGACAATTAAACATGTTAGATTAGTATTATTGAAATTTGGAGAAGTAGACCGTGAAGGAAATTCGGAAGAAGTGGAAGAAAGAGTGGGCGAATTGGGAGAATGTGTAATAGAATAAAAATCTGCATTTTGTTGTGGTGACAATGGCCTAGGTTGAGAACAAGGAATTGACAAATTTGAGTCGCTAGAGTTTCCTTCGAAAGTAGATTTAAACAGTAATTTCATATTTTTTTCAACTGTAGCAGGTTTAATTAAATCCTCTATAGTTGTATCTTCAATATCAAAATTTGATTCAGAAATAGTTGAGAATTGAGATAAATTATTTATATTATCGAAATTAAAATTTTGAGATAAAAGTTCATCTATTTCTCGTGCATTTGGAAGATTAGGTGACGCTAGCGAGAAATTTTGATTCGAAGTGTGTCGATAAAAGTGGTCGCGTCTTGTAAATTGTCGTTGGCAAGTTTTGCAGATGTGCATTGTTAAAACAGTTGTCTGCTAATGTGAGAATTTGAAATTATAATAAAGGGTGTTTTTTTTATAGAGGTATAGAACTTTGAAATGGAATTAAACAAAGATGAATTTTTTAAATTGACATGAAATTTACTTTATTCGAAAGATAATTTTCTGGCATTTTAATTTAAATATGACTTCTGGCATATGACCGCCACGGCTGGCTCGGACGTAGTCTAATCTGGAGGTCCAATTTTCGATGACTTTTTCCAACATTTGTGGCCGTATATCGGCAATAACGCGGCAAATGTTGTCCTCCAAGTGGTCAATCGTTTCGGGCTTATCGGCGTAGACTAGCACCTTCACATACCCCCACAGAAAATAGTCTCGCGGCGTTAAATCGCACGATCTTGGAGGCCAATTCACGGGTCCGAAACGTGAAACTATGCGGTTACCAAACGTTTCCTTCAATAAATCAATTGTGGCACGAGCTGTGTGACATGTTGCGCCGTCTTGTTGAAACCACAGCTCCTGCACATCATGGTTGTTCAATTGATGAACGAAAAAGTCAGTAATCATGGCTCTATAGCGGTCACCATTGACTGTAACGTTCTGACCAGCATCGTTTTTAAAGAAGTACGGACCAATGATTCCACCAGCCCATAAAGCACACCAAACAGTCAGTTTTTCTGGATGTAACGGTGTCTCAACATACACTTGAGGATTATCATCACTCCAAATACGGCAGTTTTGTTTATTGACGTATCCATTCAAACAAAAGTGAGCTTCATCGCTAAACAAAATTCGCTTATGAAAATCGGGATCAACGGCAATCTTGTTTTGGGCCCATTCACTGAATCTACGCCTTGCTAGGTGATCGTGTGGCTTCAATTGTTGCACGAGTTGGATTTTGTAAGCACGCAAACCAAGATCTTTCCGCAAAATCTTCCATAAAGTGGATGGACACATATCCAATTCCTATGCACGATGGCGGATAGACTGATTTGGGCCTTCCTCTACGCTACGCTCTACAGCAGCAATGACTTCTTCTGTACGCACTGTACGACGTCTCTGTGGATGCGTATTATCATTTAGAGTAAACGTGGTGCGAAAACGTTCCATAGTTAATCGAATTAATTGCTCTGATGGACGATTATGTTGACCGTAAAATGGACGTAGTGCGCGATACGTATTTCGAACAGAACCATGATTTTCAAAATAAATTTGCATAATTTGGAAGCGTTGTTCAGGCGTCAGTCTATTCATGTTGAAATGCCAAACCAAACTAAACATAAATTACTTGACAGCTGACAAAATGGCCGCCAGTTAAAAAAGTGTTGCCAATTTAAAGTTTTATACCTCTATAAAAAACACCCTTTACATAAAAATATTGAGAGTGGAGAAAATTAAGAATTAAAAATTTAAAATATTAAAATTAAAAATTAACGTTTGTCAATTCGTTAAAGCAGTTCTTTATCCTATCCCTCATTAGAGTTTCCTCAGAAGAAAGATTTCTGAAACTTTCATATGAATTTAAGGAAAAGGCCAGACTTTTTAAATTCGAAACAAATTGTCTGGAAAATTTCGTATTTTTATGTTTAGCTTTAACAATCAAAAATCTTTTTTTAGAGAATTAATATTCGGAGAAGTTTGTGTATCGCGATCTATAGAAATGATGGAATCGGTTTGTGTGGAAATAGAATTATTGCTTAATTCAAATTCTTGCATGTTGAAGGGTTCAATGAGTAAACTTGGAGACTTAGGAGACAGGGTTGACTGACAAGGGTTTTCTGGAGTTAAACAATCAAACTATGAATTAAGCAAAGGGGGTTTGGTTGAGCACATGGAATTTCAAAATCATTTGAATTTTCTTCGACAATTAAACATGTTAAACACATTAGTATTATTGAAATTTGGAGAAGTAGGCGGTGAAGAAAATTCGGAAGAAGTGGAAGAAAGAGTGGGCGAATTGAGTGAATGTGTAATAGAATAAAAATTTGCATTTTGTTATGGTGACAATGGCCTAGGTTGAGAACAAGAAATTGACAAATTTGAGTCGCTAGAGTTTCCTTCGAAAGTAGATTTAAACAGTAATTTCATATTTTTTTCAACTGCAGCAGGTTTAATTAAATCCTCTACAGTTGTATCTTCAATATCAAAATTTGATTCCGAAATATTTGAAAATTGTGATAAATTATCTATATTATCGAAATTAAAATTTTGAGACAAAATTTCGTCTATTTCTCGTGCGTTTGGATAATTAGCTGACTCTAGCGAGAAATTTTGATTCGAAGTGTCCAAAGTTGACTCTGACACAAGAAATTGTCTATTAATTTGGTTGACAGAAGAAAGAGAATTTTCAGCTTCCTGTGCCAGCTCCAAAACATTATAATTTTGGGTATTAATTTGGTCTTCCTCTATACGTTCCCTTATAATGGCGTCAATATCAGATAAATCTATATTCATACCATCATCAAGCCAACTTAAGAGGCTGTCGTTGTCAGAGAAAAAATTGCCAAAATTAAAATTAGATACATCTAAATTTGTCAATTCCATAGTGCTTACAGTTTGATTAACAGACATTATTACTCACAACAAAAGGTTACAAACAAAACTGGCAAATTTAAAATACAAAAAAGGAAATAAAACACTAAAATATTTAAAAAATAACAAAATATTGCACAACACACATACAAAAACAGAAACTTGACAAAATTTTCGTGTCTAACTTTGTACTAGTACCGAACGCGAGAAAATAATGCTCTACCTTAGGCCAAAGCAGAATTTATACTGTTCGAAGAAGGTCAAGCCAACGCCTCTCCCACTTAACCGATCATTGCTACTTCACCTACCTTCACCCTTCCCCCCCGCGACCCCCCCCCCCAAAATACTTGTGTAAAATAGGTATATAAACGAGATTGGGGAAGAGACATATGATGTGACTAATAAAAAATATGGAAAGTAATAAAAATCGAAGTACTATATAAAAAGTAGATATGTTTAAAAAATAGATCTAATGAATAAGGAGATATGTATAATATATATATATATATATATATATATATATATATATATATATATATATATATATATATATATATATATATATGTATATATATATATAATATATATATATATAATAAATATATATATATATATATATATATATATATATATATATATATATATATATATATATATATATATATATATATATATATATATATATATGGGTGATTCCACAAAAGTTGGGTAAAATTCGTCCAAATCTTGCCATACGTGTTTTTAGATACTAAATCAAAAACTTTTTTGTAAATACAGTGCATATAATAATATACTTTTAATATCTAAAGGGGCCAGTCACTTTACTAGGTATTTAAAGAGAAATTTGTGTTTTTCTGAATCTCTGTTCTAGGGACTGACGGGTTGTGCTAGGGACTGATGCCATACATTTATTACACAATAAAACCCCATTTTATCTTACACAATTAGTATTTATTTGGAAAATCTCACTCTTATCTTGTTCATTCTTATATATTTATTCCAAAATGCAATCAAATTAGAGACAAATCAGTCTTTAGGTAAATTATCTTAGATAATCTCTCTTACCAACAATAATAACAGTACCATTACTTAAAAATCACTTGAGATCACGTTACTAAACATACCTTGTGGTATGATATCTTACAAAACATAATACTATTATAACAAAAATATTTTTTTCTTATAAATAATTGTACTTTAAAAACACAAAATTGCAGTCTTATTTTTCCTATAATTAAATAGAACAATAATCAAAATCTAGAACACGTAGTTACTTGTCTTACTTTTCATACACATTGACTGGCTTGTTAAATTTATAAAATTTATTTTTTTTCTTAATTACTAATGTAGGAACTGGCAGTTTCTCTATCACGTCTTCGTAAGGCACGTCAGCGACATCATTGTCATTGAGCTTGAACTCTGTCCCATCTTCGTTACAAACTTGAAGAAATGCAACTGTCAGCTCTCCATCGTCATCGTCATAATTAGAGCAAATCGCAGCGTACCGGTATTCTTTTTTTCTCACAATAAACTTGACTAAAACATAATCTCCTCTAACATAGTTTGTTTTAGTTATTTCTTGCCAGTCTCGACTTGTGCTTGCTAGTGGTATATCATCTTCGGAATCTGAGAATACCGCAGATACTTGAAGTCGATTTGCATTGGTCTGGTATTGTAAAATCCCTAATTTATAATGGTTACAGGCGTAATCACAGAAACAACTCAGTGAATTCATTTCAAGTATATTCGGAATGAAAACATTACCCCTCACTTGGTGTACCAAGAGCGTACCATTAAAAGCTTTCTGCTTATCCTCATTCTTCTTGATCATTTTATTTACTCTCTCAATATCGGCATCTTCAACAACAGAAATCTTTATGCCTGGACATTTTTCACGAAGTACGCCAACAAAGTCATGTAAATTTGTTATGTCACCTTTATGAGCTATAAGTTGATCTGCACTACGTTTACATGTCGCTCTCGCCATCTGGAGCTCCTTTGCCATGGCCTGCTTCGTGAAAATTCCATGTATACTTAACAGCGAGCGGATAGAACTCTTGAATCCTACATCCTAAGATATAAAACATTGTTTTATTCCGATATTGGGTTACGGGCCCATCACTCAAAAAATGAAAGTTTTCTACAGTCGACGGTAAAGTTTTGAGTACTGGTTCTAAATGTGCCCAGATAGCTCCAGCACCATGAGCTAAATTCAAGGAGACAGTGCAATGCGAAGTTGTCTTGTCTTTCGTATAGACTACCACAGTATGTAGCGAAATTTGCGTACGAGATCCGCCAAAATGATACGATTGGATTTCCTGGTTATGTTTAGTGGTGTAGTTTTCCGAGAAATCCATGTGGATTATGGCATCTTTTTCAGTCAGTGACTCTTGAGAGATTTAATTGTATTGTATTGGTGCACGATGTTCAGTTCATGTTGAAATAACTTTGGTAGATCACTCTCTTCTAGCTGTGTAATTAAGTCATAAGGCTTAATTTTTTGTGTTTCTTTTTTATATTTTGTTATAAATCGCTCCTTTTTAGTTTTTATGTCTTGGATTAGTTCTTTACTATTTCTCCATTGCTTGACTAGAATTTTATCACTGTTGTCGAATTCGTTATAGGGTAATTTTTTTAGAGAGCAACCTTCACAAGTTCTTGAGAAACATTTTTCAGAGTAGCGATCACAGCAAAGCGTTTGAAGAGCACTTTGGTGGGACGCAAAATTTAAAATGTTTACGCTTTTCAATGCAGCTAGTTTCAGGTTAACGTTCTCATGGGTGATACAAGCACAAGTGTCACGATCGGTAAGTTTAGGCTCAACGACCCAAAATGGACGTAATCGGCAAAACAAAGAATACCCTATCATCATTGAATTATTCGACAGGAATTTTTGGTGTAGGTTTTTCAAGGAATCCAGCATGTAACGTTTTTGTTTTTTAATATTATTGCGAGTTATACATTCCTTCTTCCCTGCTGCACATCGGCTATTGCTATCATCTTCATAAAACTTGTGAATAATTGCCATCACTCTGTTCTTGTTGCCTTTCTTTGTTGACTTTGTGCGATTAAATCCCATCTTCTTATATGTTACAGCTTTACCTCCTAACCTCCATATTTTATACTTCTTTGCTACAGGACCAGATAAAACCGCTTTCAAATTATTTTTTTCCTGATATGTACTTGTTTTCTTTTTTTCTTCTAAGATTTGCGCCTGAATAATCTCACCAAACAGTGCCTTTTTCACTAATTCTGCCTTCTGATTAGGATCATTTGCCATTTCTTCAATTTTGCTTCTGGGCGTAAGTGCCTTTTTCGATTTTTTTTTATTCTGTGTTTTAGTCTTCTGTTCTTCTGTCTTTCGTTAGCAAGTTTCTTCTTTAATTTAGTAATAAGATGGTTCCTCTTCTCTAGTTGTTTATTTCTTATCTTCCTTTGCAAAATACTTCTCCTTTTAGCTTCAGCTTGTCTTTGATCAGCAATACACGGAACTGGGACCTGTAGATCATTTTCTCCGTCAGATGATGGTGGAGTATTTTCGTCCATGTATTGATCAGCGTGTTTACTATTTTTTTTATTTTGTCTGTAAGCTGCTGAGTAAGTAATCCAGTTTTTTTTCACTTTTCTATGCTCACGAGGAGTCATATCCTTTACACATTTTCTCTGCCCTTTTTCCTTTTTTCTGAGGTATTTTAATCTTTCTTTCTCCTTGTACTCTGCTAGCAAAACTGGATAATTTTTTATTTTTTCTAAACGTTTTTTTTTGCCTGTTCTGACTTTTTTTTTGCTTTTTTCTTCTTTAGACAACGGTATTTTTCTTCGCGGCGGCATATTCTACAACAAACAAAAGTTTCTGAATGACGAATCTACGTAAAAGAGTATGACTGTCAGTCCCTAGCTTTTGAATCAGTCCCTAGTCACATTAACAGCCAGGGCCTGATGGTCTAGGGACTGACGAATCAGAACAAAATCACTCGTAATTTACTTTTAAAAAGAAATACCGAGACTTGCAGATAACAAGAACATCAGAACAAACAAATCACATGTACACACAAACAAGAGAGAATAATAACTAATAGACTTTACATAAAATAACTCACCTAGGGCCTGAGAGATTGACTGGCACAGCGCGTGTTTCCTCAGCATCGACACCGATCGCACTAATGTCAAGATGGCCGACGCGAAGCGGCCCCAGCTTATGGCTAACTTCACGTTGTCACTTATGAACGCGTTCATTTTAAAATGGCCGCTTATTTCGATTGCCGCGTATTTTTAAATTTACTGAGTGGCTAGGGCCTGACTATAATTATCGATGACGCTACTTTTCTTACAAAATATATATGAAAAATATTTAATTTTGTTTACTTAATAGATTCAATGAAAAAAGGTAATGTAATTTTTAGTGTAATTAAGTTAAATAAAGTTCAAATATCATCAAGGCTTACTAAAATCAGTCGAACGAAAACATTATTTTGGAAATGTGACATGGCTAGGGACTGATATTAAGGATAGAAAAGAACATTTTTTTTATAAAAAGAAATAAATGATTGTAGCAAAAGTGAGTGACATAATAAAAAAATGATTAATTCATATGGCAGACATTTTTATTACTGGTTATTTAATAAAAAAATGTATAAAATTACACTGGAACACAAAGTTACCCAACTTTTATGGAACTACCCATATATATATATATATATATATATATATATATATATATATATATATATATATATATATAGTAGAATCTCACAAATTAGAACCACTTTGTGCACCGGGCAGTTCGAATTTCTGGACATTTTTTTTTACAGAAAATGATAAAATTATAATAAAACTAGTTATGTAAGCTTCATTTTAACACAAAACAGTTTTTATTTATTAACATTTAATTAATTGAACATATTAAATTCATAGAAAAACTTTTTAACATAAGATCAGTAATACTTGTTTGTTTTTTTGATTTATTTAAACTGGATACAACGATATCGTTACGGACGTCCAAAAGGTTAGACATGTGTTTACTGGAAAATACATCACTGGTTTTGCACCATTTTATAACATTATTGATGCCTTCAAGGACTTTTAAATGAGGAATAGCTGGCGTTATGTCGACGTCGCTGCTATCTGAAGCCTCCTCATCGCTATTCTCTGCATCAGATCCGTCAGTAAACACATCTTCATTCCATTCCTCGATTTCATTTACATTTACGGAATTGTTTGGCATAATTTCATTCAAAAGATCAAGATTTATTTGAAGAACTTCATTGCAATCCTGATTTCGTTGAGCCAATTGTGCTAGTGGCAAATCATCATCGGTCATCAGTCCCAATTTAATAATTTGGACCAAGAATTTTTTAACACTGTCTGTTGTACCTCATCCCATGCTTGTTTCAACAATATTATTGCATCTCGGATTGAATGCCGTTTCAAAAGCTTATCAATATCACCACCATCACCAATTAATTGAGATAGCAACTTACTTCTGTAAATAAGTTTTGTCATTTTAATAGGATTTTGATCCATTGGCTGCACAGCTGCTGTTACATTTGGCGGCAAGAAATATGCAATTATATTACCATCCTCACTTTGAAGTTTATGAATTGGTGCATGAGCGGAACAGTTATCTACAAGCAGAAGAGCTTTTGGGGCCAAATTATTGTCTTCAGAAAATCGGATGACCTGTAGAACAAAAAAAAAAAGTATTAAAAAATATGGAACTTAAAATATGCATTGGTTAAACATACTTCTTTGATAAATATCTTGTGAAACCAATCATGTATATATATATATATATATATATATATATATATATATATATATATATATATATATATATATATATATATATATATATATATATGTAATGCATTATTTGGGGACGATTTATCGGTATTATAACGCATTCTTCGGGGACTTTTGTATAGTTAGAGGACAGTCCCCGAAGTAATTCTATATATAAGGCATGTTTAGAGGACTGTGCCCTGGTATATACATTAACCTTTCAGTGGTCGCGCTAAAATTCTTAACGCCAGTGGTCGCTGCGGACTCTCAGTCCATACTTAGAAAATATACGTGTTTTTAATATAAATTTATTAAAATTATAAGGTTGCTGTAATAAAACACGTTGTAGATAGAAATCAGTATATTATATAGTAATAATATAAAATATTCATAGTAACAGTTAAAGTTCCAACACATTCTACTAACTTAGGAACTACAGTAGGAACCATATTATAAAGCCTAACTACAAAAAAATATAATGAAAAAAAATCAAGATTATTAAATCTTATAATATTAGTTGCCCCAATTCGCCATTTCTAAACATTCTGGGCAAATTAGTAGAGCATGTTCCAAACATAGATATGTGTGACACTTCCTACATAAATATCGGGTGGGACGATTTTTTTTTCTGTCACACATAGCACATCGCCCTCTTTGATTTGCCGGCGGTTCTGCTTGCTGAGCTACCGGTTCTAATCCAAGAATCTCGCCAATCCTTATCTTCATCGATTTTGGCATATTTGTTAAAGAAGAGCGAATTCTTAACTGGTCACTTATTAACTCAAAAGATAGTTTTCGCAAAAATTCTCTCCTTAAAATGTTTTTGTCTATATCATTGGCCTTGTAAATAACTAGAGAATTTATTCCTGCAACGTTTAACATTGAATAAAAAATTACCATTGGCCACCTTCGGGTACCACGTGCACAATTATAAGCAGCGCAAAGTTTGTCCACCGTATCCACTCCTCCCTTTGTTTGATTGTAGGTAGTTATTATGTCTGGTTTACCTGTTTCAGTGTCAATAATGTCATCATGGTGTAAGCTTGACGCGAGCAAAACATTTTTCTTCTTTTTTGGAATGTAGGATAAGATAGTGCAGTTATCATGGAATGCAAACATTGACGACTTTTCAGGACGATTTACTGGGCTGCAAAATTCAATGGGAAGTTCCCTTTTATTCTTTCTAATCGTTCCTACAAGAGTCATTCTAAAATTCTTTTTTAGGTTTTCTATCAACTTAAAACTAGTGAAAAAATTATCAGTAGTTACATTCCGTCCAGTTCCCCTTATAGATTCACACATTCTTTCCACAACAGCATCTGGAGAATTATTTATTTCCCAAGGACCAGCTGGTTGTTTACCAACATATACTTCCATGTTGCAAGTATAAAAAACCTTTGAATCGCAGAGGGCATAAATCTTAATGCCATATTTGCTCGGTTTATTGGGAATATATTGACGAAATATACATCTACCTCTAAAAGCCTCCAGTTTCTGGTGTGAATGCAGTTTTACATTTCTCTACGAACATGTCAAAAATATCTCGAATCGCCGCCAACCTGTCTAGAGACCCTAGCTTCACGGGTTTCAAGATCATCAAATCTTATATGTCGCATTAGAAAACGAAATCTTTGTAACGACATCGTAAGTCTAAATATCTCAACCCCAGTGCCATCAACTCTCCAAAGATCTTCAGCATTGAAGTGATTACTCTTCATAACTCCCGCCAAATATAAGAGACCTATTAGTGCTTGTAGTTCAAGAATATTTGTTGTTTTTGCATCACGTTCACGGGAATATTTATCTTGAACAGCCTGAATATGCTTGTTTGTATTATCTACAATAACCTGAAGAACATTCTCAGGAAAAAAGTACTGCCATATCGCCAATGGTGTTCTTAGATTTTTTATAGTTTCTTTTGGAACAGGTAGGTGGGTAATCAAATTTTCTGATCGGGTTCTTACATTTCTTGGGTTGCAATGTTTTCTCCATTTCGTCGATTGATCCTTTCCGATAAAAAATGGACCGTCAATTTGCAGAATTTCCTCTTCATTGTCTGAAATATCCTGCTCACTATCTGTTTCGTGTTCTTCGCACTCCACAGCATCCACTTCATCTTCATCGGAGTCATCTAAGGGTGCTTCTTTTTCGTCAGATGATTCTAAACATGATTTCATTAGTTCATGCAGCCGTTCTTGCTCTTTTTCATAGGATGCCATACTAAAACATATTTTTAATATTAAACAATTACAAAAAAGTATCAAATGAAACATACCTTGGCAAAAGTAGAGCAGCTAATTTGTAAATATATTTGTCACCTCACTGGTCGCTGCGGATTCTCAGTCCGCAAGCACGAATTATTGGAGAAAATACAAAACTATATGCCTGCTCACTCGACCATCGACTGAAATACGCTGTTAAGGAAAGGTACTGAGAAGCGCGACACTTAGAGGGGGTATCCTTGAAATTATCGTCGATCACAAACCGGTGCGGAGCGACAGTCCGCGCGCGACCACTGAAAGGTTAAGACAAATACTTGTAAGATTAAAATTTGTTTTTGATATGCTTTGAACGGAATTATCTTCCGTTTGCTATCGTTTTATACTTTGGTAAAGTATACTGAAATAATCTGCTAAAAGTCATTCTTTAGGTCCAAAAGTCGTAAAATACTACTGGTCGCGTGTATACGGGTCCATTTCATGAAAAACGAACGACATGCGACATGTTTCCAGCGTCACGCGAGATAATCGACCGCGGCAGTGTGGTCGTAGGTAAAATTCTAAATTTCGTGTTTTTTCTACGAACCTTAAGAATGTTTGGGCTAAAATGTCAATAAATTTTAGTACCTAAGTGTTAAATATTGTAAGGTTGATTTTTTTTAAAATGAAATACCCTGTACATTACATTTTTTAAATTTGCTTCAAATTCTAAGACATTCTAAGTATTTTATAACATACAATACAGGGTGGCCATTCAAAAACGAAACACAGCCAAATTTAGGAGTCCCAGGTCATTTACGAAAAAATGCTGGAATCCGTCGATTTTGTTTTCAAGGGACACACATTTTAGGTAAATTATCTAGGCTCTATCTTGGCCCAATCTTAATATCCTAATAATCTTAATCATTTAGACAAGCTGTCATATAAACAGGAATGATAGTAACTACTTCAAACACTAGAGTTATAATCAGAAACCAAAGACGTTTAAAATGAGGTATCACTCGACCCTCCTCCCCATTAAAAAATTTAGGGGTGACACCCCGATCAGGGGGTGAAGCTAGAGCTTAGATAAATTGCCTAAAATGTATCTTCTTTAAAACAAAATCGACGTTTCACAGAGTTTTTTTCGTAAATGACCTGGGGGGCGCTCATAATCGGCCGTTTCTTTTTCGAATGGCTACCCTGTATAAACCATTTTAGTTGTTTTCGAGATATTGAGAGTTGAAATAAAAAAAATATGTATTTTAAAAAACAAAAAAAAAGCTGTTGTATAAAATTCACCAGGTCAGAACATTACATAAAGGCACTAATTAGAAACATATTTTTGTGCCCATCGAATTATTTGAAATTAAAAAAAAAAAAATTTATACGGACTCTCAGTTTCTCGAAGAATTAAAAAAAAAACTAACTATTTTATTAAACTTCATTTTTTTCGCTGTTCAGCCTTCCTTTGATTATCAATCCAAGATTTTAATTGTTGCGGGGTTCTTTGCGATAAAACTGCAGTTTTTTTAGTTAAAATTTGGCACTGTTGCAATGAGGGCAATTTTTGTAGTTGTTCCAAGTTTCCAAATTCCTTTCTGACTGCCGCCCTTTCTTTCGCTCCACCTTCTGCGAGTCACTGCTGCAATAGATGAATAAAAAAGAAAGTGAGTAAAAGAAGTTTACGGCGCTCGTCAAAAAATCAGTTCTGAAAATCAAATTTACCTCTTAAAACTAACCCACAAAAAAGTTAGGTTATTTTTACTTCCCTCGCTTAAGCGAAGGAAGTATTGTAATCGTGAAAAAATCGGTATTCAATATTAAGGCCTTCCTGACCTTGTAGGCTCGCCATATTTTGGATCTAGGCGTTTCCGGATTCCGTCGGTCTGTCTGTCTGTCTGTCGGTCACTCTGTTGGCGCTATAACTCACTAACGAATTAGTGTATCGATTTCATATTTAGCATTCGTGTAGAAGGCGAGAAAAGTACGGTCCGGATTGTTTTTGAGCCATATCGGTCAGAAGGGAGGGGGTAAAACTACCCCTTAAATATTAGTTAATTTTTTTGCTTCAAAACGGTTAACCACAGAAAAAAATTGCGAAACACGTACAATTTGCTTTTGTTTTTTACATTTCGTCAATTTTTTAATTCACCCAAATATCATCCCCTAGGGGTGAAAACAGCCCTTTTTATTTTGCTTCAAACGGTAAACCTCAGAAAAAAATGGCGAAACACGTACAATTTGCTTTTGCTTTTTACATTTCTTAAAATTTTAAATTCACCCAAATATCATCCCCTAGGTGTGAAAACAGCCCCTTTGTATATCTCCGAAACGACTGAGCCTACAAACATGAAATTTGGCATGCCGCTTTATTTTGGGATCGACATACGAGTTTTTTAAAAATTTACCCTCTAGAGCCACCCCTTTAATATTAGATATTTTTTCCTCAAAACAATTAATCTAAGAAAAAAAATGACAAAATAGGTCAAATTTGGTTTATTTTTTTACATTTCGTGATTTTTATGTCTCCCAAACCAGTAGGCCTAAAAACTTGAAATTTGACAAGTCGGTTTATTTTCGGATAGACATAATAAGAAGTAAATAAGAAACGATTTTCAAAAACTAGCCCTTTAAGGTGGTAAAACCACTATTTAATTATTATATAATTTTTTTTTCAAAACGGTTAATCAGAGAAAAAAATAATGAGCTGAGTTATAATGTCAACTAATTTGTTAATGAAAAAGTTGAATACCATTTTTAAAATATTAGATTTTTAGCAGGTCACCGAAACAGTGTAAGAACGGAAATGCTTGCAAGAATAAGTTTCCTGTCCTGATCGAATTATTTTAGAAAATGGTATTCTTCAAACATTTACCAACAAAAATAAATATTTCATTGGTTTTTTAAATAGAGGTTTTTATAGGCGAGGGAAGTTCTAGGTAATACTATTACTAATTTTTTTAAATTCATCTCCCCAAATGTTACGCATCTGACTAAGTATTTATATTTTTGATTCCATTACTAGATTCAGCATATTTAAATTAGTAAATCCCAAAAATTTCAAACCTTTATTATAAACGGTTTTGGTAATAATTAAAAAAAAAACATCTTCTCTTTTAGGAAGCGGTAGCTCTCTTACGGGGCGTTTCTAGATATATGTTTATAGGAAAAAATATGTCTATTTTTGACAGATAAATAAGTATTGACCCTTAATTTTGTCGCGCCCAAGTTATTTTTAGACTCAAAAATACATTATTGTATTTTAATTTTCGACTACCACCAAAACTTACCACTTTTTTTTTCTTTTCCTTTTGAAGTAGATGGATATTCGATACAATTGTCGTCTTCGCTTTCCGTTAATACTACTGCTTCTTCTTCTTCTTCACTATCGTCACTGTCGGAAGAAAGATAGTTCTCTGCATTCAAGATTTCCGTACGCGATTCTGCAGGAGTGACTTGTTGAGTTTTTTGTCTTTTCTCTCTTTCTTGTTCGGCTTCCGGATCTTGGTCTTGGTCTTGTTCTTCAGCATTATCATCGTCTTCATCGTCCTCGTCGTCCTCTTCGTCCTCGTCGTTGCCCATCGCAGCTTGTAATAAACGAGAGACCTCTGACATGTCTACAAAACCATCGGGAATTCTATAAACATTCTTATGAATTTGTTTATCGTGTCCCAAGAAATTTGCCAGATCGGTCACTCGACTCTCTTCTACACGAAACATAGCAGTATATGTAGCTATGTGTTTCCGGAGAATAGTGCCTCTCAAAGAAAAGGGTCGTTTAGCTCCGCATTCGAATGCAAATCTACGCATAAGAGGGCACGCTCTTAGCTACCCTTTTTGAAGCGGATGGGAACAAGGTACCGCGAATACGTATTGATTCGTTGATGCTACTTTAGCTTCATTTCGAAATTTAAGAATAGTCTTCATACATTTATTCAAAAAATTATCCAAAAGAGTAGGCACGGTTCTGCCCTTTTTGCCTCGAATAGTTAAACGTACAAATTTCCGATCCTGGGATTTCTTTGACACAGACTGGTAGATATCAGTGTTTAAGGTCTTGTCAAGAGTCTCTTGATTTCTATAATCTTCAATTAAAAGTCTTTCGATTTCTCCTGCTCGGCGACGATTAAACATCTGGACGAGAATCAGTGTTGCTTCGGATAATTTTTTCCATGAGTCGATATCAAAGGAATTGTTAAGGATCGTCAATGAATTAATGGCCATAGTGTTGAGGTATTTATACAATGTTTTTATATCAGATTTGGACGGGAGCAGGGTTTTTTTTACTCGCTGTTTTTTTGTTTGATCTTCGACCACTTTTCAATTTACGGTTATGCAAAAATCTTCCTCCAAAAGTAAAAGAAAATTATCGATGCGTTTTTTGGTCTCGTTATCTTCCTTTTTGATACATTCCACAGCGAGCAGCTTAGCACACTTTTTCAGCAGCGTTCCTAATGCAGAGGCGTTGGTTGGTGAGTCAAACATTTTTGTTTTGGGATTATATTTGGCGCATTGTTGAACAGCCGCGATTACATTATCATAAAACCGAGGATGAAAAACCGAAGCCAAATCAGTTATATCTTTATTTAGATTACGAATTGCGATTTTAAAACGACTAAGAAGTCTCAACTGACTTCGTATCATGTCATGCTGATGATCAAGAGTGTATTTTTCGCAAAGTCTGTTGGCAAAAATAATTAAAAGTTCATCGTATTTTATAGCCCTCGATACTTCATCATCTTGCAATACAGGTAAAATTTTGGTTTTCATAGTTTCACTAGCGCGATGATTCGTGTAACCCATCAATCTTCTTCCATCCACCGTCTGTCCTCGATTACCTTTTTTCCTCTATTGTGTGATGCGCCGAAGGCGCTGACTTTTAGAGACAGTGCCGTATTGCACTCGTACTCCGTTATTTTTGTTTTTGGAGGTTTCGAAGAGATGGTATGCTATTTATTTTTAGGGAAAAAACAAACAAAGCAGTTTAGACCTCTGTTACTCGATGAAATGACAAAAGTGGGTGTGGATGTGTGCGTATGTGTGTGGGTGTGTATGCGCGTATGTGTGTGTTCACTCTGGAATCACCGGGGGGGCGTTTACATTTCTGTATCGGGTTCTGTTAAGGTCGGGGTTGGGATTTATAGGGAAGAGGTTGTTCTGGAAAATGGGCTTAGGCATGCCGGGAAGTTTTGCGTAAAAAGTCCGATGTCTTTTGTCTATGAACTCGTCTATGGTTTCTATTTTTAAGTCCGTGTGTATGTCTCTTCCCCTTATGTACCAAGGGGCGTTTGTTATGCGTCTAAGTATTTTGTTTTGACATGTCTGTAGTCGTTTTTTGTGTGTCTTTGCTGTATGGCACCATGCGTTGCTGCCATACAGCATTGCTGGTCTGATTGTCTGTTTGTAGAGTAGCGTCTTGTTTTTTAAGTTTAGTTTGCTCTTTTTGTTGAGTAGTGGGTATAGTTTACTGTAGAGTCCGTTTGTTTTGTGTATTTTGTCAGTGATGTGTTGTCGCCAGCACAGTTTTTTGTCAAAAGTGATCCCCAAATATTTTAGGGTGTCCCCCCAAACTATTTGGCGATCTTGCACCGTGACTGGTTCTGGTTGTCTGCGTGTGTTTGTGAAGAGGATCGCTTGTGTTTTTTCTGGATTAGCTTTGATTTTCCAAAGCGTCATCCAGTTTTCGATAGCGTCTGTTTGTCTTTGTAAATTTAGTTTTAGTCGTCTTTGGTTTCTGTCAGTTGCATATATTGCAGTGTCGTCTGCATATATTGAAAGTGATGTGAGGGGGATTTTTGGAATGTCAGCTGTGTAAATGTTGTACAGGATCGGTGCAATAGGGGAGCCTTGAGGTACACCTGCTTGGATGGTTCTTATTTGGGAGAGGGATTGATAAGCTTTTGCGAAAAATTTGCGGTTTCTAAGATAAGAACCGATGAATTTTGTGAAGTTTAGATTTATGTGAAAAGTGTGGTGCATTTTATGGATCAGCCCAAGATGCCATACTTTGTCGAAAGCCTTCTGCACGTCTAGTGCAATCAGCCCCGTAGAGCTTTTTCGCTGTAGACCCGCAGAGATGCAGTCGACCAGTCTGACAAGTTGGTGTTCGGTAGAGTGGCTAGCTCTGAACCCGAACTGCTCGTCTGGAATGATGTTTTGTTCCTGTATGATGTCTTGTAGCCGAGATAGGAAGATTTTCTCCGCTATCTTGGCCACTGATGATATAAGGCTGATTGGCCTCCAGTTTTGTGGAAAAGTGAGATTTTGTTCTTTTTTGGGAATCATGGTGATGACTGATGTTTTCCAGGGCTTTGGAAAAATAGTCAGTTTGAAACTGGCGTTTATAATGTCTGTGAGTGAGTCTATTACATTGTCGGGGAGTTCTTTAAGAGTTTTGTTTTTTATTCGGTCGAGGCCTGGAGCTTTTTTATTGTTGGACATTTTTATTTCGTTTTTAATCTCAACTGGAGTAAGTAGTGACGCTAGGCGGGTTTCGCGGCCGATAACGCCCTTTTGGCACCGCCGTTTACGGCGCTCGTCATCGTGGCAGGTCAGGTCTGGCAACGCCGCTTCGCGGCGTTGCCAGTTCTGACCTGACACTTTGACTTGCGCCGTAAACGGTGGTGCCAAAAGGGCGTTATCCTGTCCGCGAAACCCGCCTAGCGTCACTACCCGGCTTTAACCGCAGACGGACTGACGGATGGACGGACAGGCAGACAGACAGACAGACAGACCAGACAGGCGACAGTTGATAGCTGTCAGCCGTCAGCTGACAAATGAGAGGCATACAGACAGACAGCAGTTCAATTCATCTATCTATTGTTCAACGCACATCTGTTTGAAATTTTAACATTCTAGATGAAATTACCTACGCCTATGGAAGCGCCGCCGGCCACTTTATTAAACTTCTTCCGTATTTTCACCGTTAACGTTAACGTTAATTTTAACCATATCCTTTTTACATGGTTTAAAATATTTTGCAATTAAAATATGCTAAACATCTTTATTGGCCTTAGTACCCGCCTATCACTACTACTATAGTTGTACAATAAAGATACTAGATGTCGCTGCTAGTATTAAATATTAATATTTTGAGCAGAGGTGTAGGTAATTTCAACTAGGAGTTTGATTGTGTGATGTGAGGGTGTATCTTCGGCTGACAGACCTAAGAGTAGCACATACGTTGGTGTGGACATCACAGTGACGCAACTTGACCTTGAAATGGAATTTGGGTTTGGATATTGGTTCTCCATACATACATAGCTTTAGTAACAGATTGCTTCTCAGTGTATTAACAACAACAATATTATCATGAATTCGCTAATAGTACGACTACGTAACCTTTGTGCTAGTGATGTGAAATGGGTTCCAAAGGGATATATGTATGCAGTCTCTAAACAGAGGGAAAATATAGAAAATATTCCTGATCATGTTAGGAAAGAATTGCAAGAAAATGCTGAAAATTATCCTGAGTGGCTTAGTGAAATTATAGAGACGCTTGGGAAAGTGCTTTTTAAGCTTTCCCAGTTATTTGGAAAATTAATTTTTAATATTAGATAGAATTTCCACAGTCACAATTTTATTTGTAGCTTCCTTTCTTGTCGGTTTTGTATGTTAAGTACTCATGTCCTGTCCTTCAGGTTCTGATATGCGGCACGGTTCTTAGTTCCTCAATAAAATATGTAATTTATGAATTTGTATTAGTAATAATTATATATATATATATAATTTTAATTAATGTCTAATTTGTATTAGTAATAAATATATAATTTTAATTAATGGGTTTTCGTTATATTAATTAATAATATATATATATATATATATATATATATATATATATATATATATATATATATATTTTAATAAATGCCTAATATATATAACATCTGTGTTTGAATATTATTTACCCTACATCCCCCTACTATTTTAAATTACTTGATTTAGGATGACATCAAATTTACCTCTTACCGTTAGATGTCCGCAATAATTAATTATTTAATAACTAGTTTGATAAATACCAAAAGCAATATAAATGACAGTCTTGCTTTATGATTTTGGCGAGAGCATTCGTTATTCTTGACATTACGAAATGATGTTCTCAGATAGATTTTTTTAATTTTACCCTTATTTTAATATACTTATGCTATATAATCTTAATGTTAGGTGATTAATTAATAAACATATTGTAACCAATTAATTTTGTTTATTATTATTAATGTACTTAAATATATAAACCAAAATATATATAAAAATACAATATAATATAAAAATATATAAAATATATAATACTGCGCAATTAGGACGATGGCCCTGCTGTAGATTGATTGCCTCCATCTTCAGAAGGACCCCTCTTCCTTTTCACCCTAGGTTCAAACCCGTTTTCTATATGCTCACGGGTACACTGTTCACTAATATGTTTTATAGCACGGTTCATCCAGTTCTGGTGGTTGACCATAACTACCCCCTGTACACCTGATGGCAGCACTATACAACATGGTTTGTTTTTAAAAAATGTTGAAACTTTCAGGGGGTGGCCGCACGCCACACAAACCTTCTGACGAAGGGCGTGTAACATCATAGCCCACGATAAATGGGGTAATATCTTGCTGTTGTTGTCCTCACCCCAGAGACACCTCGCTTGCATACCACTTCTACTGCATTTAACCACAACCATATAGGGGCGATTCATTTTTTGTATTACTTTTACTTTTACTTTTACTTTATAATGAACAAAAAGTTTTGCATTGAGTTGCAATTAGTTACTAAAATGCAATGGGTGTGTATATTTTTATCTCCCTTAATCACCCAGTTTAAACCGCAAACGAATTCGTTATTTAAAATATTATACCATATTTACATGTGAATAAGCGACATCTGCTTGATTTTTCATAAAGTTCTGGAAACAAAGATATAGGGGAAATTTGCTTGTAAGTTTGAAGTTAGTAATAAAAAAACTAGCTGGCGCTGCTTGTACTAAATATTAATATGGTAACAAACCGATCGATTAGACATCTCAAACATTTATAACATTAACGCTAACGTAAAAGGAATAGGCATCTCAAACATTTAGAACTTTAACGCTAAAAAATAAAAATAAACTGCTGTCTGTCTGTATGCCTCTCATTTGTCAGCTGACGGCTGACAGCTATCAACTGACGACTGTCTGTCTGTCTGACTGTCTGTCTGTCTGTCTGCCTGTCCGCCCGCCCGCCCGTCCGTCCGCCCGCGGTTAAAGCCGGGTAGTGACGCTAGGCGGGTTTCGCGGACAGGATAACGCCCTTTTGGCACCACCATTTACGGCGCAAGTCAAAGTGTCAGGTCAGAACTGGCAACGCCGCGAAGCGGCGTTGCCAGACCTGACCTGCCACGATGACGAGCGCCGTAAACGGCGGTGCCAAAAGGGCGTTATCGGCCGCGAAACCCGCCTAGCGTCACTACTGGAGTAGTAGGGGGGATCGGGGGGGGGGGGGCAGATTTTCGGGGATAAGTCTTAAAAGTCGTCTGGCGTCTCTTTCGATCTGCTCTTCACGGTCTATGTCGTCGTCTGGGTCGTTATGTGTTTGGAATTGCTCCTCCAGCGAGTCGGCGAAAGCTTCCGCTTTCTCTTCGCTGGAGTAAGCCATTCCGTTGCGACCGTGTAACGGAGGGATGGAGGTTTTTCCCTCCCCCCCGAAATACCGGGACATTCTCCAGAGAGAATTATCCTCGGGATTCAGGCTGGTCAGGAAATCCTCCCATCTCTCGTTTTTGTGGTCTAGTATTCGTGTTTTTATTACGTTTGTGAGTCTGTTTGCTTGTCTGCGTATGTTTGGGTCTAGGGTGTTTCTTGCTCTTCTTCTTAGCCTGTTTCTTTCGCGTATGAGATTTTTTATATCCCTTGGGAGACTAAACGGATTGTGTGTTGTAGTAGATACTCTAGGCGGGTTTCGGCGACAGGATAAGGCCCTTTTGGCACCTGCGTTTACGGCGCTCGTCATCGTGGCAGGTCAGTTCTGACCTGACACTATGACTTGCGCCGTAATCGTCGGTGCCAAAAGGGCCTTATCACAGTCGCCGAAACCCGCCTAGAGTATCTACCCGGCTTTAACCGCAGACGGACGGACGGACGGACGGATGGACGGACAGCAGCAGGCAGACAGACAGACAGACAGACCAGACAGACAGACAGACGACAGTTGATAGCTGTCAGCCGTCAGCTGACAAATGAGAGGCATACAGACAGACAGCAGTTCAATTCATCTATCTATTGTTCAACGCACATCTGTTTGAAATTTTAACATTCTAGATGAAATTACCTACGCCTATGGAAGCGCCGCCGGCCACTTTATTAAACTTCTTCCGTATTTTCACCGTTAACGTTAACGTTAATTTTAACCATATCCTTTTTACATGGCTTAAAATATTTTGCAATTAAAATATGCTAAACATCTTTATTGTCCTTAGTACCCGCCTATCAATACTACTATAGTTGTACAATAAAGATACTAGATGTCGCTGCTAGTATTAAATATTAATATTTTGAGCAGAGGTGTAGGTAATTTCAACTAGGAGTTTGATTGTGTGATGTGAGAGTGTATCTTCGGCTGACAGACCTAAGAGTAGCACATACGTTGGTGTGGTCATCACAGTGACGCCACTTGACCTTGAAATGGAATTTGGGTTTGGATATTGGTTCTCCATACATACATAGCTTTAGTAACAGATTGCTTCTCAGTGTATTAACAACAACAATATTATCATGAATTCGCTAATAGTACGACTACGTAACCTTTGTGCTAGTGATGTGAAATGGGTTCCAAAGGGATATATGTATGCAGTCTCTAAACAGAGGGAAAATATAGAAAATTATCCTGATCATGTTAGGAAAGAATTGCAAGAAAATGCTGAAAATTATCCTGAGTGGCTTAGTGAAATTATAGAGACGCTTGAGAAAGTGGTGCAAGATTGTGAAAATTATCTAGAAACTAAAGACGATTCATTTCTCATATCTGTATTGGGTTTATTAAAAGAATTGCGAAGGTTAAGTTATCTTGAATTTGAAACTGTCATTGAAGAATACTTAGATAAAAAGAAAATATGTTAGGTGTCACTCGTTAAGCATCCTATTGGATGATGTTACATTAACTTATATTTGTATTAATAAATAAATAAATAAATAAATGAATAAATGAATATTATTTTTCCTCTATAGTCCAACGCGCCTCAGCCTTTAACCATCACATATTATTATGCTATAAATTGAAAACCACGTGCGGATGATCTCATGCACGCCGCCTATAGCTACAGTCGGAAACTCGGTTCGAATACGTTCCTTGTCTTATTCATGTGTAAGGCTATTTTCATCTCATTTTATTAAATTCAATTTTAGTACAAGGAGCGGCATCTAGTATTTTTATTGAAAAGATTGCCAATGGCGCGCTGCAGGAAACTCAACTCGAATACTTTCCTTGTCTTATTCATGTGTAAATAGGGTTTGCGTTCTTTGTCACCGTAAATTAATATTTTTACATATTAAAAATCAATTTTTACGCGGACAAAGAAAGCAATTCCCTATTTACGCATGAATAAGACAAGGAAAGCATTCGAGTTGAGCTTCCTGCAGCGCGCCATTGACCGTCTTTTGCTGCATGTCGGCGGCAAACACATATATGGATAATAACGCACTGGCGGAAGTTCGATTCGAATACTTTCCTTGTCTTATTTATGTGTAAATAGGGAATTGCTATCTTTGTCAGCGTAAAATTGATTTTTAATATGTAAAAATTGCTTTCTTATTGAAAAATAAAAACACACATATTTTGAAAATTTATTTATTTGTAATATAATTGTATAAAGTTATAGCATTGTTAACGCTACAAGAACACATCGCAAGCTTATGGTAATTGCATTGACCTATATAATCCTTATCTAATTTTGGTACTCGTATGCTTGAATATTCAAGATTTATTATATCAGGATGAGCCGTGCAACCATTCTGGTAGTAATAATCCAACAGAAATTCTTTCTTTATATGTCCTTTAACGTAGATAACTCCAACATCTGATAATTCGTCTCTAAGTATTCGATTAAGGTCGTTATATTCCATGCAACCAGAATTGTATGGAATGCCGTGAATATAATAAAAGGTATATTTAGCTGTTTTCTTTAAATTTTCAGATAAATTTTTATATAAGGTGTTCGGTTTAAAAATCCATGATTTTATTTTCTTCCCATCATAAATTACTAGTTCCTTTACTTCAAAATTCGGTGTTACGTAGCCCTGTACGTCGACCACTACAGTCTTCATGGTATTGAAAATTAATTTGTTAAACTATGGATCTTATAGTTCCAGTAAGAGGGGAGTGTTCTATTACCCGATCATGGATAATTATACAATACGCTCGAGTATCTTTTGGAAATTGTTCAGAACTTTGAAATTCTATTTTTACATCGACGATACCAGATTTGATATTTTCATTTTGTTTTGAACAATCAATCACGAATAGAGCACGGGAAAAAAAGTCTGAAAAGCTTAATAATGGTTCGCAAAACGGTTTTTGTAAATATGTATTTTGGAACTCTGTATACATTCTGTAAGCTTCGCTATATTTTTTATCATTAAAATTTAAATTAAGTGATTCATATGGGTAAACTTCTGAATTTAAATAAAGTCTTACATCGGTAATATTTATATTGTCAAAATATGTACAATTCGATGCGGCGTTATCTTTTCGGTTCGTTTGGAAAAATACGATAACATATCGAGCTCTTTCGGAAGCTGATTTCATCATCCAAATATCTTTCGTTGCCGATCTAAGTGTAGGCAATTCGTGAATTTCCCAGCTTCTAAACGGCATAAGAATGGTTCGATTACTGGCTATTTCTTCATATAATTTAAGTTTAATAGCATCGCTAGGGTAGATATGTTTAACTTTTAACACAATTGATGAAATACTTATAGTAGCCTTCTTATCCCCAGTGGTATTTGCATAGCAATTTTCATCAACTCTCGCTCTAACCAGTTTAATTTTTTGTCTCCCCATTATAACACCCTTGTAGTCTGAAAATATACCGAAAAGAAACCGTAGAGGTATTAATAAGTTGAAATTTCCATTTTCATCAGCTGCAGTACCAACAAAGGTTGCCAGCGAACCTGTAGGCCATTTCCATCCAGCTGCATGAAGAGATTTGCTTTCCTGCTCATTAAGACATAACATTGCTTTTATGGAGCTGATAAGTCCTGGATCTCGAACCTTCTCAATTTCAATCCCATTCAGTTCGTATGTAATCGTTTCAAATAAGAATGCGCCAGGATTATTTGTTAACTTACATTTTCCCGTTTTATTTGCAGTAACTTCCTCAGTAAAGGACGCTTCTATATGAAGGACAGCTTCGCTAATATCCATAAATGTATCGAGCTGGTTAATTACTATTTCAATCTCATCGTTATTGTTAAATGAAGATGTAAATGGATGGTAACTATGCCATTCTTCTCGACTGATTGATTCATCTGCGTTGACCTGGCGAAATATTTGAAGTTTTTCTGATACGGTAGCCATACTTTTGTGCTATAGATTGTAACTGGAATAGACTCCTGGACGTGAGCGATTGCTTTAGCGTCTGATTATAGACTGAAATTGTCAGTCACAATTTTATCTGTAGCTTCTGCTTCCTTTCTTGACGGTTTTGTAGGTTAAGTACCCATGTCCTGTCCTTCAGGTTCTGGTATGCGGCGCGGTTCTTAGTTCCTCAATAAATATGTATTTTATGAATTTGTATTAGTAATAAATATATAATTTTAATTAATGTCATATATATATATATATATATATATATATATATATATATATATATATATATATATATATATATATAATGGTTTTCGTTATATTAGAAATTATAGCGATTTTGTTAATAATAAATATATATATTTTAATAAATGACTAATATATAACATCTGTGTTTGAATATTATTTACCCTACATTCCCCTACTATTTTAAATTACTTGATTTAGGATGACATCAAATTTACCTCTTACCGTTAGATGTCCGCAATAAATAATTATTTAATAACTAGTTTGATAAATACCAAAAGCAATATAAATGGCAGTCTTGCTTTATGATTTTGGCGAGAGCGTTCGTTATTCTTGACATTACGAAATGATGTGAGTGTTCCAACATGTATTAAAATGACACAATCTGTATATATTATTTTCTCAGATAGATTTTTTAATTTTACCCTTATTTTAATATACTTATGCTATATAATCTTAATGTTAGGTGATTAATTAATAAACATATTGTAACCAATTAATTTTGTTTATTATTATTATTAATATACTTAAAAAATATAAACCTCTGATTAAAAAATATATAAAATACAATATAATATAAAATATATAAAAATATAATACTGCACATAATTAGGATGATGGTCCTGCTGTAGGTTGATGGTCCCCATCTGCAGAAGGACCCCTTTTCCTTTTCACCCTAATTTCGAATCCGTTTTCAATATGCTCGAGGTTACACTTTTCACCATTTTTTCTCATCGCTCTGTCCATCCAGAGCTGATGATTGTCCATAAGTACCCCCTGCACGCCTGTTGGCAGCACCATACAACATGGTTTGCCCTTAAAGAATGTTGATACTTCCAGGGGGAGGTTGCACGCCTCACAAACCTTCTGACGAAGGGCGTGCAACATCATGGCCCACGATAAATTGGGTAATATCTTGCTGTTATCCTCACCCCAGAGACCCCTCACTTGCACACCACTCTTATTGCATCTAACTACTACCATGTAGGGGCGATCCATTTTGCTTTACTTTATAAAGAACACAAAGTTTTGCTTTGAATTGCAATTAGTTACTGAGCTACTAAAATGCAATGGGTGTGTATATTTTTATCTCCCTTAATCACCCAGTTTAAACCACAAACGAATTCGTTATTTAAAAAATTATACCATATTTACAGGTGAATAAGCGACATCTGCTTGATTTTTCATAAAGTTCTGGAAACAAAGATATATGGAAATTTGCTTGTAAGTCTGAAGTTAGTAATAAAAAAACTAGCTGGCGCTGCTTGTACTAAATATTAATATGGTAACAAACCGCTCGATTAGACATCTCAAACATTTACAACATTAACGCTAACGTAAAAGGAATAGACATCTCAAACATTTACAACGTTAACGCTAAAATAAAAATAAACTGCTGTCTGTCTGTATGCCTCTCATTTGTCAGCTGACGGCTGACAGCTATCAACTGTCGTCTGTCTGTCTGTCTGTCTGTCTGTCTGTCTGTCTGTCTGTCTGCCTGCTGTCCGTCCATCCGTCCGTCCGTCCGTCTGCGGTTTAAAGCCGGGTAGATACTCTAGGCGGGTTTCGGCGACTGTGATAAGGCCCTTTTGGCACCGACGATTACGGCGCAAGTCATAGTGTCAGGTCAGAACTGGCAACGCCGCGAAGCGGCGTTGCCAGACCTGACCTGCCACGATGACGAGCGCCGTAAACGCCGGTGCCAAAAGGGCCTTATCCTGTCGCCGAAACCCGCCTAGAGTATCTACTTGTTGTCTCTGTAACAATGTCTGTTGCCTGTTCTAAGGCTGTCTGTATGTTTGTCGTCAGAAGCGTTACCGCTTCGTTTAGTCTATCTTCGTTGTCTATATTGTCTGTATTTATGTTTGCGTTTGTCATTTGAGTTTTAAAAAGATTCCAATTTGTTTTATTTATAATATTTATATGTCTTTTATACGTATGTTCTCCCACGAAGAAGATGGAAATTCATTGTAAATTAATACCGAAGTAAAACATAGATGTTTTTAAAATTCCACTATATTTTAAACCGTAACAATTGTTTCGACATACAATGTCTTCATCAGACGGATGATAACTTTAAACTAATTTTAAATTAGAACATATTAGCCCATATATACCTTTAGGAGTAGTAAATTACAAGATTAAATTATAAAAATAATAAACACTTAATATTATTGTACAAAAGAAGTGGGTAATACCTGTCATTTGTGGGTTTTCACACAATTAAAATAAAGATAACAATAAATAAGTTGTGCCATACTTAAATGATGGATTAGTAATGGGTTATTCCGGATAAATTTGTGTGATATGTCTGTGGAGTATGCGTCCGTCTCTGTTTGTACTTCGTATGTTGTTTCCCCAGGCAGTGTGCTTTGCGTTGAAGTCGCCAGCCATTAACTGGGGCCAGTCTTTGTCGAAGAAAAGGTTGTTTAAGTCGTTGTCTGTAAGTTCTATTTGTACGCGTTTGTAGATTGTCTTTAGAATTAGCGGTCCGTCTTCCATGCTAATCTGGATCGCGGTGCTTTCCAGACTGTCATGGTTTGGAACTGCCAATTCGTGGTGTTCTAGTCTGTTTTTTACGAGGATGGCTGTGCCGCCCCCGGGTCCGTTTCGTCTGTCTGTCCTGTATGTAGTATAGTTTTTGACGTTGTAGCGAATTCCAGGCCTGAGGAAGGTCTCTTGTAGCAGTGCCACGTCGATTCCCTCCTCCAGCAAGTAATCCGCTAGTTCGTCTTTTTTGTTCGTCAGTGAGTTAGCGTTCCATGTTATGATGTGTAAAGTCCGAGGTCTAGTCAGTCTAGTTTGTCTAGGCATTTAGAAAGGCCTTAAGGATTGGGTTACTTTGGATTTTGCTGGTGATTAATTCCAGTTTTCTGTTGATCTCGTCTTCTGACATCATCAGAAGATCGAGAAGTTGAGATTGTGTGTTTGTGTTGGAGGGTGTAGTTTGTTGTGTGGGTGTGGGTGTGGCTGTTGGTGTGGGTGTGGCTGTTGGTGTATGTGTGTTTGTTTGGGCCATGTTGGCGTAGGAGGTTCCCGGTACCAGTGGCTTTGAACTGAAAGTTTTTGGTGCGCCGATGTTGCGCGGGTTTTTGGGACACTTGCTGTGACTGGCAGGGTGTGGACCCTGGCAGTTGCAGCAAAGAGGTGGAGTGGTTTTTACCTGGGTACAATTTTTGTAATAATACGCCCCTGCGCACCTGTAGCACACTGGCGCCGCGAAGCACCTAATTTCGGTGTGCCCGAACTTCTGACACTTTTTACACTGTTTTACGTGATTGTTGTTAGTCGGTTTTTGTGCTTCAACAGTCACGGGGATGTCGACTATAGTCTCGATATTAAATATATTATCCTGCGACTTTGGCAGGAGGACTTTTATGATTGGGCAGAGCCTTCTGGCTTTGCCCAATTTTAGACGATAAATTTCGGAGGGTGTGAAACCCTGCTCAATTAGATTGTCCTTGATGGCACTGACTTCCATATCCAAGCCAATGCCGCGGATAAAAACATTTAGCATCTTTTCCTCGGGAAGGAGGAAGGTATGATATTGAACTTTATGTTCAGTCAAGTAATGAGTTATTTTACGGTGGTCGTCCGTAGTCTTGGGAGTCACTTGGATGCCCAGGTGAACTTGCCTTGGCTTGTATGCCAGTTGGCATCCAAGATTTTTTAGCTGTTTTGTTATTGTAGGCCAATTTTTTACGTCCCTGATGGTGATTGGGACGGTTTTCTCTATGTCTTGTCTGGCGTTGTTGTCCGTGTCCATGGCGTCGTCGGCGTTGTTAGCCTTGTCTTTTTGATTGTTTTCGTTTATTTTTTCGAAGTGTTGTTTTGTCTGTGGGTTTGTCGTCTTTGGGGCGTTGATAGGTGTGATTTTAAGTTCTTTTAGTTCCGAATGTAGGGGGTTTTGGACTTTAGTAGGTGCCAGAGCCGGGAATTCGGTATTGTTTGTGGATTTTGTTTGTGTTTTTGATGTGTGTTTGGTGGGTGTTTGTTTAGTGGGTGTTTTTTCTGGTGTGGTGTTATTCTTTTTTGTTAGGGTGTCTATTTGGTCACTCATTTTAGCCATCATCTGTTTAAGGCTGGCCATCTGAGCGTTTTGTTGATCTAATTGAACATGAAGATTATTGATCGTCGCCTGAAGGGCTTCAATCGTGCGTTCCTGCTGATCAATGATCTTTTGGGAGCGCACTTGTTCTTTCTTGTCTTTTAAGTTTTGAATAGCGTCTGTTAGTTTTTTACGTTTCATTTGTGTTAACGTTTGTGTCTTGGGTTTGGTGGATTTGTCGGGTGTGGGTAAATCTACTGTCATTTCATCGTATAATGAAGAGGTCTCACCTGTCTTGGATGTCATTTTTCTTAGCACTTTTTTACCGATTTTAAATTAAAAATTAAAAAACACTACTTTTTTTTTGAAAAAAGAGCGAAGCACTGGAGGAAAGCTTTGGGTTTTGCAGCTGTATTTTTCCTAAAGCTCTGAGAAGAGCTCTAGGTGTGGCTTTGCGCTGAAAAGCGCAAAGCTGAATTTCTTTTTCTTTTGTTTCAGATGTTTTTATAACGTCTGTAGCTGCGAAAACTCTCTTCTCGCTGACACAACACAACAAAGGTTTTCGTTAGCCGTAAGAACAAAGACACTGGTTTGGAAGCTCTGCATCCGTCGGAGGCTGCGGTTTTAACTCAAGGTGTCTGGCAAACTTAGTTTGTAATGTTTTACAATATGGACAGAAGTGTTTTTTTTTGTAAATTTCTTTGAAACTGGAACAGATAATTCATTACTATTGTAACGGGATTGGCAAAATAAGGCACTGGATCACTTTTCTTCGTTTTATTCACGAATAAAGTTAATAATATAAAAAATATAACTTACAATTACTTTTCTATGAATAACGTCGAACAGTGTCGAGAAAGATTAATGTGCTTATGTAAAAGAAGGTAGTTATTTTATAGTCGTACAATCTACAGTTTCCAAATACAATTAGTAAATAAATAAAGTGATTTTAATATTTGAGTCCAACTAATTAACTTCTCATAATGGAATAAAACTTATCTTAATGGATTATTTACTAATTCTTAGATGGGAACTCTAAACAATATTTTTAGTAATAATATTTAATTTAACTTATTTATGATTCCTTTATACAAAGATGTTTTGTACCGAATTTATATACAGGGCAAAATAATAAAACTGTCCCATGTATGTTTTATAAAATATATGCGTAAATGGTGATGGGTACATTACACCTCCCTCCTTAAAATGAAGGTTGAATGATAAATGAAACCTTTATACTAATTAATAAAAATATAAAAATAGTAATGAAAGGTAAGTAAAGTAATTATCTTAAGTTATACAGTAAACATAAAATAAAATTATTATTATTATTGATCTCTATTACAATTTGTCTTTTATTTTAGCAATGCGTGTGCTACGTCGAAGAGGAGTTTCTTCTAAAGTTTCCTTGCGTGAATCTGTTTCGTCCGGTTCCATTTCAATTTCGAAATGTTTGGATACTTTCTTTTTACAAATGTTAAAAGTAAGACAATTTGTAATTTGTTGACATACTGAGGTATCCTTTGATTTAGTATTCCTTAAACACCTTCTCTTAATATATTTATAAATTCTATATCCTAAATAATTTAAAAATAGCTTAAATAGAGTTAACAGTATATAGGATGTATATGAGTTGTTGACAAACTTATCTGTAAATGATTCTTTAGACAGCTCTTCAGATAATTCTTCTAAATGCTTTAATTTACTACTTGCAATATTCAAGGAATCGCTATCCAAGTTTTTTAATATAGGCGTTAAATGTAAATTATCAATAGTATTACTATTTGATTTTTTGTAACAGTCATCATCAAATTCGAAAGTAGGTGTTATTGATTCAAATGTACTTTCTGACACAAATGGTTCTGAACTAAGCATTACTGAACTTGTATATAGTTTGCAATTTTCTTTTAGAGTTAAAATTCCAGTACTATTCAATATGAAATTAGAAACTTTTTCAAATTCACAACTGAAAGTTACATCGGTAGGTTTAGGAATAATATATATCCAACTATTAGGAGTTAATAGCTTATGCCATATTTCTGTTTCTGTGTGAAGAACTCTAGTGTCGCAATTTTCTGGAATATTATTTCTTACAGATAACAATTCAGTTTCGCAAATGGGACGATAATTTGTAAAATAAAGAGGTTCATTGTTTTCACACAACATAGTGGTAGAATCTAAACTTTTGCAATTTTGTAATGAATTTAAAGTTGTATATACGTTTCGGTTTTCTGAAAGAACTAAAAATTTCATAGAAGGTAGAATAAATAAATATTCTCCCAATTTTGGTCTAAAAATTGGTAGAGGTACTAAATTATATAAGAAGTAAAAAGTTTGACTTGCGAGAGGTAACTTAATTAAAAATATAATCCTTTCTTCAGAGAAATAATAATGAATGGTAGCCAGTCCTAATAAAAGATGACTATTCTGTATGGTAAGAGGCAAAGGATATGTAGAAGAGGTAGGCAATTTAGATAAGGTTTTTGTTAATTCACTGATTAATTGCTTTGGTGAAATAACAGAAGGATGAATTGCGTTTGACTTGGCAAAAAGAATTGTATTGGTGGTTGTTGAAATTTCACTTTGCAACTCAGTTACAACTAAGATTAATAGCTTAAAATGTTCTTCTAAATTTTGTTTCATTTCTAGATTGAATGCTTTGTTATTTAGGGTATTGGAAAAGTTCGCTAATTTAATAAATTTGTCGTTGAATATTTTCCTATTTTTGTCCAAGTTAGTAATAGTATTATTAAAATTAGTTAGAGTGCTTTTAACTACTTGAATTTGTTGAGATAATAAGTCCATTTTTTTCATTTTTCTCTAAGCTGTTTAAAATATTATTGAAATGTTTTCCATCATTGTCGTCTAATGTTCCAAAAACTGTTTTGAAAGCAGAGCCTACTATATTAAACCAAGCTCGTTTTTGTCTCGGACTACCCATTAGATTTTTTAAAGATTGTTCCGTATTTAGAAGTTCAGGAATAATTTCCCTTAATATTCTTAAAGGTGTGTCACAGAGATAAAAATCTTTGTATACTGACTATTCTTGGCAAAGTTGAGAAGTTTTGTCATAGGCTGATTTTACAAATATAAGTTTATCATTAAGATGTTTTAAATTAAAATAACTTACAAGATTCCAATGTTTTTATCGGTAAGTTTTATTTTCTTTACTTGTTCATAATATATTCCGGTCGGTTTATGAATAGGGTTGTTGACATATTGTCCACAACATAGCCATATGAGATAGGATATTATTAGCCTGAAATAAAAGCTCTTTTCAGTCTATTTATATGAACTTTAGATTTTTTATTTTTTATTAAAATTGTGCAATTTACATTTGAGTTAATTTCAACTATTTTATAAGGACCTTCATAATGAGGGGTTAGTTTTTTAGATTTTCCTGGTTTTGATTTTTCATTTAATAGGTACACAAGATCTCCGGGTTTGAATTCTAAATCATTTACATTTCTGTCGTAGTATCTTTTATTTACTTCCTTACTATGAATTGCATGATTTTTCGCGATTTCATGTGACTTTTGCATGCGGAATTTGAGTTTATCTAAATATGAGTCATACGTATATTTAAATTCAGGGTCTTTTGTTATCGAACTAGGTATGTTAGGTTTTACACCAAAAATTAGTTCATGAGGTGAGAACTTGGCTGTTGAATGAGGGGTTGTATTATATGAGAACATTGCACAGTCGAGCCAATTATCCCAATCCGTTTGTTCTTTATTTATGTAATGTTTTAAATAGTCTGCTAAAGTAGCATGACTCCGTTCTAAAGCTCCATTGCTTTGAGGATGATAGGTAGTACAGTTTATCTGTTTTATTTTAAAATATTTTGCAACTTCAGCAAGTACTTTGGAAGTGAAATCTTTGCCTTGATCAGTAACTATCGTTAAAGGAATACCGAATTTGCAAATAAAACCTTGTATAAATTTTTCAGCTATCGTCACAGCTTCGTGATTTTGTATTGCATACGCTTGAGAAAATTTTGTTAAGTCGTCCTGAAGAGTAAGAATATATTTGTTGCCATTTTCGGTTAAAGTAAGTGGTCCTACGATATCTAAAAATATTTTTTCTAGAGGTTTTGAACTGGTAGTAGTAATTTCCATAGGTTTCCTAATTTTTGTTCTAACTAACTTACTTTTGACAAGATTCACATGTTTTAATAAAAGTTTTAATGTCTGACTTCATATTTGACCAACGATAATTTTGTTTAATGCGATTATAAGTACGATGAAATCCGGAGTGACCAGACGTCGGATTCGTATGATTTTCTAGCAAAATAATAGGAATTTCGGATTCAACAGGGGTCTTAAGAATATCGTGGTATATTGTTACTTTAATTTCTGTATTTTTGAAAACATATCTGAACATCATTCTGATTTTATTCCAACTTAAATTATTATTAGAAAACTTTATTCTAGGTATGTTAATTGTGGTTTGTTGTAATTCTACTAATTTATTTTTTAATTTGACTAATAGATTGAAAATGTCTTCGTATGATATTTTTTTCCAGTAATTTTGATTAATAAAAGCATAAAAAAGTGAAGTATTCTTTTCTTTTAATTCGATTAGGTCTCCTACTTTTGGATTTAAATATGATAATTTTTCTTTATGACTGAAATTTTTTATAATATCTTCTTGAAAAGATTCATTAATTTGAAGATCACAGGATAAAATAATGCAAACATTTCCTGTAGCGTTAATTATTTTGTCACCAGTTTCTTCGAGATTATTATTTACTATTATAGATTTAGCAATACTTTCTTTAAATGAGTCATAAGTATCTACTATGTCAACTTGAGTAAAATTAATTGTTGAAAAACTAGAATTAGAAGGTTCATTTGGTATAAGTGAATTTGAGGCAGATGGAGGTCTACTTAAACAATCAGCGATATGATTAATTTTTGCTGGTTTATATTCGATACGATAATCGTATTCCTCTAAAGCTAATCGCCATCTAATAAGTCGAGAACCGGGGTCTTTTACATTAAATAGCCATGTAAGTGGTTTATGATCGGTCAAGATAATAAATTGTTTTCCATATAAATATGGTCTAAAATGTTTAACACTCCATATAATACCCAAGAGTTCGCGTTCTGTTGTACTATAGTTTGATTCGGCACGATTAAGAGTTCGACTAGCATAGGCTATCGGTAAGTCGTTAGGCGGTTTGCCTTGTAATAAAACAGATCCGATTGCGTAGTTACTAGCATCGGTAGTTAAATAGAATATTTCAGAAAAATCGGGGTACTGTAAAATAGGTTGTTTACATAAGGTTTCTTTTAACGTTTCAAAACTACTTTGTTGTTCGCTAGTCCATAAAAATTTGGAATCCTTTTTTAAAAGTTTAGTGAGGGGTTGAGTAATTTTACTAAAATTTTCGATGAATCGACGATAATATCCTGCTAGACCAAGAAATGATTTTATGTCTTTGGGATTTTGCGGAGTTGGAAAATCTAACACAGAATTAACTTTATTAGGATCGGGTTTTACTCCCTTATCAGTAATTAAGTGACCTAGATACATTACTTCTCTTCTCAAAAATTCGCATTTGTCGGGCTGGATTTTCAAATTGAAAGATGATAGTCTATCGAGAACTTCAATTAAACGTCTATTGTGATTTTCTAGAGTATCTGCGTGAATGACAATGTCGTCTAAATAAACGAAACACCTATAATTTTGAATACCTGAGAGAACATTATTCATTAATCTTTGAAAAGTTGCAGGAGCGTTTTTTAAACCAAAAGGCATACGATTGAATTGATAGTGACCTGAAGGAGTGGAAAAAGCAGTTTTTTCCGCATCGGAAGGTGCCATTGGAATTTGATGAAATCCTGACGCAAGATCTATGGTTGAAAAATATTTAGAGTGGCCTAATTGATCCAATATATCGGAAATATTTGGAAGGGGGTAAGAATCACCAATTAATATAGAATTTAAATTTCTGAAGTCAATTAACATTCTCCAGCGTTTCTTTCCAGAAGAGTCTGGTTTCTTAGGAACAATCCAAACGGGAGAGTTCCAGGGAGATGTCGAAGGAGAAATTATGTTTTCATTTAACATTTTAGAAATTTGTCGGTCAATTTCTTCTTTATGGATTTGGGGATAACGATATAATTTAGTATTAATGGGAACTGATGAACTTGTAGGGATAGAATGCACGACAGAATTAGTCGATGTAAGTTCATCTCCTTCTAAGTGAAATATGTGGTTATATTCGTGACATATTTTAGTAAGACTTTCTTTTTCTTCGTGATTTAGATGAGAAGTGCGTAATAATTCGGAAATTTGCTTTAATCTATCGGACTTAAAATTTTTGTTTGATTTCGAAATATGCATAACGTTTACTTGCTCTGATTTCGGAATTTCGTCGAGTTTTACCTCAATCTTTTTAATTCTTATTTTCCTATCGGTTGTATTTAATACAGAAGTGATAGCATAATCGTCGTCAATTATTTTAACTAAGCTAGGACATAAGTAAACACCTTCAAGAATTATAGTTTCTGGGCAAATACCTTCAATAATTTCAGAATTAATAATTTTGATTTTTATTATAGTTTCGCATCTTGGATTTATAATTATTTCATTCGAATTTGGCGGGTCTTGAAAACATGCAGAATTTTCAGATAGATTAGTATTAGGATCTACGGATACATTTTGGTTTAGCTTTGGAATTAGATTTTGATTAAGATTTGATTGATATAGATTTTGAGTTTGATTTAGATTTTGATTTTGAATTTGAACTCGATTTTGATTTTGATTTTGTATACAATTTGGCTGATTTAAGATTTTATTAAGAGTGTTGGCATCCTTTACAAGATCCTCTGATTTCTGGATACTTATTTCATCGGAAAATATTCCTAGAGTATTGGTTTGATAGTTTAATAGGGTATCAAATTTTACTAGAAAGTCGTTGCCTATTATACCATGGAATTGTATAGGAAAGTCGTCGTTTACGACATGGAAGATATGTGTGTAAGTGTTTTTCCCTAACTTCAGATTTAAGTAAATATAAAATAATGTTACGTTTCTTTCTAGAGTATTATCAATTCCTCTTAGGGTAATTGGATTATCATAAAATTTTGCTACGTTGGATTTAAGACTGGAAAATTTGATTAAAGAAATGTCGGCTCCTGTATCGATTAAGAAAGTGTTGGGATAATTTACTGTGTCGGAAGAGTACTTAGATATTTCTTGTTTAGATTTTAATTCTCTCTCCTCATTTAATGCGATAGATATTGCTTTTTCTAGTGTATCAGGATTTTGCGATTTGACCAAGATACTTAGATCGATCTTTATTTAGGCCAGTAATAAATACATTTAAAGCTTCGTTTTTTAGTAAATTTACACAAGCGTTTCGAGCTACACTAGCAAGATTGGTATCTAAAGCATTTATCAAATTTACGTAACAATTTTCAATTTTGCTGGAGTAGGAAACAATGTTTTCGCTAGGGTTTTGTTTACATGATGTTAATTCTAATTGCCTTTGACCAATAGTTCTTTTTTCGGAATATATCTCTAATAAATAAATTTTTAAATCTTTCCATTCTGAAAAATCTCTATTCCTGATCATTGCCTTGGCATTGTCAGTTATCTTTGACATAATTATAGCAAATAAAAGGTCCTTTAAATCAGGCTTAATTAATTTGATTGCACTGTCGCAATTATCAATAAAATCATATAACTTTGATTTCGAGCCATCGAATTTGATGAGCATTTTTTCCGCGATTTCCAAAGACAAAGACATTATTTCCGTACTTGTAATTTCGTTTTCTTCCAAATTATCTAATGAAGGATACATAGAACACTTAAGTATACAAAAAAATTAGACTTACAGATTGACGATTAATCTTCCCTGATGCATTACCAATACTCCTGGTTTTCCACTTGTCCTTTTGTTGTCCAGTTGTGGCACGGATTCAGGCTTGCCGTCCTCGAGGGTGTGCAAACTCCTGTGTTGGTTCCTGGAAGGATAGGCTTCTTTCTGGAGTGGTTCCAAGGTTGAATTACAGCTTCTTAAGACTCGGCTGGATGCAGCTTTGTGAAGGTAATTTTTTCTTTTGTTCCTCGTTCTTTTAATCCCCTTGATATCTTTAGAAATTTGTAGTCCCGTGATATATTGAGAATCTTTGTAATTCTGTCCTGATATTCTTAGGGATTTCCGTATTGATATCCTTAGGGATCCCACTTCTGACACCAAATTTTGTAATGGGATTGGCAAAATAAGGCACTGGATCACTTTTCTTCGTTTTATTCACGAATAAAGTTAATAATATAAAAATATAACTTACAATTACTTTTCTATGAATAACGTCGAACAGTGTCGAGAAAGATTAATTAAATAATTATGAGAACGTCAAAGCTAATGATGCCGATATTTAAATCTGAAAGGAAAAAGGAGTTGTTTTTAACGTGCTCGAATTGTGGCCTTATAATAAAGTCGAGAATTAATTACGTGACAATCGACAACGCTTAGCGGCCATTGTTGCTAAATATCAAACATGCTTATCTATTATTGCTTTACCGTTGTCAGATTTTCCAGACTATTAAAAAGTAAACATCCTAGTTAAAATTAATTATCCAGATTAAAATAAAATTTTTTGTTCAAATAATCTAAAATATTTGAGTTACTTTCTACCATAAAAATACCCAGTATAAAATGCGTTCAAATTTGTCAAATACATTTGACATTTAGCATAATGGCCGCAGGGCGGTTCGATTGCCGTGGTATCGCCACCTGGGATAAAACCGCCGAAAACCGCGATAGTGACGACATTTTCAATATATAATTCAAAATTGTGAAAAAACAGATAATATTTTAATATTAGTTATAATTGCAATAATTCATAAGACCTTCAATCTGTAAAAATTTCAGCTTGTTACCCAGGCAGAGGCGCCCACAAAAGTCAAAATAAATTATAAGGAGCACTCCACTGTTAGTAAACGCCAAAATCAATGACAACATGCATCTGCTTGTGAAATTTTATTGCTGGTCATTGTGACGAAACGGATTTTTTTAAAAAATTTTTTGTTTGTTTTTAATAACGGAGCATCAGCCCTACACTAAGCCCAATCTTTTATTGACCGGTCTTTTCTAAAAATCACAGCTGATGAGAAGAAAAATTAAGATTTGTTTTCGTCAAAAATAGCAATACTTAAATTTCTATTTGTTGTCAGTAATGTATAGGTACTTACATGTTTGTTCACCAAGAAATACACTTATTTTTACAGAAAATTGCACCACACTAGAAAAGAATGCGTTTCTTGCCACCTCGTTATACGAATTATTCAAAAATGATTAATACTATTACGATGAATCGATGCGGATGACGAAAAGAAAATAATATGTAGTTTCTTTATAACACGTTACGGAAAAAAATGTACAGGGTCGCCCAGCGAAAACGTATCGCAAGGCATTACAGAATGGGAAAGAATTTTGAGGCAACTGAATTTTTTAGGATGAGTACTAATAGCTTCACAATACTATAGCAAGGAGAGCTAAAAATAGTGAAATAAAAACCATGTCCATAATTAAAAGAAACTGAGTCACATTCAGCAATCCCTAGGACATTTGAAATTAAATAATGAATTGTGATAACTTATCTCGTAGGGAAGTTAGGGAGAGTAAAATAATAACAAGTTACCTCCGTCAAGCCCAACTATAATCTATATTTATTAAATATTTAATTAAGGTTGTTACACATATTGGTAGTTTTGCTTAATCAATAGAATCATGAAACAATAATAATTGCTAACGAAATGGCTAGATGAAATATATAATCCTGTCCTACTTTTGCAACATATTCATATATAGTGTGTTACAATATTATGTTATACTTTACAATAAAAATATACTATAATATACTTATCATACTACACCTCCTACGAAAATTAAAAAAAAGAGAAAAAAAAAAGTTTTAATCTATATATGTAAATAAAGTTTAGTTCTGTTTTTGTGCACTTCAACTAATTTGTTACCCATCTTAATTAAAAAATTTGCTGCTTTATCCTCAATTACTGGGTAGAGACCAGTGAAAATTGCATCTCTTTTGCTACCAGAATCATTTCTCAGCAAAATTAACTCTCCAACTTTATAATTGATTAATTTAGTTTTTTTATCAAATCGAATTTTTCGTTTTTGTTTTGAAAATACTAAGTTATTTTTTGCATCATGCCACGCATTCTGTAACCGATATTTTAATTCAGAAGGGTAATCATCGAATTTGTAGAGAGGATCAATGTTATTAACAATATTAGAGGGCAAATTGCATATTTTCCCGAAAACTAGTTCATATTATGGTGTGTATCGTGTTTCTGTATGCACACTATTATTATATGAAAAACACCAAAATGGTACCCAAGAGCTCCAAGTTTCTATGTTCTTACCTGTTTGTATACTTACGTAAATATGCGTTTGAATGTTTATGAGAGTTTTCCAGAGACCCCATGGTTTCATGGTAATATGCTGTTGAAGACAGCTGTTTAAATTTTAAAATTTTACAGGTTTCTTATAGAGTTGAACATAAAAATTCAGTGCCCTTATCAGAAATTATGCAATTTGGAATACCGTAACGTAATATAAAATTATTTACAAAAAACTTATTGCTACTGTTGTCGATTTCTTATTTTTTAAAGAATAACACTCAATAAATTTAGAGAGTTTACACTGCAGTGTTAAAATATATTTATTACCTTTGTTATCTTCCTCTAATGGACCTACAGTCAGTCAAAGTGAAACTCGTACACTAGCTTCAATATAATTTTATTTGTAACACAAAAAGCACACTGAAAGAATAACATTTTATCATTTAACTCCCAATTAGTATAACTAAATAACAATGCGAATAGTAAATTATTCCAAATATTTTAACAGAAAAATAAAAATATTATTTTTAAACCTCAAAATGAAACTCGTACAAATGTAAAAAAATGGCTTTCTATACTGTCTAATATTTTGTTGGTAGGCCTTTGTTTCCTATCACATCTCTTAGTCGATTGGGGACCGACCGCACCAATTTTTCACAATATTCTGGCGATATTTTTTCCCATTCTTCCTGTAATACAGCCTTGACTCCATATGGCTCCATAAATTTTCAATTACATTAAGGTCTGAACTTTGTGGTGGCGTTTCGAGTACTTTTGGACAGTTGTATAAGAGCCATTGTTTAACTCGTTGTGCTTTATGCTTGGGATCATTATCCTGATAAAATTTGAATGATCCCTGCAATCCAAACTTTTCCGCGCTTTGCTTTAAAATTTTGCTTCAATATGTCCAAATACATATTTTGATCCATTATACCCTCTATAAAATGTAAGTTTCCTGGGCCTTTGGCAGACATACACCCCCACACCATAACGGATCCTCCTCCATGCTTAACTGTCGCTCTTAGATTTTTTTCTTTTAGTGCTTCATTTGCCCTTCTCCATACTCTTAGCTGCCCATCCGATCCCCAAATGTTAAACTTACTCTCATCAGTGAAAATAACTTCTTTCCAGAATTCAAAATCTTTTTCACGGTATTCTTCAGCAAACTGTAGTCTTTTAACTTTATTTACTTTACTAATAAATGGCTTTTTTCTAGCAACCCTGCTATTTAATTTATGTTTTTTTAATATTTTTCAGCTTCCTTTGCTAGCTTAGGAGCAGAAATTTTTGGATCTTCTTCCACTTTTCGCAAAATCCATCGTTCGTCGTAATAATTAAAAATTTTTCTGGGACTTTTCCTAACTTTATTTTTTATTCTATTTTCATTTTTGTAGCGGTCTACAATGCTTTGAACTGTTGTATGACTTCGGTTCACAATCTTGCCGATTTGACGGTAGGACTTACCCATCTGAAAATGATGGATTATCAATTCCCTTTCGGCAACGCAAGTTTGTCCTCGTTGCCGTCCCATATTTTAAAAACAAAATTAAACGACAGTAAATGTTTGAAACTATCACCAGACACTATAATTTTAGAATAAATTTGTTTCAAGGTATTTTTACAAAAATTAGATACTAACTGTACGAGTTTAATTTTGGCGTTCTAAATGCAAATTTATAACAATTTGTTTACATTCCAAATTTTTTTTAGATCACTATATGCTGAGGAATTTGTACTAATACGCAGGTCACACAAAATGTATTTGCTGTTGTTTATTTTACACTGAGATAAAAATATTTAAAATTTTTATAGTGTACGAGTTTCACTTTGACTGACTGTACTAAGTCTAAATATATTTTCTGAAATGCTGAAGACGCCGTTGTTGTGATAGACATTGGTTGTACATTAGGCTTAGAGTGTTTAAACCGTTGACAGTCATCACAATGCTTAACGAAGTGTTCAACATCCCTATGTAAATTAGACCAAAAGTAATATGTGTGTGTAATGTTTTTAATGTTATTATACATTCTGGTCACAGTGGAGCAGAGGTGGCGCCATCTAGCAACAGTAATTGGCGGTTAATGGTGGCGCCATCTGTATGGCGGCTAAAAAACACATGCGGCAAATTAATTTTTTTTTATTATGGCGCATGCGCGCCGTGACGGCACAGCGGAGCAAGTGGAGCATACGTTAAAATTCATTAATTACTCTCCGTCTCAGTTGCTAATGAGTCGCATTTGCAAGACTAAGTTACCCATTTCAGCTGATTTACTAAAGCCTGTACTTTGTGAAAATGTTCAGGAAAAGTTAAACTTTAGATCTAGCAATAATGAATTTTATTTTAATAAAAGTGCTAAAGTTCTGTCAGAAATAAACCCAGGTAAAAACGTTACAGTTTTTAACCATGTTAAAAGGCATTGGGAGCCTGGCCAAGTTGTTAGTAAGCATTCAAGTCCTCGCTCTTACAATATTCAAACACAAAGTGGTGAAATTGTAAGACGAAACCGTTTAGACCTAAGAGAATCTCACAATGATTTTAATGTACAAAAAGATTATTCTGATGTTGTTTTGTCAAATCCTATGTTAGATTCTAAGAAGTTAGGTGGTAGTACTTCTCCAATTGTTTCGCATAAACAAAGTGTGGCTACGAATAATACTCCTGAAAACTCTAATGTTAAGTCCAGTTTAGAATCCACGTTGCAAAATAAAAAACGAGATCCGGTCATGGATCATGATTGGATATTTGGCAGAATTTTTATTTAAACGCCGGTTTTGCAAAGACAATGATATCCATCATTTTTTAAGTGAAATTGGACGTCTTTATCCCCCTACAAATTAAATATTTATATTGTTTTTTCCCTTCTTTCGAACATTTATATTTTTTATTTAACTTTATAAACAGAAAAGTGTCGTGATGAGTGAGTGAAGTAGGTACCTATATAACTTATTGTAGTTCTTTCGGTTGTTCGCATCGGCAACATCGCAATTAGACACGTACGATAACCTGCAACAAAAAACGCAACTGCCTACTGGGATACAAAATACATAGTCATAACGTAACTACTATAGGCACACACGCAATAGGTGAATAAAAAACACCAAAACATATGCCATTATATATTTTTTATAAAGACAAAAAAATGTCAACGTTTTTTTTACAATAAATTACCTACCTATAATGACGCAACAAAAAAAAATATTGTGAACAACGCACATTACAGTTAACAGAGCGGTACCTATAAAATAAAAAAATGGACATCAAACACAAAAACGTAACTGCGTAATGGTATACAATGCCAAACAGATTGAGCATCCACAGGTAAAAAACTAAGTATGTAATATAAACGAGAAAAAAAAACGATTTGCGCATCTACATTTTTCTTTTATTGTATGTTGTTTTAATAATTTTCTTACAAGACAAAACTATAATCTATGCATCTGCTACACAACTAAGTAAATCCTCACACCATTGGAAAGTTTGGGCGCAGCGCTGTCTTTTCTCTGTGCTGGTGTGCTGGCAACACTGGCATTATGAAACAGGTCTCTCTCTCTCACAGAGAGAATTCTGGAATTTTGAATCGGTTTAGAGCTAGCCTGCTATAGCCTGCCAGCGCTGCCATTGCGCCAGTGGTATTTTTTACTGATATCAAAATATGTATTTGTATCCTACAATACAGTTACGTTTTTCTTTTTGTTTCAACGACACACGAAATGTATACCGATCTGTCGAATAGCGCGAGGATCCGGTTCGAGCCCCACTCCCAGCGGGCATGCAAAGGGGCCGGAGGCGACCGATCGCAGGTTTGCGAGTACTCGCGTCTAGGGAAAGATTTCCATTTTAAATCCCTGGGCCCCGCATGCGCAAATTTGAAAGGGCGCTTAATTTGAATTTCGAAAGTGGGATATTCTTTTAGTATTATTTTTATATAAACCTTTTCGTTTTACATATGAGGAATGTGTTTGTTACTCCAAACAATTCTTCCATTCTTTAAATTGATCAGCATTGGGAAAATGCAATTTTTTACATGAAATTGTTATGTTGTGGGTTGTATCAAAATGATTATATAAAGTTTGTTTAGAAACACAAATAAACCCACACAAACTGCACTTTAGTTGGCCATGTCTTTTACTAACATTTTGTTTATCTTCGTGGATTTTCTGGTGATATTTGTAATGCTTAACACTTGAGAAATTCTTTTTACAAACTTTTCATTAAAAATTATACACCATTGGTGAAGTGAGCTGATTAACTTCATCTAAAATAGTAAGTAACACCTCCACTTAATAAGAAAAAAACAGGATTATCCGATTTGACGTTTTTTGGTGTATCTGATACACTCGGGGAGAACTGCCGAAGCTACGGGACGAGGACGCGCGCCCTCGGATATAATATTACCTATTACATACATATTACGCAATACGCAAGTTAGTTCTAATTTACCATCACGTGCGCACCTACAGGAAATTAGAAGTATGGCGGAGGAGAATCGTTATAATGTGGTATTGCTGCTGGTCGAATGCGCGGAGTTTTCTCTTCGTTATTGCTTGCGTCAAGATCGCCCTCGGCGGGAGCCATCTTATTAGTAGTTGCATAGTACGGCGTCACGGATACAGTGTTCTCTGGGGATTTGGAGTATAAGTAGAATAGAACCCACAGGATACAAGCGAATCCGACAATAAGCACTGCTATTTTCAATACCGTCAACAGGTTACCCGATGCCGCACTGGCGCCTTCTTGTAGGTTGTTGAAGGCCGTTGTCAAGTGATCAGCTTCACGTCCCGCCCTATCCACCATCGCACCTATAAACCCATATTGAACACATTTATATTCGACATTAGTGCTATGTAACGAATTATTTAGTTCGTCGTTGCAGTTTTTGCACCATGTGTTTGCGTCGTTCATTTCGCTTTCGGTACATTTTGTGGTAACAAGCAGTTCCGGTAATAGCGCGTTATTGCAATATGATGCGCTCGTATCGTTCGATTTGTGGCACGTGGCCTGAAACACCGTGCACGCTGTGACGTGCCCGTCATGGTCGGTGCTGTAGCGCGTGCAGCCGTTAATTTTTGCCCGATATCGCTGTACTAGACCGGTTAATGCGGTGCCCCCCGCAACCGCGGCCACCGTAGCGGTAAGGCCGACCTTCGGTTTAGCTTTCCATATATACGTTGCTATACGTTTGAATGGCGAATTGGTCGGTGCTTTTTTTATTGCCTCCGTAAATTCTACCTCGGAAGCTATGTCGCGTGTACGACCGAGTGATTTGATTAAGCGATCCGTTAAAGCCTCACACTTATGCAAATGGAAGCGAGCACAGCGGCGCGCGTGCAGCGTGAAGAGCCGAAGGAGCGGCGCGTCCAAATTGATACGGCGATCTATCGCCTGAAAGGCTTCGCGAAACTCGCCGATGCGAAAATGATGAAAAAATGTCAGCGCAGGAGCTTTCCCGATATGAACACGACCCTCACGAAGCGACTATAATTTCACATCGCCAAACATGTTACGCATGTGTTCGGGCATGTCGTGCATGGAACTGCGAATTTCGCGCGCTATTTTACTTGGTTTAAAATGTGCAACGGAAACAAATGTTTCGCGGCCTAGTCGTGCCAATGCATTTAAAAACGGCATTCTTGTAATGAAAAATTTGCAATTATTACTAATTCATTATCAATAATCAATCATCTACTTATCCTCTTCATCCACCGATGATACTTACTAGAGGTCTGAAGAGGATAAGGTAACCAAATGTCCCACCACACACAATAATAGTATACATTTCTACACCGACATTGTATCATATTAAAGTTGATCGGCGACACACGCACATACACATACATTGGACATAATATTAGGTAATATAGGACACAGATAGGTATATAAAATGCACCGCGCACAAAAACACCATCCATCACTGGTACATATTTTTAACCTAATTTTAGTAATTTCAAGTAACATTCAACCTGATGGATTTCTTAGCGTTTATGCACGGCGCGAAACGCTAACTCCGCAGACCGATGGCGCGTCATATTCGACAGAACAAAAACGAATGACCGACGACGTTCTGTTGGCAATCAATCAGGCAAAAGTGCATACACTGGACGAGATCAAACGTCTGCTGACTGCGTCCCAGGGCTCCGATTTATCACTGCGTACCAATATATCTATGGTTAAAACGGAATTAACCAACAATATGAAACGGCATTTGGGCGTGATGCTGAATCAAGTGTCGGCATTGCATGGCTTTGTGTTGGCCGAGTTGCCGCGCGGCAAACAATATATTCTACATACGTTCAAAGATCTAATGACACGATTGAATCACATCGAGGAGATCATGAAGCAATACGACTCGTTTAAATTAACTGTGGACGGTGCACTTGCCGAGCAACACGAGAAGCACAGGCAAATTCTAGACAAACTCGACAAAATTGCACACGACACAGACTTGTCAAATACCGATACGAACTCCGTGGGTCGTCAAATCAAAGAAATATTCCAAATGGCCGAACGGATCGCCGATGGCATCAGCGTAATCGACAGTCGTTTGCCCGGTATCGATATGAACGGGGACGGACTCTTGCGTAGGTAGATGAAATAAAAAAGCAATGACGCGATAGAGAACAGAAACCATACACGACGATAAATAAAAATGGCGTAGCTACGAAGCAACAGACTTACCTACTAAGACAAAATGGCGAAAGACAACACACAATTTATTGTTCCGAACATAATTCAACAATGGCACCGAGCTGGGAACTTAGGTACTGTTGCGGCGAACGTGAAGACCAAGAGACGACTAATGCTAATGCCTTGGTGAGTGCCTGGTTTTATAATCGACGACCGGTTATGCCCCCTACAAGCACAGTGCACGCCAACTCGAAAGTTTGAGTGTGGGGGTGGGGGTAACGCGAGCGGATCCGGGTGGCGCGGTTCACAAACACGTTCCAAGATTCCTACCAGTTATCTTATCTACGACGCAAAAACGACGCCACGAGCGACGCGCCGATCATTATTTTTTTTTGGAAACAACTGCTGCCTCGACGAAGTTCTTGTAGCGGCCTGTTAATTGCCGTTGAACGCTATCGTACATGCGAATAGGCGGTGCTACATTTACGCTATAATCTACGACGCCGCCGTCGTGGTCTGTGCGCCCTGAAGAGAGAGGTAGACCAGGTAAAAATACTTTGTATAGGCTTTTGCGGGTTTTGCTCTTGTTTTTCATAAAAGTACGCATTTGCAACAGTTGGGCGTATAGCTGTAGCGCTATATTAGCATCTCTGGACGCGCCCGCATGATATTGGTAATTTTGATGTGCGTTCTCTCTGTCATGTTGATTAACAGGTGGTTGTTTTCGCGTAATTTGATCGTGCAGTCGCGATAATAAACACGAGCGTGTGTCAAAATGCTTCAGTTTACGAAAGTACGTAAAATATTCCAATAACTCGTCATGGTTCATTGAATCTTGGGCACTGTGACTGTACATTAAAAACTGAATAAATAGATAGATGGAAAATTTTAATTCTATATCGTCGGTAATTTCATTTTGTGCGAGCATCAAGGCCGTGTCGCCCGCGTCTGCGGACATATCGTTACTGTTAACGGTGTTTGTTTGCGTCAAAACCTCGCGTCGCATACGCTCTGTCTTGTCAACGTACAAATACGTCTCTAGTTGAGATATTTCATATTGCGTGGCCTTTAACTTTGCTATAATACCATGTTTAAATTCTAAAAAACCTTCGATCAATTTCAAATCGTCTGCAGATATTTGTTGACTCTGCAATTGCTCCTCTGTGATACTGATCAACAATCGCTCTTGACGATAGACCTGGGTTATGACAAAATCAATATCAACGTGATGATGTAATATGGTGTTATATTTATCGGTTACTTGCTGCAGAAAAAATGTCAAATCGCGCATCAATTCGTGTAATTGCGATGCCGAAATCAACAGCACATCCCGATTACCGCTAAACACACCCGCATTCAAGCGCTCATTTAAATAGGTCTCATGTTTTTGAAAATATCGATTGAACAGAGAAACTTCTGCTGCCACGCCGCCGCCGCCGCTGCTGTGAGCCATGCCTAGCTGTTTCAAGTACCTTAAGCTATTGGCGTGGGAACGCTTTCTATAATAAAAGTTTTATCACACTATGTTTGGCGCGGATTCTGGCATTTTTTAGTTAGTACAGTGAATATGTACAGCTTATTCTTAACAAAAAAAAATATTTTTCGTGGATAACGCATTTATTTATTTTCATAATACACCATACATCGACCATAATAATTATTATTATTAAACATTGTTATTACAACAAAGTACACTATTCTATGCTACATCTACTAGGCACTACGTATACTAAAATCTAGGTAAGTACATACAAAGTTTTTTAAATATAAATATGATAGAAATAAAAAAATGATAAATAGACAAGAGCTAAACACTATGAGTTTTTTGAGCGCCATCACCGATTATAAGTACAGAACCTGTACGCTTTTAATTATTGCGTTTCGGATAAAATTCGGTGCGACTTTTAGGAGTAGTGTACACGATCATGTGTGGTTCATCGTTCCCGTGAATGCGAATATTGCTATTTAATCCGCCACGAGAGGGCGAATTTAGCGTACCTTCATTTGCACGGCACCAACTAATTGTAGTGTAATTTTTCGAATTGTTTTTCACCATCCCAACCATAAACGCGGAATGATGATCGGTGGCGTCGGCCTTCAAACCATATCGCTCGTACGGATTATCGTTCCGGCGGGCAGCGCCGCTAGTGCCGCTACTACTGCTACTAGATGAACTCCTCGAACACGCGCCATTAGTGCTGCTTGATCCATATTTTGATGGTTGAACGGGCGCCATTATCTGGAACAACGCAATAATAATTAGGATATTGTCTTTGTTAGGAAAAAAAATCACTTTAAATAAGCACACGCTGCTGGTTGCAAACTTACCACTGTCGTCTAATAAATTACACAATTGCGGTGATGAGTAAAGTATTGTGGTTGGTCGCTGGTCTGGTCTGGTCTCGACTGCTAGGTGGCACACACTAGGGGACAACGGAACGGACGAGAAAATTGAATGCGATGTGGATTTCTCTAGCATATACTCGGCTTATTATATAGTGGCAGCTATACCCACCAGCTTGTGCGATTGCGCAGAAGGCAGTCGAAGAAAAACCAGTCTGACAACACACACACACAAAGCAGTTCGAGCTTCATGTACGCTTGCGGCGCGCCAAGGGGGACGGGCGGGCGGCATTGCCGTTGTGAGAGAACGGTTCACAGCATACCCCCGCTTCCGCTCTACCCGCCAACGTGATTTCGACCGATGTTTTTGGGTTTCATTCTGGCGGCTGGTGGCCTCCGCCTTTGCCTTGGCGTCGTAGGTAGAAAGTAGGGTCGAACAAAGAATACAAATCATCAGGCACCATACGGTTCAAGGAACAGACAGTCCTCATGTTCTATGTACATACATGCGGACGCGATACGATAGCAAAGTTATTTTATCTATGTTGTTTTAATGCAGACCAAGTAGAAAGGACGCTCGAACGAGAATAATTATTTGGTCGGTGTAATCAAGGAACGCAGGCATGAGATCTACAACTACTACACTCCACGGCGCGGCGAGTATCCGACCACACCATTATATCTATTAGCCGATCGAAAAACATTCGCCACGTATTGTGTGTGTAGTGCATGCGAAATTTCTTGAAAGCCGGACACGTTATCGTACCAGGGCCTTTAAAATTTCTATTGTGAATACGTCTAATAAATGGTGTGGTGGTGGTATTACTAATGTTGTAATAGTGGTGGTTCCAGAGAAGATCATCGACGTATATTTGTGGTAAGATTAGTATGTACTACGTAATAAGTTTAGTTTGTTCATTTTTGTATTTATATCTGCCCCGGTTATCGTAAAACGCGGCGCGGGTGCGCGGTCAGCTACATATTAGTGAACTCACGAACAACAATTAAATTACACATTGAACTGACGACTGATGACTCCAAAAAAAAGCGGTTCCATAATAAGTAAGGAAATAAGTAGACTTGAGCAATTATTACCTACATACGAAACATCATCATATCCATATTACGACGACTACGAATTGGCAACGAGCCCAGGTAGTACCGTACCAAATTTTGCAACCACCTACTCTATACTATTACGTTTAGTTGTCGTAAGAGAGGAAATCTTATATTAGGTCCAAGTAAGCCTAGGTACCTACCTAGTTATTTCATCGGTCGTTTAATCCCAGGCCCTTTTTTCATATTATTTTTTCAGCTGCATTCGGGTTTATGGTGCGCCGTAGCGCATAAACGGCGCACCATAAAATTTATTTACCCTTTGACAGATAAAACGCGTAGAAGGTGCGGCTATACTGCGCCGTGGCGCACTCTAAAAGTGAGTTTGCGGTAAAATTGTTGTTGGAACAATGGTGCAAGCACGTACGTCTCTTATAGTAATTATTCTTTTGATTGTTATTATTTTATTAATTGTTTATCAGATCGATCGTCGGCGCCAATCGATTCAACTAGAGAATGGGAAATTTATATTTCCCTTCTATAATGCTTTTGAGAATACGAATGACGGCGAAGAAGTTGGCGCGCCCCCCTTGGTAAACAGCAAATACGTTGCTGTTGCCCCGACGGCGGCGGCGACGACAAATACGACAATGGATATGGATACTGCTCGCGACGACCAGGCGCTCGCCACCACCACCACTACTAGCGGCACTAGCGAGGATATAATTTCCGATTGCAAAGAGGCTCGTGGCGGTCACGACAAACAAATTAGTTTGACTGATAGTAGTAGATAGTCTAGGCGGGTTTCGGCGACAGATAAGGCCGTTTTGGCACCGTCGTTTACGGCGCTCGTCATCGTGGCAGGTCAGGTCTGGCAAACTTATTTTCTCAGATAGATTTTTTAATTTTACCCTTATTTTAATATACTTATGCTATATAATCTTAATGTTAGGTGATTAATTAATAAACATATTGTATCCAATTAATTTTGTTTATTATTATTATTAATATACTTTAGAAAAATATAAAACTCTGATTAATATACTTTACAAAAATATAATACACTGTACTTAATTAGGCAGATGGTCCTGCTGTAGGTTGGCCCCCATCTGCAGAAGGATTCCTTTTCCTCCTAATCTCTTCATCGATGTCTTCAGCAAATTGAATGTAGGAACACTTCTCCCCCAATTTCCTCATCGCTCTGTCCATCCACTGCTGATGTTTATCCACCAGCACCCCCTGCACGTCGGATGGCAGCACCACGCAACATGGTTTGCCCTTATAGGTGGTGGACACTTCCACCGGGAGGTTGCACGCCCCACAAACCTTCTGACGAAGGGCGTGCAACATCATCATCCATGACAAATTATTTGATGAAATCTGACTGCTATTCCAGACACCTCTCACTTGTGTACCACTTTTACTGCACTTGACTAGTACTATGTAAGGGCGTTCCATTTTGCTTTGCTTTGCACTTAATTACTGAGCTACTAAAATGCAATGGGTGTGTATATTTTTATTTCCCTTAATCACCCAGTTTAAACCACAAACAAATTCGTTATTTAAAAAATTATACCATATTTACAGGTGAAATAAGCGACATCTGCTTGATTTTTCATAAAGTTCTGGAAACAAAGATATAGGGAAATTTGCTTGTAAGTCTGAAGTTAGCAATAAAAAAACTAGATGGCGCTGCTTGTACTAAATATTAATAACCGCTCGATTAGACATCTCAAACATTTACAACATTAACGCTAACGTAAAAGCAATAGACATCTCAAACATTTACAACGTTAACGCTAACGTAAAAATAAACTGCTGTCTGTCCCTCATTTGTCAGCTGACGGCTGACAGCTATCAACTGACAGCTGACTGTTAACAACCATTCAACTGTCAACTGCCCATCCGTCTGTCCGTCCGTCTGTCTGCGGTTAAAGCCGGGTAGATAGTCTAGGCGGGTTTCGGCGACTGTTAAGGCCGTTTTGGCACCGCCGATTACGGCGCAAGTCAAAGTGTCAGGTCAGAACTGGCAACGCCGCGAAGCGGCGTTGCCAGACCTGACCTGCCACGATGACGAGCTCCGTAAACGACGGTACCAAAACGGCCTTATCTGTCGCCGAAACCCGCCTAGACTATCTACTGATAGTGCGACCTCGTTTCCCTTGGCCTCTGCCCCAGCGTTATCGGCTCTTGACTTATCCAGAACTGATGATGATAGTACGCTTGTTTTTTCGGAGCCAAACAAGCAGGCAAATTACGACATCACCGAAAAATATGACTATAAAAATACGACTCCATTAGGGATACAAAAGAGCGGACTTCATGTGACGAACAAAAATCCAAAAAATTTCGTGACCTTTGAAAATGACGAAATGAAAAATATTATTATCGAAACCGTTAAATCAACGACACCGCTTTCGCCACTACCCACACACCAGCATCATACAACTTCTATACTAGATCGTCCATCGTTTCGCGATAAAGCCCTGAAATTTGCAAAACAAATCATGTAATATAAATATGTATGTACATAATATACATATTATATTTTTTTATTTTTATATTTCGTTGCTATGCCGCTGGATGATCGGTCGGTCTTCCTGTCACGCACGGCCAATTTAAATTTACGAGCCACTTAATATTCGTCCCAGAGAAACGACGCCACAGAGGCGACCGACCGACGACGGCCAGAGATAAACAAGTTGCCTCGCACAGCATGTCGGCGCTTTCTTTTTTTATTTATGACATCCTGTCTTGTCCTTCTCAGAAGGCCTGCTCTCTCTAACCAGCCAGACGGCGGCGGCGCCGCTCCGCGCTCGCCCGCCCGCTGAGTGATGATAAACATGAAAGCCTTGAACTCGAGGGCATGGTGAACGGCAAGATACATGTTGCCGTCTGGCACGACGGTGAAGCGTGTTATAAAATATTTAAACGATTAACAGCCACAAGTCGTTTCGTTTTTCTTCCACGCCTGTTTTTTTAGGTCCACACACACACACACTTCTTGCGTTCCCAGTGGGCGGTGCGTAGAGACGACTCCCCTTCTTACTGCGTCGAAGCGCTGTTCGAAGCGAGAAGATGATCAAATTGTTAAAATCACGTTTGCTAGAGCACCTCAACACGGACATTTCAACAGTTACAGTGCCACAAACATATCGTATCGGGAAACGCAAGTGCCCTACCAAAACCTCCTCGAATAAAACATCTATTGATCAGGGACCTGTACAAGCTGTCTTCGCCCGTGTCCAAACAGCGACCTACAACAAGAGCGGCGGCAACAACATCAACAACGTAAGTTTTTGTTTATGAATAGGTTTTTTATTCTGTTAATAAGTTATTCTGCCCAGTAGGTATATTAGGTATATTATATTTCTTGTTGTTTTTTTATCTTTGTAGGTAAGAACTTCCGCTCGGTTTTTGTCACGTCTTTCTTTCTTAGTTATCATAATTATTATCTCGCATGTGCAGTTTTTTATCTGAATGTATAACAGTGTTGTCACGGTTTTTTGTAAAAATTCTTATTTTTAATTATTTTGCAATTTGGAAAATAAAGTAAATAAACGGGAACTCAGGGCGGTATGAAAAAATGGACAGTGTTACAATAAATGCGCGTACATTGTTGCCTTTTGTGGGTACCTACATGTAGCAATTTATTTTTTTTGTTGCAGAAGGGACGCGATGGATGCAGCACTAAGTACGTCCAGTGAATACCACGAGACCGAACTGGCGATTTTTCGAGATAAATATTTCCATGGAACGAGCCTAGCGAAGAAACGCAAGCTACTAATGGATGATGCGCTGTCGCTAATTCTACTGGATAACGTCAATACGTTTTCGAAGATTCTAAGAACTTGCATGATGCAAGATGGGCGCAACATTAAGTACATTAATGCCGAGGCGATTCTACACGATGGTTTGTTGCACGATTTAAAGCACGCCTATCAAGCTCAGCGTGTCTTTGAAGGGATCGTCGATCTGTGGAAGGAGCAGAAGAACAACATATTATTACCTTGCCATTATTATACGTATGTGTCGACACACGACACCCAGATTCAGTTTGCGGCACACGGCACCTTGCGGCAAGAAGTGGTACTAAATGCGACGCAGCCCAACAGACTGATGTTTGAACTGAACCTTAAGCAGTGTCGCGATATCGAGACGCTGATGAAAGCCGTCGTTAACTGTCATACATTTTTTGTTCGAGACACCTGCGAACACATCACTACCAGTGAATTCGACATGTACGTGCGAGCAATATTGGAACAATGTAAATGCGAAAACATCCAGATGCTAATCCAACAATGCCGCTATACAGTGCCGCCACCACACGAGAATGCAGTTGAACTTTTACACGATTTGTATGATTTCTGTGCTGAAAATCTCGCTCAGCGAAAATGGCAGAATGTGTTGTTCGAGAATCTCCCGATAGCGGCGTGCAAGAGCAGTGCAGTAGCGGCGGCGAGCGCTCTTCATGGAATTTTAGCAGCGTACGCAACTGACGCCGGTTCGCTGGCCGCGATGAAATTGAAGCCGGATTATGTTACCCTGGGCTTGGAGGGCATATCAAATGAAATTCTCACTTCTGCTGACATGGACGACATGAACCGTTCGATATTCGATATCGGCATGCCCGGGTCCGCAACATTGATGCACATCAAAGAGGGATTTTCCATGGCTATCAGCACTATACTCGAGGGAGCACCAAAAATGTGGTTGTGCATTCCTCGACGCAACAATGAAAACTTAAATAACGTGTTCGTCAAGAACGAATCCAAATTCATTTATCCCGCGGATGTGCGGTGTCCACATATTTTCCGACATAAATATATTTTTCTGACTGCCGCATTTCTGTGAGCCAATTCCATCGACTATTACATCTTTCTGCAGCCGCCCGGCACAACCGTTATATTGAAAGAAAACGTGATACACCAGGTGATCAATTTGGGATACAATTTGTCGGAAAGTGCGAATTTACTAACACATGAGTCGAATTTTGTCCGCGTCCACGGCTACACACCTGAATGTCATTGCAAAAATGCCGTCATGATGAAAGCCCCCATTCCATTTGAATATTCCGTGGTGCCCCGAAAATCCATGATAACGTGTAAAATCTGCAAACTGCATTTTCATTGCAAACAAACTATGTATACGCATTACACTAGAATACACCGGAACTCAACACTGCCAATAAAATGCAATCGCAAAGGCTGTAATGTCGTCTTACCATGCAATGAACATCGAAAACACGTGGTGCAGCACCATTCGTATAAATTACCCAACCATGTGGCCTGCTGTATATGCCTGCGTTCACTCATTGGATTGGACAAACACATGAAGATTGCTCACAAAATTGGCATTACACCGACTGCCCTCCTGCTGCAGCCGCTCTTTATCAAACTGTACAATCAAATCCTGGTAACCATCCCAATGCGCCAAACCCTAGCCCAGAAGTTTCTTGAAGCAACCGGAGCACCAGGTCTCGACACAGAAACCATCATGCGAGAACGCACAACTAATTTTCGTAAGTAATTTTTTTTCTAAATATTTTTAATCTCTCTACCTCTACATGCCTTTTGGGGATCCAAAAAAAAAGTTTTTTCTAAATCTATTTTTTGTTATTCACACTAATTTATTTTCGTCGTACTTTGTATATAATCCGTTTTGTCTCCTATCAAGTCAAAAATGCATTCCCAGGTCATAAATCCTTACCCTTGAAAATTATCTAAAAGCTAACATGATAGCGTGCTTATCTGGCGACACGACGACGGTCCCTTCTATCCTTAGGGTGTCTGCTGGTACCTACCTGCTTTTTTAGAGTGGTTGTTGGCTCACATGTACTATGATATTATTTGACTTTTTTGGCATTCGCATTAAAAATCTGTATTACTTAGGAGGTTTTTTTAATTATAAAAAAATCATTACTCGATGGATAGTTACGATTTCTTCTAATTTGTGAATTTTTTTCAGTGTTTCTACTGCGACATATGCTGTGTCAGCCAAGCGATCTGCTGCCCACCACCGCCAACAACACAGCCTTTCCAAGGTACTGCATTAGACATAATGGTGAAATTATCTTGCAACGCACTTTGCCTCGCCAGGTAACCGTTGATCGTTTTGAAGAAAGCGACGAAATTTTTGTTTCAACGTTTGGTATGATGCATCAAACTTGCTATCTTTTTCAAAATTTTTTCAATTTGCGACTGCCGATGCTGACGCTGCTCCTGAAACGCCGCCAAACGAAGACGACGCCGACGATACGACCTCAGGGGTGAGCTGCGAATCCGACGATGCACTACACTTTCAGATCGACGACGACGACGCCAATACCCAGACACTGGAAACCATTGCAGCGGCGTCGCCGCCGTCGCCCATCGCTCTTTCGCCGGCTACGACTAGTTTCATCGCCGCAATCGGCTGTGTCCACACATGATGATAACGATACTCAATTCATCATTGCACCTGCGATATCTGGCGATAATATTGAAAGCAATAACCTACCCCGCATCTCCTTCCCCACCGCCACATCCATGTGTCCGTCATGTAAGAAAACTTTGAAGGTAGACCTATTTAAGCAACATATTAAAACTTGTACGGGATCTGTATGTCCTCATTGCGCCGCAACCTTTTATAATAAATACAGTATGCAGCGGCATATTAAATCAAAGCATGCAAAAAACTAGTATTGTGCCGCCACATGTCCAGACATGTAATAATTGCCCCAACATAATAATTGTGTGCATGTAATCAAAAACCATTCTTTCATTGTGCCAGCTCGTCTATATATTGTGCGGAATGGCTTTTTTTTTATTAAATTTTGTCTTTCTATGTGTTCTATTTATGTAGTCTTGAATAAAAACTTTTTTGTCGTATAATTAGGGCTGTTGTATTTTTGCACTTATTTATTATATACTATAAGTATACTTATTTATTACAATAATTGGTGTACCTACATAATTAAATGCTTAGGTACCTAAAAGGAAGATTGATCCATATTGCCGTTCGAAGAATTACAATAACTTGCATACCGAGCTGGAAAAAATTGCTACAAGTAGTTATTGTAATTAGAGAACGGCAATACGAAATATAATAATTATTATTATGCACCCAGGTGCCATTGAAAATATTATTCTATAGCTCTTCAAATTATCATCAAACAGCCTGCTGCTGCCTGTGGAAGGAAAGGAGTGGAGGGAGATAAGAAAACACCATTATAATTATTGTTATTCACAATCTATATATTTTCTGTGGATTAAACTCTAAATGAAAACGATAAGATTTAGGTCTACCTTGAAATGCACATGAAAAAGCAGACTGAAACATTGATAGGGCGGTTTCATTGCACATTGATTGATTGCTGCACATTACAAATGATAAATTTGAATGAAAATGAACACATAAATGAATGAGAAATACATTGAAATACATTTTTGTTAAAAGGGTAATAGCATTCGTATAATCAAATGTTGGTATGCGCACTACGGCGTTGCTCAAAATATTATGAAGTGCAGTGGTACCCGGATTATATGGTATTGTCATATAAGCTATTTTATTACTTAAAAACAGATTACTGTTCCGTCGGATATGAGTAAAAGCGTGTTTGTTATGCCTCACGAAGAGCTGACACTGTGGGTCTACGACTGCATCCGACTTATGTAAGTGCACCGACATTTGGCTATGCGAATACCCAATTGGCGTTACTATTGAATCAAACAAAAAACATTCGTTACTTGTTAGGGTACAATTAATAATATAATTATTAGCACCGTGTTCAGAATTTAAAGTTGGCGTAAAAAATCAAATCAAATGTTAAGGCTGCACTATTATTATGCCACATTGTAAACGCGCCCGTCATTTTTTTCCCGCCAATCGCCAAAAGTGAGTCGTTTGGTGCCGTTGTGCCGTCTATCACCAAAGCCGTCGTGACGCTTTGCTCTTCGTTGTCCGCGCTGCTGCTGCATTCATATAAAAACCCATATTGCAATAATGCTTCTATGTCGCAGTCATTTAATGGGCTTTCAAACGTAACTATCACTGCGCTAATTTGTAGAAGCTTTGCACTTTCTATTTGCGGACTATTTGACATGCATCGAATATGAAACCCAAAAAATGACTCGACCACCCGATCCAAAAACGCACATCGCGACCGATACAGACAGACACTTGATTTTTCACACACTTTCAGCTCTTTTGTATTATATACTTTGCGCATAGCCGTGTACATATACAAAAACATGTGTTCTTCCGCAAACCATTCAGAAAAAAAATCATACTCACGGAGTTGGAGAGTTGTGGAATGAACGCAAGCAAATTATCGTGGCAGATTTTTAATTCCAATGCGGCCATGGGCAGAAATGCATCCAAATTGCTGCCAATGAGAGAACCATCATACAGCTCATGAGGGTGGTGCGCTGCAGATAATGACGTAGTTAAGTGCATGGAAGAGTTGTTGTTGTTGTTGGTGTTGGTGTTGTTGTTGATGTTGTTGTTGGCATGTTCGTCTTGATGGGCTACATACATTTCACTTGCCACGGCTATTTGCGTGTTGTCCGTATATTCAGTGGAGATGTAGTCCTGATAATGGTGGATGCTATCCGTTGTTGCAGATGTTGGATCTTCTGAATATTCTTGCACTGTTACCGGCGACGAGACCATTTCAAAAATGTTATAAAAAAATTGCTAGACCCAATATCTAACAGATCCGCGTCGTCGACGTCGTCGTCTTCTAGAGCCGAAGCCGGCGAGTATCGATTCTGTGTAGTATCAATACTAATGTCTAGGAAACTTGATAGCAAAGAATCTTCTTCTGTCGTTACGCGTAAGTCGCATGGGAGCTGTAAAGAGAAAAAGCATATATAATTCACCATCTTATTCTATTCTGTTTGTTTGTGTGCAAAGTCTTTTTTTCTTGGGAGGACAGGTTGGTAAAAAATCTACATATTGCTTGCAGAATTATCTATACTTACATTTCCAGTATGATACTCCATTAGCACATGAATGAAATCTGCCATGTCGCGCCTTATTTTCTCCGCTGTAGTATCGGCCTCCATGGTAGGTATAGGTTTTTTCGTTGGTTGCAGGAGCAGAGCAACTAGTAGGTAGTATGTAGATGAGCTGAGCTGATGTCACTGGCTTTTTAGGCAGAAATGAATAGAGCGTTCCACAGTCAAATGCTTATAAGGCCCAAGCATGTCTTCGCCAAAACGGCGTCATATACCACCACCACTACCACTGTTCAACCACACGCCACCGGATCTATAAAGACCACTAACATATTCAACAGGCGACAGGCTTAACATCTATCCCCTCTCTCTTCACGCCGCTCAAATTACGAAGTCAAGTGGTTGGTTAATATGCGCGATTGTGCTTGTCTGCAATTTTTTTGCCGTGCTAAGCCAAAGGCCCGTATCTGCAAAAATCGCGATTTTAAGTTTTTTGCATATAAAGGATGCTAGTAACTCAATCTATCATCTTACAAAGTATAATATTAACAAATGCAATCTCGCAAAATTAATGCAAATTCATGAATTAGTGTAAAATTTAACTTACAGTACTTTCATCAGCGATCCTATTACGCTGTCCTTTGTAGTAGCATAGTTTTTGCATGTGTTTTTAGTGTACTCTATAACTTGATATTTTTTCTTGAAAATTTTATTTTTATTATTATTTTTTTGTTTTTGTCGTTGGTTATATTAGAGTAAAATGTCTGAGGAATCCGAAGCTTGATCAAAATCGGTATTTCTTGGAATCCAAACGAGGATGTTTTCTCTATATTTTTACCTAAGCCGGCCAGGCAAAATTCACTTACAAAAAGAGATGTTCTTTCAAGTATCGCCCAAATGTTCGATCCCTTAGGTTTAATTGCCCCTGTAATAGTCACAGCCAAAATAATAATGCAAGACATCTGGAAAGAGAAAGCTGATTGGGATGACCAGTTAATTGACCCTATACTGAAAAGGTGGAATTGTTATTTTCAGCAACTTCCACAACTTTCGCTTCTAAAAATCCCTCGTTTTTTGCTCCATCCTAATGAAATAGTGTCATACGAAATTCATGGCTTTTGTGATGCTAGCCGCAAGGCATACGGGGCCTGCGTTTATTTGAGAGCTCTATACTCAAATAAAACTGTGTCGTGTCGCCTCATCACCTCAAAATCAAGAGTAGCTCCAATAAAAGAGTTAACCATTCCCCGATTAGAGCTCTGTGGGGCACTATTGCTCTCAAATCTAACCTCGAGAGTATTATCAATTTTTAACAACAGATTCTCTTTTCACAGTGTGAATCTCTGGACCGACTCTGAGATTGTCTTGGCTTGGCTAAACTCTAATCCCTCAAGATTTAATGTCTTTGTTGCTAATCGAATATCGCAAATTCAGTCCAGCACAGAATCTGTTACATGGCGTCATATTCCTACGACAGAAAATCCTGCTGACATATTATCTCGAGGAATGGTGCCTTCTGAGTTAATCAAATCGCATCTTTGGTGGCAAGGGCCACAGTTTTTGAAAACACATAATTTAGATCTAGCGACGTATGATCGCAAAATCAAGGTTCAAACAGTTCCAGAAGAACGAAAGGTTGTTCACTTAGCACAAGGTCATCAGAGTAAATTTTTCGATACCATATCGTTAAGATTCTCAGATTTTTCGAGGCTGCAACGAGCAGCTGCTTATTGTCTCCGATTTGCTCACAACTCTAAGAATGCTAATTAAAAAAGGAGTGGGCCACTAACGATAGATGAACTCGACGCTGCCGAACGGAAAATTATAATACTCATTCAAGCAACCTCGTTTTCGCATGAAATGTCGGACCTTAAGTCTAATAGGCCAATAGTCAACAAATCCATTTTACCCCTAAACCCTTTCTTGGATGAAACCCATGTCCTACGAGTTGGAGGTAGACTCTCAAATGCAGAAATTTCCTATGAGCAAAAACACCCGATTATCTTGCCATCAAAAAACTGCCTGGTTCAGCTTTTACTCAAAAGGGAACATGTGAGGTTATGCCATGCTGGTCCTCAGAATACACTATCAAATATTCGTTTAAAGTATTGGCCTTTAAATGCCTTACGAGAAATCAAGGGAATTATTCACAAATGCATTACTTGTTTTAGATTTAAGGCCCAATCGGCATCTCAAATAATGTCTCTACTGCCCAAGGATCGTCTACTTGTGTCTCACCCCTTTTCAATCGTTGGTATTGATTTTGGATGTCCATTTTTTATTAAAAGCTCGAGGCTACGAAAGGCTCCCTTGACGAAATGCTATATTGCAGTGTTTGTGTGTATGGTAACACGTGCCATTCACATAGAACTTGTCTCAAGTCTCTCAACAGAAGCCTTTATGCTTACCTTAAAACGCTTCATCAGCAGAAGAGGAAACCCTCAGATTATCTACAGTGATAATGCTACCAACTTCATGGGAGCTCAAAAGAAGAGGAAACCGCTCAGATTATCTACAGTGAAAAACTCATGACTAAAAATCAACTGAAGGAATTGTATGAATTTCTAAGAAAAACGGAAAATTCTAACGCCATTCAAAATGCTCTCTCCTCATCTCAAATTCAGTGGAAATTTATTCCTCCTCTCTCACCTCATCACGGAGGTATGTGGGAAGCCGCTATTAAAAGCGCAAAATACCACTTACTGAGGATCGTTGGAAATCAACGTCTCACGTTTGAAGAGTTTAGTACCGTCTTAGCTCAAATAGAAGCAGTTCTAAATTCACGTCCCCTGTGTGCGCTATTCACTGACCCCTCTGATCTTACATGTTTGACACCAGGTCATTTTTTGATCGGTAAACCACTTACATCATATCCAGAAAAGGATTTACAAGATGTGCCGGAAAATCGATTGACGGTTTGGCAAAAATGCACGCAACTGCAGCAATATTCTGGAAAAGATGGAGCATTGATTATTTGAATAGGCTTCAAAATAGGCCTAAATGGTTGGTACCTGGGAGAAATATTGAACCTAACGACTTAGTTCTGGTAAAAGATAACACTACTCCCCCATTAAATTGGCCTCTAGCAAGGGTAATTGAGGTATATGCTGGGAAGGATAAAAAAGTAAGAGTCGCAAAGATTCTGACTAAGGGAGGTACTTTCATTCGCAGCATATCTAAGTTGTGCCCTTTACCCAATAACGATGATGGAAACAAACTACACTCAACTACTTAGTCAGAAAAATTTCTCCATAGTTTTCGCTCGTTTTATTAGATTAAAATACTCTTAAGACAGTTTAGGCAATGAATCAGTGCGTTGGTGATAGTATTGTGAACTATGATCACGTTCTTAGATTAGTAATTGTTTAAATAATTTACTTATTAATTACGTTCTTAATTTAAGTCTTACTCGGTTTATGCTTTCACTTACTCTGAAATGAAACCGCTATATTGTACTCAATTTAAAATCTATCTTTAGCATTTCTTTCACTTGAAGTATTCACTTCAACGGGGGGGGGGAGAATGTTGTGAAACAACAGCTCCACGAATTTGTTAAGTTTAGTTGTAAGATATGAGCCTGACGATAACCATAAAAGAACCCTTGTTCCTAGAAATTTCTAGCAGGTAAAACAAGGGCCGTTAAAATGGCACAAAAGAGGGAACACTCCACCCCACGTGCTTAGGGATTTTTTTTTTTTTTTTATACAGGGAGAAATCCGCTTTATGGATTTCTGGAGCAGTCTGCGTCACCGTAAGGGTGCCCCAAAGTGCTCCAGGTATGTGGGGCTCACCGACCTGAAGGGTTGGCATACCCACTAAAACTCCTTGTGAGCTGGGAAAACCCTCTACTCCTTTTACAATTCTGGTTTGTCAATGTCTAGATATTTGATGTATGCTAACTCTAAGGTTAATTTTCTAATATGTGGATCTAACCTACCTTAACCTAACTTAATGCTACTTAATGCTAACTTAACCTAGTTCCCCATTTTCCGGGGGGGGTGTGGTGTTATAATTGTGTTAGTCGTGTGTGTTGTTTACACTTTTTAAAACTGAAGGAGTTGCTCAACTAAACTACGGCCTTAATTAATCAAGGGTAGTCCATGTTGAATCTAGTGTTAATTAGTCTAGTGGAAGAATGTCCGTTGGTCGTAGGTATCGATTGCCGACATTTACGTTGCCTCTAAAAGTGTTTGCTATCTCGGGGTTAGGATGGACCGCTGCTTTCTCAAGGAAGCGAAGCTGGGCATTACGCGTGAATTCTTTTATCGTGGGCATTTCAAACTCCCTGTGCAACTGATTGTTGCGGACGAACCAGGGAGCTCCTGCTGTGATACGGAGGGCTTTATTTTGGACTGTCTGGACCTTGGTCTGATGAGTTTTGGACATCTGGCACCAGGCCTGACAGGCGTACGTAAGTCCGGCCCTGATTATCGATTTGTAAATTAGCAACTTGTTGTTAGTTGATAACTTACTACGATGATTCAGGAGCGGATACAGCTTCCCTAGAAGCTGATTTCCCTTGCGCACGACCATAGGCACTTGGTCCTTCCATACGAGCCGTTTGTCGTATAGAAGGCCCAGGTACTTGATGTTGTTGGCCCATCGGAGCCTGGTTCCATTCAGTGAGAGTTGAGGAGGGGGTATGCGGAAGCCTTTTCCAAAGATTATGGCCTGGGTCTTGGCTGGATTGACCTTAATCCTCCACCGGTCAAACCAGTCAGAGAGGCGCGTTAGATGACGTTGAAGTCGGGCCGTGATGTGATCAATTCTCGCTGCTGAAGCGGTAATGGCCGTGTCGTCAGCGTACAATTGGAGGTTGGTGAATCGATCCTTAGGGATATCGGACGAGAAGATATTGAAGAGGTGCGGGGATAAGGCGGAGCCTTGTGGGACTCCGGCCCTTATACTCTTTACCTCGGACAGGGATTGTTCGACACGGACTTGGAAAGTCCTATCGGAGAGGAATGATTGAACCAGAGTTGTTAGGTGAGAAGGGTAGCCAAAACGGATAAGCTTAAGGATTAAGCCTTCGTGCCAGACTTTATCGAATGCTTTGGAGATGTCAAGGAAAACAGCGCCAACCCGGAAACCACGGTTGAAACCGCTGGAGATGCACTGTGCCAGTTTTGTGGCGTGATGAGTGGTACCATGCTTTGGTTGAAAGCCGAATTGTTCATCAGGGATGATGTTGAGTTCGGTGCTTTTGTCTCTGATTTCCTCAAGGATAACCCTCTCGGCCACTTTGCCCAATGTTGATATTAGGCTAATTGGCCGGTAGCTGTCAGCCTCGTGGGAAGGAGAGCCAGGCTTCCGAATCATCACAATTTCTGCCTTCTTCCAAGTCATGGGAAAATAACTGAGTCGGAAAATGCCATTGATGATGTTGGTGATCTCTGAGATCTGCTTAGGAGGAAGCTCCTTCAGAGATTTGGCAGAGATTTTATCATGACCTGGGGCTTTCTTAGTTGAGCGGGTCTGAATGATGGACTTGACTATTTGCGGAGTCGTAAAGATTCGCACGGGAGGAAGTGGGGTTTGATTGAAGATGCGAATGGTTTGGGCCACCACCGCATCTCTGCCGAATCGTGGGTGAGTGTGAGGGTTTGGTTGAAACCTGTCCTCGAGCATTTCTGCGAATAGACCTCCCTTCTCTAGAGGGGAAGATGCGGTGCCATTCTCGTGACGTAAGGAGGGAATTTGGCTAGGTCCGTCATTGGAGACGGCTCTCGCCATCCTCCAGACGGATGTGGTGTCATGGTTTAAGTCTTCGAGTTTGGAGTTCCATCTATCATTATGAAATTGATATAGAGCCTCTCTGACTATTTCAATATGTTGATTTGCGAGCCTTTGATGTTAGGGTCGCCGGTCCTTGTAGCTCTCCGCCGGATGCGGTTTTTCTCTCGGATTAGTTCCTTGATGTGGGCGGGAAGTTTGCCCTGCATCTTTGCTGGAAAAGTTCGAGTGACAGTGGCATGGGAAAAAGCCTGCTGAATGTCTGCGGTTAACTTGTCAACCGCAGCATCCAGTTCCTGAGGGGTGTTGATCCTTGGGATTGGATCAGTATTGTGAAGCTGTTGTTGGAAACTAGTCCAATCCGTAATTTTGCGAGTGACAGTGTCGGGGGTTCTGTCAGCCGGATTTCCCAGTGTGAGATTGATTGGGAGATGATCTGAGGAAAGTTCGTGGAAAACTGTGATGTTATGGCGGAGATTCAGATTCTTGACTAGGAACATGTCAAGAAAATCTGGTTGACCTCTACCGATGAAAGTGGGCTCGTCTGGAGTTATGGGATTGAACAGAAATCTTTGTTGAAGGGCGTATAAATCAGTGCCATTCCTGTTCGTTGTTAGGTTTCCCCACAGAACATTCTTGGCATTGAAATCTCCGCCCAGGATAGTTACTTGGTCATCAGGACCGAAAAGTTGCCTGTAATCATTTAAAACTATGTGATGGGTTGGGGAGCCCCTCTGGTAAATGGAAGAGATCATAACAGAGCTATTATTTGACATGTTGACTGTGATTGTGGACGCCTCGGCAGAGACTAAGTTGTAGCTTGGGGGTGGGGGGTTGTGGCTGAGGGAGCGCCTGACAAGGATGAGAGTGCCACCATTCAGGACGCCCACCTTGTCATCTCTGTAAGCATGGAAATTTGGGATTTTGAAACGTTTACCTGGTTTTAAGAAAGTGTCTTGTATGAGGGCAATATCGATTTTATGCTCTTGCAGGAAATGGAGCAGTTCTTGTTTTTTTATTGGAGATGCTGAAGCAATTCCAGGACATAATGTTTAAAGTCGACGGTTTGAGTTGTGTATTCATGTCCGTGCGTTAGTAATAGTTTGGGTCATGAGCGTTTTCATCTGCTCCGCGAACATCTTGGCTATTTGCGCAAGCTGTGCGTGGGAGAGAAGGGATTCGTTAGAGGAAGCAGGTTTGGGAGCCTGCTTTTGGGGTTTTTTGGGGGAAAGACGAGAGTTGTCTTGGGTCCCCCAACCTTTAAAGGAAGATTGTTTTTGGGGCCTGATCTGGGAAGGGTGCCGCGGGCACCCGCTGAAAGAGGCAGGATGGTCACCTGCGCAATTAGCGCATTTGGGTGGAACTTCTTTTGGTTTTGTGCATTGAGAAGTGTGATGATTTTCACCACACTTTACGCATTTAGCAGGGATATGGCAGCACGGGGCGGCATGCCCGTGGTCCTGACAGTTGTAGCATTGAATGCCACGGGGCTTTGATTTTTGAGATTCTACACGTACTTCGAACGTGCGTATGACTTGGAGTTTGAAAATATCTGTCTCGGATTTTGGTAAGAGAACTAGTACAAGTTTCATGGGCCAGCCGTTGGTGTGACGCCAACGAATAACCTTTTTTGGGTGGAACCCTTGGTCTTTGAGATCGTCCAGGATCTCCTCGTCTGTGAGGTGTTCAGGAATACCACGGAGGACGACGTGGTTGGATTTTTCTTCCGGGAAGCGGAAGGTATAGAATGGCTCCTTGTTTTGGTCAAGGAGCTGCGTGGCTTTCCTGTAGTCTTCCTCGGAACAAGGAAAAATCTTGATTCCGTTTCGGACTACGATTGCTGATGAATATTTGATATTATTTGTTCTGAAAAGGCTGGAGATGCTGACAAATTTGCCAGCATTTGTGATTACAATGGGGGGTATGGATTTTGTCCTGACAGGTTTAGGGACGATTTTTGGTGCAATTATCGGAGCAGCTGGGGGGGTGGTCGGGGCAGCAGGGGGGGTGATTGTATTTCCGGGAGTAGGGGTAGGAAGGGGTGGGAAGTCTTCCCGAGTCAATTGTCTATGATTCGACATGGACTTACCTGCTGGGGGCGTTCGTGTTTTCCGGCTTTAAATTGGTTTTCTTAGGAGGCTCGGCTTGTTCGTCGTCAGACGATTGGGCAAACTTCCTCCTTCTCTTCTCTTTCCTATTCTCTTGTCTGGTCTGGATCGTATGGAACTGGTCCTTTGAATCCTCCCGTTCCTGGTTCGCTACGTAGGTATCCATTGCGTCCTGGGGAGCATCGCTTCCAGAAGCGGAAATTGCTTCTTCCCCTACGCTGTCTACGGTTGAGTTATTTATCTTTGCAGCTTGGTATTGAATTATTTCAGTTAGCTCATCGAGCTTTTTCCTGAGTTCGGTTATCTCGATGAGTAGACGGTTGTTTACTTCATCTTTCTTGATGGCGTCTTCTCTCTGCTGACGGATGGTATCCTTAAGTGTCTCGATCACCTCCGCGTAATCCATTGTCCGACACTTAAAGTCACTTGAGTTTTAAAGGAAAACACTTTATTTAAAAGAAACACTTTAATAGTTTTTAAAATTCACTTTGGACTGCAGCTTGGGTTTTCCCCACAATAATGAACGGCTACACGGTTTCCGCCGGGCTTCACTTTTGTTGAACTCCGGGTGCAGGTAAAGTGTCGACCTTACCGGACCGAGGTCTAGACAGAACTGTGCTTAGGGAAAAAAAACGCGAAAACATCTGACAAAACGAAAAGGACCAGTGTCTTCGTTACGGCGAAACAGTCAGCCAGGCTCGGTGCAATGCGAGCATTCAAGCTCTCTCGTCTCTCGCTTTCTTTACCGATACCGTTATACCTCGTCGGACAGTCATAATTCGGTGGAGTTTTCTCGATTTGGTTCCTTTGTCTATTATTGTACATTCTTGTACTGCCTCATAATTAATTAGTGTTTCATTTGTTCTTAATTTGTTCGCATTATTTAATAGCTCGTTACGTGTTGTTGTTAAGTTTAATTTGTACGATTTTAAAGAAATAAATTAGTTGCTGTAATTTATTCAAATTCGTACGGGTTTTCCTTTCATTCACGGCAACCCCCACAAAAGATATTCTCGTACTTATGTCTGGATAGTCTTATCTTGCCAGAACAATGGCCCTCATTTAACGCACCCATGACACAAAAGCGTTTGACAGCTTTTTAAATGAGAAGGGTTTAAACTGCGGTGTTTATTGCTCTGTGTTTATCCCGCCCAAAAGTCTGGATCGAGAGTCAAGAGATGTATAACGTGCGTGTGTTTTTTTCTGCGTGAGATCAAACTGTTTCAACACGACATATTAAGACTTTTTATGGAATTTTTTGACCCAAAAAAAATCACCCGCAGCGCGTATCTCATTTTTTAATTAACAAAAACACCTCTAGTCAGCAAACAAAATTTTAATTACTTTATTTTTTCGATATTACACAACTTATCTTTTCAATAACACATACATACACAGATACCATATGATTTAATGTCTTTATTTTTATATTCGAAGATTAAATTGTCGCCATAACACTTTGCGGACGATGGAACGGGTCTCGGGGTACAGGGCATGATATAGTCTCATGCACACTATGCAAATTATTCCACGTTGCTGCTTAGTCAGGCGTTTGCATGCGATACATTTTCGAAGCTTGTGCTTAGGATTCATGGCTAACTGGAAAAAGGAAAAAAGATCACAACTAATTACCTACATGTCATTAAAACGTTTTTTTTTTATTCAAAATATTACATCCAGCTATTATTGACTAACTAAATACAAAATACAATTATTTTGTTATGGAGAAGCTTCTAGCGTTTCTTAGCAGTGCAAATCGTCCACATTCACAGGGCTTACGCTTTTATGTAAAATATTGTTTTGATATTGAGATAATGCGTGATATTGAATGCACTTTTCACAAAAACAAAAAGTCATATGACATTCATCACAATACGCACTACCAAAATTTTGATAACACTCAAAGTGACCTACTTGCTGTTCAATGAAAGGCGGTATCAGGGGTATTTGTACAGGCAGGGGCGGTGGATGTCGAAGACGGTTGCCACGAGGTGGATTGAACACAGACGTTGCCGCGCCAATAATGCACCATTCCTGGTGCATATCTTCTGATGCGATCCGGGGCGACTGGGCGAAGAACACACAATCGTCATATTCTTCTTCTTCTTCTTTAGCGACCCCTTTGTCGTCTCGGTGATTTTTTTGTGAGAACGGCGATGGCGGATACTTATAATTGTCCTGCAAATAAAAAACATTAGTTAGAATGGACCTAAAAAGCATCAACACAATTACGCGATACGAAAGGATATGCAATTTTTTGATTTACATCTTTTTTAGGCAATTGGATTTTTTAATGTTTTAGTTCTTTTTGTAAATAATAAAATAATGTGTTTACTACAACATCTTTCTAGGTAGGTAGGTAGGTATACATACCACATGCGGCATCACTGCTGGCGCTGCTTTTTTCTTGCTGAACCGTACCGGGGTGTGCGCCGCGTATTTATGATGGTTATTATGTCCTCAAGTCGCTTCGCTTCTCAGTCGACAACACGTGGTGGGTGGCCTGTGCATTGTTATCGTCTCGTGTGTGTGCGTAAGTGTTTTTGCTTATCTCGAAATATATCCATAACACCAGAAACTGTGAACGCGCTCGAAAAATGGAAAAAGTCGTTTTCATAGACGGCGCAGACTTTCAATACGATCTCTCGAAATTCCTCCATTTATGCACGACCTCGGATCTGCGACATCGCACATATTTACGGGCCGATGTTCTTGTGGGCCGATCAGTATTTAAAAACTCGGAATCCTTTGAAGAAAATATCCGGCGGCCGCTCCTGTCCAGTTCGTTGCACAAGGAACTGATTTCATGTCATGCGATCACCGATTCCGTTTTTCGAATGTCTTCGCGCGTTATTGCTGCATCCGAGACAACTGCATCTTTAATGGCGGAAAAATTCGGACGATTGTCAACAGACATTTTTGCCGTTTCCGCGCGCGCGTGTTTTCCCTATTCGCAGGCCGCTCTGGGTGCCATTTTCGATGCATTTCAAGAAAGAATCATCATAGCAAGTGGAGCGGCGGAGCCGCCACCGCCAGCGGATTATTTTCGAAATCTCACGATATCTAACATGGAAAGTAAATTACACGCCGCAACGGAAAACACCAGCCTCATCTCGCCGCTTCTCCATCGCGAAGTGGACGTCATGCCGGGCATTAATCAAAGCATGTATTATTTGGCTAAAGCAGGTAGCTACTGTGAGATGCACTGTGAAGACGGTGACTTACCATCCTTGAATTTATTACGCTGTTTGATTCCCCGCGGCTATCCTTTTGCCGCCACTAACCGTACATATACCGAGGGGTGCGAGACGATGACCGACGGCGCCATCAGCAGCAGCCAGCAGTCACCGATACCTGAGCAAGGACCCCAACCCGACAGGGTAGTCGACCACCCACAAAGAGGCGAGCGCTTCGGAAAAATTTGGCTCTTTGTGCACGACAAGGACATAATGTTAGCTGCCTTGTCCGAAGAAGTGTCTCCACTACACCGGCCATTCTGCGACACGGCCAAAAAAGAGTGCATCCATTTTAATCATAAAGACATCCTAATAACTCGAGCCTTTCTGCACAAGTACCAATTACAATATTCATTAGTCGGTCAAGCGGCCGGTGACATTTTATTTATCAAATCTGGCATCTTTCACCAGGTAATTAATGTCAACAACTGCTTTAATGAGGCCATTAATTATGGGACGCCTGCACGCCGATTTGACCCACTTGTGTAGATGTCCCAAAGAAAAAATCACCTCCATATCCAAAAACACCCAAATACTCGTGGCAACAAAATCAGCCAAGATTAAGGTATACGACTGCCCGGTCGATGGGTGCGTTGCACAATTCTGTTTGCAACGTAATCTGGATCAACATATGGTCGAGGCGCATGAGCACCGTTTTTCCTGTAACGTTTGCCACCAACAGTACCGCAGTAAGCTGATCCTGAAGCGACACACCTGTAAAAACGTAAGTACATCCTAAGTTTCGGTGAATAATGTCGATAAAAATGTTTTTTTTTAAATTGACTCGCGCTCACGCTGAGTACCTCCCTTTAGTAGCGCGAAAAAGTAGTTGTGTCCTCGCGCTCTTGAATTGATCTATGCAGCGCGAGCGCGAGTTTCTATTTGCGGGGTTCGGCGTCTCGCTTCTTTGTGCGATTCTTCGCATGTCCCTAAAATCTTTGTACCTACGTAAAGTGAGTACATTTGTCGTAATGGTAATCTATTGAAGAAAAATATAATGATTTGTGAAGAAAACACTAGATTATAAATTATTATTATTATTAGCTTTGCATTTGTTTGTGTGAATCAGAATTTTTTTTTTAATACTAAAGGACACAGAGCACACAATACACTTGTATTTATTGCAGTATTTTAAATGCTGTGGAAGAGCACAAACACTAAACTCCTGGTTACAGGAAGGACACGGCCTTTTCGTCGTACTGCCATGTGGTAGTTTCTTTGCCGTGGACGCTTCTCCGTGCTGAGTGCGAACATGTGTGTGTAGATTACTTTGTGTTGTAAAACAGCGCGTGCATTCAGGACACACAAATGAATATTTCAACCGTTTTGATAAAGGCATATTATCGGCCAGCATGGGGTTCTCAAAGGTCGCGGCAGGATCGTCGATGGCGCCATCATCGTCGGCTTCAGTGCCGTCATCAACAGCGGCGCGTCGTTTTTTCACCTTGTTTTGATGCTTTTGACTGCGGCAATGTGCAGACCAATCGGCTACTGTTGTCGAACAGAGAGTGCAGGTACGTTGCATGGGCGCCGGAGCAGATGTTCCGTCGGGCTGAAAAGAAAAAAAAACAACATTATAGGTTATTTGTAAACGACGTACCTACACAACTGCAAGGGAGTAACAGAATAACAGAGTGGCTGGATATTATGGGTTAGTTAATTTTTCAAAGATAAAAATTATTCTTGACACGTCTTGCTTCTTTTGATAATAATAATATGTCTCACTTTGTTTTTTATTTTTCCCGGTCGCCGTAGAGCGGTATCATAAAGTATACAAAGTTATGGGGCAGTTTTCGACGAAACGAATGGTTATTCCACTGACCATAGCCATAAAACAACCTTCTTGGTAGCCATTTTTCTTCTACGAATTCGTCTGCGGTCGCTGCCTGGCCTCTTCCACGGGCGGCTAACCAATTTAGTGAACGCCATAGCTTGGCGATGCGGTCTTACTTAGCGGTTAATGCAGCGCGCGCAACAGCTCCGCAACAAACTCGCTCCGTGAAATGGCACATAAAGCGCGTTTTTTACGACCTACCACGTAGCTGTCAAATCGCGTTTCACTGTCACACAATGCGCTGATGGGCTGGACCTACACACCACTGCCCATACCAATTACTATTAGGCGTATTTTTTCTTTTCCAAAAAGACACAGTCTCGCGCATATTCTCTCTTATTTTTTTGAAACGCATTAACCGTCAGATCATCGATTAACTTCGTGATGCTGGTGATAAAATAATATTGATTTATCACCACGTTGTTTTTTTCGAACTACTTACCTTTTGAACTAATTAATGTTCTTGTTTCGTAAGTTCCTTTCCATAGTATTTTTTTATAAACACATGGCTTCAACAAGGCGAAAAGTACGATGCGACGGGCAGAGACAGCGCGCCGACAATGGCGGTGGCGCCCCCTCACCTATTCGATCGTCGCTGGCCACTTGCGCAACTACGACTGGACTCGCGCTTTTGCAGCGGCACACTCTTGATAGCGCGAGTTTTTTGAGAAATGCGGCCTTTTTGTTGTTTCGCTGAAAAAAAGCTACAGAAATTCCAGAAATTTTTCTCTACTGGTAGTTGGGCAGGCAAAGGTCGCGCTGTGGTGTGGACCTGCAACTCGGAGCTAGAGTTTTCACAAGAACGCCACATTTCTCGATAAAAATGATAACTTAGATTCGAATGCCAACCTATTTGTAATAATTGTTTGCGGAAAGGTGAAATAAAAAAAAATGCTCTTGACAGTCAGCGAAGGTAGCCGAGCGCCGACTCGACTGGAGTCGGTGGAGTCAAGCTTTTGCTTTCTCGCTATATACGCGTTTCGCGGATTATTAGTGTTTGACCTTGAAATAAAAATTTATTCGGCGGCGCATAGGACAGAATACAAAAAAAAAAACTTGACTCCACTGACTCCAGTAACTCCACTCGGGTCGAACGCTCGGTAGCCTTCGGCTACCTTCGGCTTTGCAGATAGAGACAACACAATGCTTGTTCGTGAGTGCGAGCGAGAGAGCACACAGCGCGCGTTGTCGGCTGTCGACGGTGGCGCCCTCTCACCGATCGTCGCTGGCCACTTGCGGAACTACGTCCATCAGACTCGCGCTACAAAATCGCTCCGATGACGGCAGCGCGAGTTTTTGCAAAAAGGCACCAGTTGTTAGTTGTGTAGGTAGGTCTTTTTCGCAAAAACTACCTCCTTCCATACCTCTGGCCTGGTCTAGTGTGTGTAGTTACTTTTGTTTATGATTTGAGAAAAAGTCGCAGCAATGTCTCTATGGAGACATGAAATTTCGACACTTTATCCCACATCAATACTTGTTAGTATTCCTATTAGTATTTTATCTGTTATTAGTTATCTGGATGTGATGCAAAGAATAATATTATTATTATAATAGGGTACATTGAAACTGTTAGCTACCCACTTTGCAGTATAAGCTGTATGTCCTTGAGTTGAATTATATTCTTCACCCGCTGTCTAGACGAAACCACTCTCAGGGGAACCCATCCCATCTCCGCTTCTCCAATGCCCACGTCGAGCGCGGTGCCATTGCTGACCCCGCACCCGACGTGCGCATCGCCGCGGGGAAAGAGTTCTCCTGTCTCCTTTATTTTCCTTAATTACAATTACCATTCTAATATTAAAATTAAACTTATTCTCTACATCAGCGCGTCGGCAACCTTTTGGTAGGCAAGGGCCACAAGGTGGCAAAATAAACTAAAGGCGGGCCGCAGTCATGATAATTAACCCTAGAAGCCCAATATAGCTACGCATAATTGGTCATATTCCATAGGAAAAATAAAAATGCTATTAAAAATTGGTAAAAGATAAGGAATTTAATTCGTACACATAATACTTACATTATGTTTATATATTTGGGTTCTATAGCTAGAAAAATAAGAGAAAAATAAAGTAATGAAAACTACCAACTACCTACATAGAAAACTGATTTTACACAAATTTTAGTGTGATGTCTGAGGTTGCATTTGAGAGGCTATTTCTTGTATGTTAGCTGTCATATTTGTAGTTGCAATTCGTAGAATGGCTCTCAAATGCTCATCTGTGAGACGAGAAGCATATTTATTTTTTCTATAATTGACAATTGAAAAAGTTTGTTCGCATAAATAAGTGCTACCAAAAATTGTAATGAACTGCTTAGCAAACTTTTTCAACTCGTCAAAATCAGATGGCAAGCTACCATAAAATTTAACAAGATCATTGATTTCATAGAAAGAGCTTTTGAGAGTATCATTAGATTGAAGATCAATCACGTTCATTTGTAAATGACTCGGTACATCCTCAACATCACACGAATAAGGATTTGCAAAAATCTTCAGTTTGCTTGAAACTTTCTCAAAATCACAAAATCTGTCGCTGAATTGAGTTTGCAGCTGTATTAAAATATCTTTCATTTTATCACTTTTCCAATGAAAATTAATTCCAGCTTCTTCGACAGCCGTTTTACAATTCGGAAAATGATCTAACTTTTTTTCATCAATATGTTTTATAAAGAGTCTATTTTTCATTTGGAATGCCTTTACGTCTGTGTGCATATCAGAGATTAGTTTATTTTTACCTTGAAGCCTTATATTCAGCGTATTTAATTCATGAGTTATATCTGTCAAAAATCCAAGGTCTATTAACCATTGAGTATCTGTTAGCTGTGGAATAGGTTTGCCTTTTTCATTCATAAAAGTGTTGATTTCTTTTCTGAGATCAAAAAATCTTTTCAGTACTGCACCTCTGCTTAACCATCTCACCTCAGAATAATAAAGAACATCTCGATGATCTGCTTCCGTATCTGTCAGAAACTGCTGGAATTGACGATGAGTCAACCCATTTTTTCTGATGTAGTTTACAGTAGCTACCACGATGTCCATTACTTCTTTCCAAGATACGACTTTGGAACATAATGCTTCTTGGTGGATAATGCAGTGAAAAAATAGTGGGATGTTACATCCTATCTCTGCCAGTTTCGTTTTAATTCTACCTACCAAACCCTTATTTTGTCCACTCATGTTCCTGCCTCCGTCAGTTGTTACACTTACCAATTTTCCCCATGGTAATTGCATCGATTCTAGCGCTTGTCCTAAGTTACAAAACAAATCTTCCCCTGTAGTCGTTCCCTTCAAACTACATAACTGTAAAAGCTCTTCATAGACATTAAAGTTTCTATCGATTCCGCGAACAAATATTAAAAGCTGAGCAGTATCTGAAACGTCATTACTTTCGTCGGTAGCTAAAGAGAACCATTCAAATTGTTGTGCTTTTTCCCGAAGTTGCTGATATAAATTATCGCCCAAATCTTCAGTTCGCCGGGTACACGTTCTTGCAGAAAGACTTATATTTTCAAATTTCTTTTTTTGATCTGGGCACACCTCATCAGCCATAACTAAGGCACATTGTTTTATTAGTTCACTGTCGGTGAACGGTCGGCCAGACTTCGCAAGAATTTCCGCTACCCTTAAACTTGCACGTATACTCGACTCGTTACTTTGGACTTGAACCTTAAAAACATTTTGTTGGTTCTTTACTGAAGATTTGAGTGCGTTAATTTTAATTTTTCGTGACTCACCCACTAGGCATGCAAATTTGACTTTGTGCTCGGTATCATAGTGGCGTTTGAGGTTATATTCTTTTTGCATAGCAATAGTTTTTTGGCATATTAAGCATAGCGGTTTGCCATTGCAATTAACAAAAAAATACAAATCTGTCCATGCATCGTTAAATACCCGATTTTCTTCTATTACTTTCCTTTTTTTCGAAGTCATCATTAACTGTAACAATAAAAGCATTGCCTTGTAGTAAAAATGTCACGGCGACCTACGTGAGCGATCTTACTGCGAATGCCAAGTGGCACTTAAACAACAAGCAGTCAATACCCACTATTGAAGTGGCTCATTAAATAACCAAACGCTTTGCCATGCATTTGTTTCAAATCGCTAACTTACGTAGATGGAATAAATAGGAAGGAAAATAAATAGGAATATCACACTTACCGAAATTAAAACAAAGCACACATGAAATAACTTGTTTCACTAATCACGCAACGAAGCGAGCGATTCACGGAGCACCGGCAGCAAGACTTCGCTGAGTCCACAAAATCGGAGGGAGCGGGGGGGGGGGGGGGGGGAACAACGCAGCGGCGATGTACTCCCGCGCTACACTCGCGCGCCGCGTCGCTCATTTGTTCGTTCGCAGGCAGAGCGAAGTGTGTATTTTTGGCGTGGGTATTTAAAAGGAGCGCTTAGTTCATTTTGATAAATTATAATAACTTATCTACAAAATATTCACGGGCCGCAAGTAGGAGGTCCGCGGGCCGCATGCGGCCCGCGGGCCGCGTGTTGCCGACCGCTGCTCTACATTATAATGAGTGTATTAATTTATATAAGACAAAATAAAATAAGTATATTTAAGACTTCGTGTAGTCTTTTCCCCAGTTTAACAGAAATATATTTTCATTATCCTAGGAACATTAGTATTATTTTCACCCTTTTAAAACAAAATAGCGTGTTGCCAAGTTAAGTGGATTAATTAGTATGAATAAGTTAGTGCTGCCATGGACAAAAGGACCGGTTGGCTGTCCTGATGTTAGTCCCTACAATTAATTCTGTTATACGAAATAATATTGTCGTATAAATTCACAGTGTCCTGTGTGTTACCAAGGTAAAGAAATAACACAACAGGAATTTCTCTTATTTCCCAAAAGCAAAATTAGGTTCGTCCCGAACTAGTCTGGAATGGCCTGCTCCGCCCATTCGTTTATTTTTTGGATGTCGACGTCCTGTACCTTTCCCCCCCTTCTAAGTTCTATGTTTAAGTCCCCGTATTTCGTCTGTATTTGTCTCCGTATGTCTTGTCTATCCGTTAGTGTGCAGTATGTTTTGATATGATTAATGTCCTCTGTCGATTGTCCGTCGCATGTACAATGTCCTGTCGTTTGTTGTAAGTTGAATCGATGTAAGTACGCTCCTATGTTTCCATGTCCTGTAGCTAGTTGCGTTGCTTTGTGTGTCAGTGGTAATCTGTCAAGTCCTACGTCCCTGCATACCTTATGCAGCTCTCGTCCTGTAATGTCGTTGTTCCAAGTCTCTTGCCACGTCTGTAGGGTTGTTTCTATCTTAAATCGTTTCCTCTGCTTTTTGTTGGTAGCAGGGTATAATTCGTTTGCGTCTTCTATGTCTTCTCGTCTCGTCGCTGTCTCCGCCAGTTCGTGTGCTCTGTAGTTTCCGAAGTTATCAGTCGTATGTCCCCTCTCCCAAATAATGTACGTCTTTTTTCCTGTCTGTTTTCTGTCCGTTAGTAACTGTGTTATATGTCCAATAAGTCTTGTTTTTATCTGTCTGTCGTATATTGATGGTATGGCGTGTTTCCTGTCCGTGCTTATCGTCAGTTCGTCCATGTTAGTTTTGTTTGCTTCCAAGATGGCTAATTTAATTGCCATCCCTTCTGCCGTGTGTATGTTGGTATTGTCCGGTAGTCTTATAGTAATGTCATAATTCGGTGCGTTGGCCCTTGTTACATAGAGTCCAACGCCCGTTTTTCCGTTTTGGTGTAATGTCGCGTCTACGTATATCTTGTTTTGTGTGGTATGTCGGTCGTTTTCTCGTAATGTGTGTCTTAGTGCCGGGTATGGTTTGTCAATTGTTTTTAGTTTGTCCCGTTCTATATCGGTCTTGTAAAGTTGGTATGTCAAGTATTCTGTCTTTGCCTTTATCCAGAGCGGTGGCTGTCCAGTCAATACGTCCAGTGCTGCGTTCGGTGTCGTTTTGTATGCTCTGTTTATCCTTAATTGTATTGGTCTCATTGTCGCGTTTAGATGTCTTTTTGCTATTGTCGTGTCCCCCTTGCATTCCCATATGGTACTTGCGTACAACGCCGCTGGTGTTAGTACCATTTTCATTATTTGCGTCAGTATGTCTTTATCGTGTCCCCATGTCCTCGTTACCAGTCCGTTTATTTTTATCGTTATTTGTCCTATTTTTTTCCTTGTCTCTTTCATGTGTGTTATGTAATTCTGTTTCCTGTCTATATGTAGCCCCAAGTATTTTATATGTTCTTTGTGTTGTATCGTCAGTTCGTTTAGTTTAATTGTCGGCGGTCTTATTACGTTTGTCTTGTTTATGAATAAGGATTCCGTTTTTGATTTATTGTACCTAACTGCAGCCTCAGTTTGCCAATTGACACATCCCTCCCAACATGTTACCCATTTTTGTTCTATTTGTTTGACTGATTTGCCGTTTATAATAATAATTTGATCGTCCGCGTATGCTTGTATGTCCATAAGGTTGTCTATGTATTGTATGCCTTTGTCTAGTTTTTGTGCCTGAGTCGTTTTCCATTGTCTGTTCGTTTCGTCCATTGTCCTAAACCATCCTTGCATCACTAACAGCCAGAGAGTTGAACCTAAACTAGATCCCTGGGGGCATCCTTTCTCCATATTTTTATTTATCATGCCTGCTTTGACAGTGCGTTCTTCGAGAAAGTTTTTACATATGTCTCTAATTGCCTCGGAAACTTCTGCCCGATCCAACTCTCTGACCACGTACGGTTTCCATGCGCTGTTAAATGCGTTAGTCAAGTCTAGTGTCACTAATAATTGATGTCTATTCCTGTCCTTGTTTGTCTGTATAATGTCTGTCAGGTTCTGTAACGCGTCTATGGTTCCCATACCTTCCCTAAATCCGTATTGTCTTTGGTCGATTTTTCGTTTCGTTTCTAGTTGGTGTTGTAGTCGTCTGTTAATCAGTCTGTTCAGTATCTTCCCCAATGTTGGGAGTAGACTTATGGGTCTGGGTGTCCCATCCTTTTTAGGGACCCAGACCACATTCGCCGCCTTCCAACATTTAGGGAATAGTCCCAGTCGTATGCAGTCGTCAAGTATTGTCTTGTATTCCTGTCCGCATGCTTGTAGTATGTATGTCAGTGTTTCGTTGGGTATCCTGTCCTCGGCTGTAGCCTTTCCGTTCTTCATCGTTTTTACTATGTCCTTTATTTCGTCTATTGTGGTTTCGGGTTCTGTCTGTTGGTTGTCTTTTTGTTTTCGTCGTCTTATTAGTTTCATTTGTACGTTGTCTTCGTCTTCTCTGTCACGTGGAAAATATTTGTCCAGGAGGTAGGCATGTTTTTTTCGTTTTCGTCCTTTGTGTATGTTCCATCGTCTTTTTGTATGTTTGTCTGTCCTTCTAGTATTGATGGCTTCTTCAAAAATTTCCAGACCTTGTCCCATGGATTGTTGTCTGTTAAGTTGAGTATTTTTTCTTTTATGTGTTCGAGTTTTCTATCTTTTATGTCACGTTTGTATTTGTTTCTTAATGTCTTATATCGTTCTTCTTTTTGTCTTCTACGTTGTTCGTCTGTCTCTTGTTGTGCTTCTCTCCTCCTCCTGCGTAGTGTTTGTCTTTGATTTTGTAGGTCTTGTGTCCACCAGTCTTGTTGTTCGTCTTCTATTTTTACTTTTTTAATGTATTTATTTGTTATGTCCTTCAGTATGTCTTGTAATTCTTTCGCGTTTGTCTCCAGTGTCTGTTTATCGCTAGATGTCCATGTTTTATGTTGTACGTTCAGTTTTATTTGTTCTATGTATCGTTTCCAGTCTGTGTTGTTATAGTCGTTTCTCCATATCGTCTTGTTTTTCTTGTTCGTTTGTTCGTTTAAGTTATATACGATGTATTTGTGTCCACTCAGTGTTTCGTCTGTCAGTATTGTCCAGTCCTTAGTTTGTACGTTTTTTGTTATAGTCATGTCAATGTAACTACTGCCCCGCGGTCCTTGAAAAGTCGGTCCTTCCGATTCTTTATTTTCGATGTCCTATCCGTTTGCCGTTGTCCATTCTAAGAGCTGCTCCCCTCTTACATCTGTGTTGTTCCCACCCCATATTTCATTATGCGCATTGGTGTCTGCTGCAATTAGGTGTTTTGTTGTATTATGAGTTTTAATTAGTTCGTCCAGTTCCATTAGTCTTTTGTTCCTGTCCCCCCCTGGTTCGTCATATAGTGATGTTAGGTATATCCTTTGTTCTTGTTCGTTTGTCAGTTGTATGGTTATAACGTTATCCGTTGTCAGTTCCTTTATTGTCATTGTTGATGTAATGTTTGTCTTTGTCCATATTTCTGCCTTCGATTTATTCGAATGTTTGTGTATTTCATAGTTGTCCAACTGTTCTCCAGTTGTCCAGCTACCAGAATATGGCTCTTGTATTAGTGCTACGTCTATGTTATCGTCAATTAATTTTTTGTGTAGTAGTGTTCGTGCTTGTCTTCCCCTGTCTAAGTTAATTTGTATTATTTTTAGTTCCATGTCAGTTCGCTGTTTGTCCGTATTCTACGTTTTGTCTAGCTTGTCTTTCCTTGCGTATGTATATCGGGCAGTTTCTGTCGCGTGCTGTGTGTTGTCTGTCCTTTTTGTCAATCCCCGCTAGTGCGCAGTTCATGCAGTTTGGTACCGTCCGTTTACAGTCCTCCCCTTTGTGTTGTCCCCCACATACGTGGCAAGTCTGTTTGTCTTTGCAGTGTTTGTGAACGTGGCCGTACTTGTGGCATTGGAAACACAATGCCACGCTCACACTTTCCTCTGCATGTACTGTGGTAAGATCTAGATAAATTTGACCTTTTTTAACTATATATTTAAATATGTCTATGTCCGTTTCCAAAACAATATTTTCTTTTTATTGATTTCTGCATTGCCGTCTTGTTAAAATTCTGGTATTTTTTGTTAGTCTGTCGCCAAATTTGTCCCGTATGTCCTCATTTTCGTCCGTGATCATTTGTAGTAGTTCCTCGTTATCATATCCTTTAGTAATACCCGTTATTCTTAGTTTTGGTTTGTTTGTCTCTCTCGTCGTAAGTTTGATGTCAGTATTTGTCCTTAGTCTATTGTTTATGGCGTCTCTTTGTTCTTTATCCTTAAAATTCAGTATCAGCTTACCTCCCTCTATTGGTATAATGTTCTTTATCCCCCCCTGTTGAGTTGCGTCCTGCCGTATTATTTCTTTTACCTTCATCAGAGTTTCCCTCGGTTCCGTTATATCATTTACCGATACCACTGATGTTAATGTATCTCTTCTCTCTGGCGTAGTCCATCCTTTGTTATCCTGTCTTGTCGTTATTTCAGCGTACGTCTTCTTTGTCTGTAGTCTACTTATCCTTCTTCGTTTTGCTAATGTCCATTCTTTTTCTGTGTCCGATTCATCATCGCCCTGATTTTCGGTGGATTCTACTCCCTGTTCAGTATCCCTATCCGTTCCTGTATTTTGCTCTGTCGTATGTTGCTTTTTATTTGTGCTCTTTGTCTTTTCTTTGTTTTGTCTTGTTTGTTTGATCTTCTGTATGTCTTGTGTCAGTATTTGTATGTCTCTATTTTGTCTTGTTAATGTTTCCTTGATTTCTTTCAGATCCTTTTCTTTGTCCTGTTGTTTTAAGTTTGTTTGTCCTAATAGTGTGATAATTATGTCCGTAAGTAATTCGATTTGTTCTCTTACCACTACCTGGTCCTCCCGGTTAAATTGAGTTTTTCCGCCGGAGTACCGGGTAGTGGCTTTTATAATAGCTTGTTTGGCCTCAATGTTTTTATATATTATGTCCTGTCTTTTTCGTCCTGTGATTGTCCCCCTTCTATAGTTTCAAGTTCTATTTCCTCGTCCTCGTTTGTACCCTCGATTTCCTTCAGCGATTTGTTTAGTATGTCTTGTACGTTCGTCATCGCGTCCTGTAAGATGAGTCCTGCTTGTTTTTCAACGTTCGTCATGATTTGTCTTGCTCTTTTATGTTCCGGGGATCTGAGGAGGGAGTCCCTTCTTTGTATTCCTCCTTTTTCTCAAGCGTCCTTCTCTTCTTGCGCGAAATCCCTTCCGTAAAAGGATTCCCTGTAGCGCTTCTTTTCTTTTTCTCGGTCGCTAGCCATGATTTGTAATGTTTTATGCTGACTCGCCCGTCACTCGCGCTCCCGAGCAGACCGTCCAAGTCCTTATGAATGTTGTCAGTCTGTATTTTAATGGTTTTGTAACTTTTCCTCCACTCGCCCGACACTAGCACGCCCACTGGCACGAGAGGAAAATATCACCAAAGTTTGTTTCAGATGATTTCCTGTTACTCGCACTTCACGATTTGAGGTACCTACTGAGCTTTTAAGGAAAAGCTCGGTGCTCCCACAGCTTGGGAAAAGCTCCCGACAAGCTTCAATGTATGTTCACTAACACTAAGAAAAGTTTTTTTTTTTAACACTATTTTTAAACCTAAATATCTATAAAAAGATTGTTTTTATTCTATTTAAAAGTTAGGATTGTTAATATCACTTTCGGTTAAGTTATGGTTAACACACCTTTCGACTTTTTAAGTTCGAAAAACTCCGTTTCCCTTATGGTTGCCGTGACGGGATTTTCGCACACGGCGCCACACTACTTAACGTGTCCGATATGCTAACACGAACGAAAAACAGAGAACTTTAACTTCTTTAAACCGACTTTTACTAGAGCATCAAAATTACATCCGATTCACGCCAGAGATCGTTCGGGAGTTGGGTACATCTAGTATTTATCGAAAACTCGGCTCATTGTCAAGAGCGCGAGTGGAGTCAGTGGAGTCAAGCTTTTTCTTTCTCGCTATATACGCGCGCGTATATAAAATAGTGGTGGCCTTGACAAAAAATTTTTAGTCGTCGGCGCATAGGACAGAATACAAAAACTTGACTCCACTGACTCCAGTAACTCCACTCGGGTCGACGCTCGGGCGTCGTCGACTACTTTCGGCTAGTAAGACAGAGACAACACAATGCTTGTTCGTGAGTGCGAGCGAGAGAGCACACAGCGCGCGTTGTCGGCTGTCGACGGTGGCGCCCTCTCACCGATTGTCGCTGGCCACTTGCAGAACTATGACCAAAACTCGCGCTCGTCAATTTGTACCTAGATGAATAGCGTGAGGTCTTCTAAGACTCGCGCTGCAAAATTGGCATGATGTCATTAGCGCGCTGCAGACATATTTAATATTATTATTATATCATGCGTACAAAAATATCAACTCACATATTACACAACAATCGTTTATCTCCAGTGGAAAAGCATACTTACAATTAAAGAAGTTTAAAGTTTCAGATCGGTATACATTTCGTGTGTCGTTGAAACAAAAAGAAAAACGTAACTGTATTGTAGGATACAAATACATATTTTGATATCAGTAAAAATACCACTGGCGCAATGACAGCGCTGGCAGGCTATAGCAGGCTAGCTCTAAACCGATTCAAAATTCCAGAATTCTCTCTGTGAGAGAGCTAGCCTGCTATAGCCTGCCAGCGCTGCCAGCACACCAGCACAGAGAAAAGACGTCACAGTGGAGCAGAGGTGTAGTACTACTTGACCAACTAACCCAAATTAAAAAACACATGTTAAAAATATAAAACGGGTGGTTCTGCTAAAGCCAATAACCTTTTTAAAGAGAGTGAAATTTGCTAGTTAACAGAAATGTTAAAAATACCGTTAGTTTGTCTGAAGGGCCCGTGACTTTGTTTTGGTACCTGATTGAAGTAATATTTTTAGACCCGATTGAATTTAGAGTGACCATAATAAATCCTTATTTATTCCCCTTTATGTAAGACTCTCACCTGTAAATGTTTGTTTACTGTTTCCTTCTCCCCCGAACTTTTTAGATTTTGTTCTTGTTGTCATCTTAATAAAATAAAATTATTGTTTACTTAATTAGATAAAAATATTAAATAGTTATTTACTTTACTTTATTTTACTTCAATAGAAAAAATATTAAATACTTTTAAAAGAGAAAAATATTGAAAAAGTAACTTACCGGCTTGTTCAGAAATTTTCAAGAAGAATAATTTAATTTATCCCCAAGTAATTATTTATTTAATCTCTCTCATAAACCCGTTCCCCTTTTTTATAAAATTTTCTTTTACAATTGTTCCCTTAATTAAATTTTAAAATATTATTTTGAATTACTTTGACGTTATCCCAACTTAAAAGCGATATCTTACAAAGACAAGCACCGGGCCTGAGCCGGAATTATACTGTCAGCTTTTAGTTAGCTGTCAGCAACAGTATAGCTTCAAACTTATCGGCGTCGATATCTATGCAACATACCAGTTAGAAGTGTGTTGAATAATATCATCCCGTTGAATTACTTTTGACTGTAATTTAAACCACCGAGCACCGTTTTAATTGGCGTCACAGTATTTAGACACATTGAAAATAATCAACAATTCAGCCACTATAATACGATTCCTTAAAGCAAGGACAATAATATCTATTGCGTAGCTATTATTCTCTTTGCTTAAAGTAACATACAGTCGGGCACCGCTATAAAAAGCTCTCGGCGTCATCAATACTGAAATGTTACTCTTAGGAAATCGTATCTTTTAAGTCGCAATAATCACTGAGTTTAAATTTAGTTTAGATTTTTAGTACTGAATTATTTTCCCCAAAATAAAAACGTATGAACAATCGGGCAGCGTAACGACCTTTACTTTAAGAGAGGAATTTTTTAAAATATCTCCTATGGGATCCGTTCTTGGTTTTATAGCAGAAGTACCCTTCACTACCTCCCTTTATGAAATGCAACTCTTGCCCTTATCGACAAAGCCACGGAACCCATCCACCCTCGCTTTTTATGCCCTGTGTGGAAGATTCACCTTTATTGCGTTGTAATACAGGACTTTTAATCCCTTTCCTACCATCTTAGGAATTTTAAGTGGTTCTAGCAGCACAGTGTAACTTCACGTTTTTAGCCTTTTTAGGTTGGGTAAAAATTTAGATTTGAGCTTAAAAACAGTAATAGGGTACATCTAGTATTTATCGAAAACTCAGCTCATTGTCAAGAGCGCGAGTGGAGCGCTCGGGCGCCTTCGGCTACCTTCGCTGATTGTCAGGAGCGCGGGTTTTAGGCATGGGAGTATTATATCATAATAATAACATTTGAAGGATTTGATGGAAGATTTGTCAAGAGTTACGTTTACACTCCAGCCAAGTAGTCGCCGCCTATGGAGAAGATCAGAATATTTCAACACAACAAAGCACGCGAACGCCATGCAGCGATTATCAGTAGGTGAAAGACAATGTCAAATAACAAAAACAACACATTCGCAGCCAGATATAAAAGCGACGATAATCAAATTCAAATTCAGTTGCAGATTGCAGTTGGCACTGTTGGCAGGTGTTTCTCAGTTGGTGCTTATTGCGAGTCGTACACCACATACGTATATAACGATGGCTTCAAGAGCCGAATTTGACCTGAGCCGAACCACTGCCCTAGACTTGTTGGTAAAGATCGACAAGAAGTTAACTGATTTTTTGGGACCCGTTGGTGATGGCGCTACTCATCCCGGCACAGATCTCCCACAACCTGACGAAAACCACATGCCTTTAGTAGCACGTCTTCTAGCGACGATACAAAGACTGGATACCAGGATTCTCGCGATGGAAAAGCTTGTGAATGAAATACTGGGACAAAAAAATGATTAACGATTCCGTTGACACAAGTACAGCAGAGCTGAAAACCAAACAAATTCTCATCGTAAAGATGGTGCAGGATGTCCTAACACTGACAGAAATCATTGGCCGTTCCGTTCGCGATGACAACACCGACACAAAGAAATAATAATTAGATTACTGTAGGTACCTAATTTTCAAAGAGATAAAATACCTACCTAATTATGGTATTTGTAGTTTTACTTTGCTTTGTCTTTTTTGACGTTTACATGGAATGTTACTACTGTATCTACTGTAATGAAAATAAACGAAACTTTTTCCGTTCTTTATTGTCTTTCTTTTACGTACAAAAACTGATTACATAATATGTAGTTCAAAATATTCAAACTGGGGCGGCGATGAGGAACAGGGAGAACTTGCGACTGTGATGGCCGGAATTCTTGCCAATTAGAAGGTGTTTCCAAGGTGACACCCATTTCAGGTACGCCCTCCACTACAGACTGCTATGGTTACTTGAACCGCGGCATTTTTCACCTTCGTGCATAGGGAATATGAAACAAAAACAAAAGCATTAACGACTGCACTGGACGATTAGAAATTAGATACCGGTGTGATGAGATAAGCGATCAAATGAAAGCAACGCATTTGCATGGACCCAGCAAATAATATGGTCATGGAAAATAATATTTTTTTAGAACAACTACATCGTGCCCAGTGTATGTATTCTTTGAACACTCGCCTGCAATTCAAAGTCGGGAGCCTTTCAGATTATCGTACGACGACATCGTCCTCCTTCCGAATTGCACTCAACTAGAGACTCCTTGGGGTCGCTCTCTGGATCGTTGGAGAAGCATGAATCTACACTGCTTTGTCGCTTGCCGGCTTTGTAATATTCAACATGGACGGCAAAACCCAGCGGTCGTGGGGTGCTGACGATAATTCTGCGCATATACAACTACAATTGATTGCTCCACATAGTGACCGTTCTTTTGTTTGACATATGCATTAATTGAATTCTCGAGAGCGACCCAGTCGGAGTGTCTTTTGTTTTCCACGCCTCGTACAATTCCGCGATTTAACGATCGCGGCATCGGCACAAAATTGTAAATTTCATTGGGCCCGCCATTTTGGTACGCTATCAGATGTCCTTCTTCGTCGTCGTTATCGTCGCCGCGATGCGTTAGTTTCTTCATGCGAACCAAATTATTGGAAATGGCCCGTGGGAATCGATGTGCTCCGTCGCGAAGCAGGCGGCTTCAGATCCTTGTCGGTGATGCGCGCCATAACCACGAGCGGCAACGTCGGCTCAGAATTCGCCGTACCCTCACGGTACGCGTACAGCGATATCACGCCATCTTTTGGTCGCCCTATGACTATATGCTCCTGCGCGGGATTAGTGAGCGCCAGCAAATCGTCGATGTACTTTTGCATGGCTCCGGGCTGCTTTATCATCCGTAGGGTGAACAGGTTAAACTGCCTAGTCGTGCGATTCACTTCGTCGCCCCATTCGCTCCATTCACCCCCTTTGTTCCATTCGCCCCATTTACGCCGATTGTCCTGTGCGCTGGCGATCGGGACGAAATCAGAATCGTCATAATCTAGTGGGTCGCGGGCGACATGACGTGCGTCAGACACCACGCACTGGAACAAGCCAATCTGCGACAAAAACCAATAAAAACTAGAGATCTCTTTACAGAAGCACACAAAAAAACTTTATTCCAGAAAAACTTACGAATAGCAGAAACTGAGCGGTGTGCATAAAACAATGCATGGCGTCAATGGTGCGACGATAGGTTTCGTTGAGTAGGTAGGTAGGTATACTGTCGCTGAATAGTAGAAATTGCGTTTTTTGCTGCAAACAAGTTGTAGAAAATGTATGCAGTGATATTTTTTGCTCACTACGACATCGGCATTCAAGCAAATACGACAACAAATGATATCAGACAAATGTTCTAGGTCGAATTTGGTAGGCACGGTCACACGGACTGCTCTTCTCGCTGACCGTTTGTACTTGTATGGGCCGCGTACTCTAAACTGCATGAAATGCGGACAACAATTTGATACATACTCTGCTCCTTCATTGGTGGCGGGTATTTTGCGTATTTTTGGCGCGTCAATATCGTGGGCATGCACGACAAACATATTCAAATATTCCTCAATAATGCGTTGTTGTTTTGCGGTTAACAGCGTAATGGCAGGATTTGTAGAGAATGCACTTGCAAACTCCTTTATCATAACGAGTCGTCCGTATCTGCGGGACGCGTGTTTCGTTTTGCACAGCCAATCGATCAATCGGTCAAAAATGTAGTCCGAATATAATTAATACCGAAGTAAAACAATAGATGTTTTTAGAATTCCACTATATTTATAAACCGTAACAATTGTTTCGACATACAATGTCTTCATCAGACGGATGATAACTTTAAACTAATTTTAAATTAGAACATATTAGCCCATATATACCTTTAGGAGTAGTAAATTACAAGATTAAATTATAAAAATAATAAACACTTAATATTATTGTACAAAAGACGTGGGTAAAACCTGTCATTTGTAGGTTTTCACACAATTAAAATAAAGATAACAATAAATAAGTTGTACCATACTTAAATGATGGATTAATAATGGGTTATTCCGGATAAATGTTTAATAATGGGGAATTGTTTGTTTCTATTTGTTGATTTAAGAGGAGATTTGAATTTTTGTATTTGTTTATTTTCTAAGCTTTCTAAGTAATTTAATTTCTTGGATTTTTTGTCATAATGAAGTATTTTGAAATTATCGTCAAAGACGTGATTTGTTGAAATTAAATGTTCTGCATAATGGGATATGATATTTTGTTTGGTATAGCTTCTTTTGTGTTCGTTGATTCTTTTTTGAAAAGATCTGCCTGTTTGGCCTATGTAAAATTTTGGACAAGAACCACAATTGAGTTTATAAATTCCCGATTTTGCTTTTTTGTTACTTTTATTTTTATTATTTTTTATTATGTTAGAGAGTTTATTATTAGTTCTGAAAGCAATATTTAGACCTATTTTAGTTAATTCTTTAGAAATAAACTGTGTAATTTGTCCGGTGTAAGTGATAGTTTTATAACTTTCTTTATTCTTTTTTGGTTTAGGATATAACTTGTTGATTGCTAGTTGATATGTTTTTTTATTAATCATTCTGTCTAAGATATCTGGTTGGTATCCATTGTTAACCGCTATTTGTTTTATTATATTCATTTCTATAGAATAATTCTCTTCTGACATAGGTACATGTAAAAGTCGATGGATGAATGAATTAAAAGCTGCCATTTTGTGTGAATATGGATGATTTGAGTTATTATGTATTACTGTATCTGTATGTGATGGTTTATGGTAAATTGAAAAATTGTGTTTATTATTAATATTTTTAATTGTTAAATCTAAGAAGTTAATTGTTTTTTCTTGTTCAATTTCTATGGTAAATTTAATATTGGAATGGATAGTATTAATATGGTTGAGAAATTGTTGTAGTTGTCTATCTGTTCCAGAAAAACAAACTAATATATCGTCTACATACCTATGCCAGTATAGAAAATATTTACTAATTGGGTGTTTGAGAATTATGGATTCTAAATTATCCATGAAAATTTCGGCTAACAATGGACTTAACGGATTCCCCATTATTAAACCTTCCTTAGCCATATAAAATATGTCATTAAATTCAAAGTAATTTTGATCTAAACAAACTAATAGACAATCTAGGATTTCTTGTTTGATTATTATATTAATTCTATTTTTAGTGAGTAGACCTTCTACTAGACTTATTACTTCATTAGGTGGTATACTCGGAAATAAATTTTGGACGTCAAAAGATATAAGTTTAGCGTTTTTTGGAATCTGTAAGTGTTGAATTTTATTGATAAGTTCGTAAGAATTAAGAATACTGTGTTGTGCTTGAAAGTTGCAATATTTTTGTATGATGTCTATTAGTTTGTTTGATAATTTAACAGAAGGAGCAGTAACAAAAGATACAACCGGTCTAATAGGGAAATTATTCTTATGGAGTTTAATTAGTGAATATAATTTAGGGGCCTGCGGATTCATTAGTATTAAATTTCTTTTTTCGAAATCATTAAAAAGTGAAAGGTCTTTAATAACATTTTTGGTAAGTTTTTGAAAATGTTCTGTTGGGTCAAATTTCAAAATGTTGAAATTATTGATATTAAGAAAATTGATTGTTTTAGAGATATACTGTTCTTTTGTTACCGCTACTATCGATTTACCTTTGTCTGCTCTAGTGAGAATGATGTCTTCACTTTCTATTTTCCGACTTATTTTTCTTGCGGTGTTGTATTCACTGGAAGATTGGTCTCTGCGTTGTTCTAGAGGTTGTGTTTTAATTTGTTTTGCTGTAATATGTTTATCAGTGATGTTTAGGTTGTCCAGTGCAAGTTCGCATTCTACTCCTAGATATTCTCTACTACTATTGTCATCTCTAGGTTTTAAGTTATAAGAAAATCCTTTTTTTCCAGGAGATTGGTTTCTTCTGGTGAAAATGTGGTTTCCGTGAGATTAATAAAACGTTTATAAAACTGGTGATCACTGAACTGTGTGTTTCTAGTTTTTGTTCCATTTTTTCTGGATTTCAACAATATATTAAGTTTCTTTTTCTGTTTTATAAATTTATTGTGGATAATTGGTTCGATTTTTTGTCTTGTGTGCGAATCGTGAATATCAAACTCTATGTTTGTGAGTCTATGAGCAAGTTCGCTATAAATCGTTTTTAAGTAAATATTGTAGATATCTCTTTTATTGTACTGAATTTTTGCGTCTTCTCTTAACCATTTCTTCATTCCATGTTGTTGACCTTTGCTAGCAGATTTGGTGTTGTTGTTGGTCTTCAAATAAATATATTTGGGAAATACATTCAATCTAATGCAACTGTTTAAGAACCAGATGTTTTGTGTGCAAATTCTAGCTCTCAACAGGAGTTTAAAATACCATGTGGCTAAGAAGCTTGTAGAAGCTTGAATTATATTATTCACTGAGGTAGCCGTTACTTGATGGAAATTCATTGTAAATTAATACCGAAGTAAAACAATAGATGTTTTTAGAATTCCACTATATTTATAAACCGTAACAATTGTTTCGACATACAATGTCTTCATCAGACGGATGATAACTTTAAACTAATTTTAAATTAGAACATATTAGCCCATATATACCTTTAGGAGTAGTAAATTACAAGATTAAATTATAAAAATAATAAACACTTAATATTATTGTACAAAAGAAGTGGGTAAAACCTGTCATTTGTGGGTTTTCACACAATTAAAATAAAGATAACAATAAATAAGTTGTACCATACTTAAATGATGGATTAATAATGGGTTATTCCGGATAAAGGTTTAATAATGGGGAATTGTTTGTTTCTATTTGTTGATTTAAGAGGAGATTTGAATTTTTGTATTTGTTTATTTCTAAGCTTTCTAAGTAATTTAATTTCTTGGATTTTTTGTCATAATGAAGTATTTTGAAATTATCGTCAAAGACGTGATTTGTTGAAATTAAATGTTCTGCATAATGGGATATGATATTTTGTTTGGTATAGCTTCTTTTGTGTTCGTTGATTCTTTTTTGAAAAGATCTGCCTGTTTGGCCTATGTAAAATTTTGGACAAGAACCACAATTGAGTTTATAAATTCCCGATTTTGCTTTTTTGTTACTTTTATTTTTATTATTTTTTATTATGTTAGAGAGTTTATTATTAGTTCTGAAAGCAATATTTAGGCCTATTTTAGTTAATTCTTTAGAAATAAACTGTGTAATTTGTCCGGTGTAAGTGATAGTTTTATAACTTTCTTTATTCTTTTTTGGTTTAGGATATAACTTGTTGATTGCTAGTTGATATGTTTTTTATGTGGTTGGTATCCATTGTTAACCGCTATTTGTTTTATTATATTCATTTCTATAGAATAATTCTCTTCTGACATTCATTCATCCATCGACTTTTACATGTACCTATGTCAGAAGAGAATTATTCTATAGAAATGAATATAATAAAACAAATAGCGGTTAACAATGGATACCAACCAGATATCTTAGACAGAATGATTAATAAAAAAACATATCAACTAGCAATCAACAAGTTATATCCTAAACCAAAAAAGAATAAAGAAAGTTATAAAACTATCACTTACACCGGACAAATTACACAGTTTATTTCTAAAGAATTAACTAAAATAGGTCTAAATATTGCTTTCAGAACTAATAATAAACTCTCTAACATAATAAAAAATAATAAAAATAAAAGTAACAAAAAAGCAAAATCGGGAATTTATAAACTCAATTGTGGTTCTTGTCCAAAATTTTACATAGGCCAAACAGGCAGATCTTTTCAAAAAAGAATCAACGAACACAAAAGAAGCTATACCAAACAAAATATCATATCCCATTATGCAGAACATTTAATTTCAACAAATCACGTCTTTGACGATAATTTCAAAATACTTCATTATGACAAAAAATCCAAGAAATTAAATTACTTAGAAAGCTTAGAAATAAACAAATACAAAAATTCAAATCTCCTCTTAAATCAACAAATAGAAACAAACAATTCCCCATTATTAAACCTTTATCCGGAATAACCCATTATTAATCCATCATTTAAGTATGGTACAACTTATTTATTGTTATCTTTATTTTAATTGTGTGAAAACCCACAAATGACAGGGTTTTACCCACTTCTTTTGTACAATAATATTAAGTGTTTATTATTTTTATAATTTAATCTTGTAATTTACTACTCCTAAAGGTATATATGGGCTAATATGTTCTAATTTAAAATTAGTTTAAAGTTATCATCCGTCTGATGAAGACATTGTATGTCGAAACAATTGTTACGGTTTATAAATATAGTGGAATTCTAAAAAAACATCTATTGTTTTACTTCGGTATTAATTTACAATGAATTTCCATCAAGTAACGGCTACCTCAGTGAATAATCCGAATATAATTGGCGCAACACGAATTCTTCAGAAAAATTCATTGTGTCTGAACATACGAGATCGCGCGCGCGACGACAAATGCCTGCTGAATACAGCGAGCGCCAAAACAACACTGAGCTGAGCTGAGCTGAGCGCAACTCGTTAAAAACGCTTCTTTCACTGATACCCACACCATGCAGTCACGCGTGATGGGATTTCCGAGAGAGAGAGACAGCGGAAGTGTTTGCTTGAAGGTCTTGGCGAAACGCAAAGACCTTCTAATTGGCAAGAAAACACTACGATGCTGAATATCGGCGGCGTCAATTCGTTGATCATGGGAAGCAAGCTGCCGAATGCCGCAAGGTACAAGGATTGGGTTTGCGGAACAGTGCTGCCCGCTATTCAACAATACGGGAAATACGAATTGGGACAAAAGGCGAATACATCCGCAAATGCGAGCACAAGCAACGTGTCTGCGTACGATCCGGATTTTGCCAAGCATCAGCAAGATCTACTAGACGCTAAAGATCAAATCATCGCCCAGCTGGAGGAAAATTCAAAAAAAGATCTAGAATTGGCGAGAAAGGATTTGGAGCTTGAGAAACTTCGCAGTATCGCCAACACGTCCCTCCATCAATTTGCCGTGTACGCGTTGATGGCTCAAAAAAACATCGTTCAAAACGACGAAGCCAAAGTGAAGCTGGATAATGTGAAAAATCGAATTGTGCCCAAATTACCCGAAAACCCCGAAAAGGAACATTACGTAACGTTCTACGAATATGACAGTGGCAAAGGAAACAAGCGCGTGCGAACCACACGCACACAATTGAAGGAAGTCGAGGCTCGCGACAAAATCATCGAACAGTATCGTGAAAATCCCAACAAAAAGCTGAAGGGGTCGCGCGAAAAAAAAAACTACGGCTGGCTCAAAGGTGCGTGCTTGGAGCAGGTGGAGCATGTGGAGCATATATATAATCTATATATTATACTCGAGCAAAATGAAAAAAAAAAATTTTCATTTTGGGTGTCTATATATATTCATAAAAAACCGGTGCTCCACATGCTCCAACAAATAAGATGAACATCATGGCCCAAGTTGGTGAAACGACGCACAAATAAGACTGTTTAGACAATTGTATTTTTTTTGCCATTAATGCGAGGTTGATATCGATCTACAAATCGTAAATGATTCTTTTGGGCCCATTTTTTCAAACACCCGTTGACTTCCCGTTTGTCGTGTTTTTTCTGTGTATTAGTTTGTGCAATACGTTCAAACACTTGTGCCAACGTAATAAAATCTTCCTTATTTTGCGTAATCTGTACGTGTTCATCTAGCCAAGCGGAATATTCGTCGTTGTATTGGCATATTTCCTCTTTCCATTCCTTCATTGACGCGGGAACGCGTCCGTAGTGTTGAGGGTTTCTGTGTTGTCGTTGATATTTTTGTTCGCCATATAGGTATTCTCTTGCATGAACGTATCTTGCTCGTGGTCGACAAATTTGGAACGAAAAGGGCACACCGCCATGCGCGCCATAAATGCTTCGTCACTCGAATCGAATTTTGGAAAATCGTTTTCGTTGAAAATCGGCACGATGCCGGCTTGATTGGGGAAACGAAAAGTCTCGGACGAATACATCAGTCTACCCTCGACTACATACTCGCCGCCCGACATGGCCTTCACGAACCCACAGTCCATTGTATTGTTTTTCTTCAACTCGTCTGCCACGAGCAACCGTTTGCCGCGCAATTTATATAGGCCTCCGTCGTTTTGGTCGGCCGTCAGCGTGCTTTGACATAGGAATTTCGTACCTGTGGTGGCATACGAGCCGAACACGCGTTGAAGCAGCGTCATCATCGTTGTCTTGCCGTTGAAACCCGCACGTTTGTCCGTCAACACTAAAAACTCTTTTTCTTTGCGATAACCGGTAAGAAGCCTGGCGAAAAAGTGCAGCACATAATCGCGTTCGTCGCGTCGTGGTAATATTTGTTCGAAAAATTGTAGGACGGCCGGCATGTATTTTTCCGATTCTTCAGCGGAATACGACCAGCCGCAACTGATGGACAGGTAATCGTCGTAGTGAACGTCGCGCCATTCACCCTCGCCGCTGTTGTAATTTTCAAACACAAACGTCCCGTTGTCCAACACAAACAGATCCAATCGGGTGTCGAGCTGATTTAGAAAATTGCAATCGTAAATGTAAGCTTCAAACCGTTTGCGAATACTTTCTATTTGATTTGTTTGGCCAATTGTCTTGATTTCTTTCTCTTCCAAATCGGGTATTTTTTTCGCGAAGCATATTGATGAGGTCTTTTTCAATTACCTGATTCGGCATACGTCGCCAACAATGCGTAACGTCATCGTAACTATAGATTCCCAAATTTTCACCGGCATAACGATATCGCTCATTGACTGTGTCGTTGGAAATGACTTTAAATAATGAAAGTATTTAATCTTCGTGGGCGCGTCCTTTATCGTCGCTCGAATTAATATTTGTTATGTTGTTGTTATTATTGGTAATGTGATTGTTAATAATAAGATGATCAATTTTCAATTGAAAACCGGCGTGTTTGCTCAAAAACTTGCGACACGCTAAGGCGGTTTCGCGCAGCACCGTTTCCAGCTGCTGTTTGTTCGTAGTGGTTTTGTTGTCGGTCAGTCGTAGGTATCGGTGTTTCTGCTCAAATGGATAGACCAGATCGAAACGGGATTCTGGGTCGTTGGTGTCCGCGTTATATTTCACATACTGAATCGTATTTTTATCGATAAAGTGACACCGCGAAGGTCCGTTAAATTTCCGGTCGACGCGCTCCAAAGTGTTTGGAATTTCGACGGTATTAGTCAAATGTGCGAGGAAGAGCAGTTCGGGGTACGTGGTGACACTGGCCCAATCGCTGGCGGTCGACAACTTTTCGTTCTTCATCACCAGTCGTTCGTCGTCGTCGCAACGTTCCAGCTCGGTAATTTTCTCGGGCGGCTCGGGTGGTTTTGTGGTTTCGCACTAATCAAAATCGTCTTGAGCCACGGCGGCAAGGCCATAAGATACGAACAATTCGGATCGATCAATGTGTAGCCCGGCGAGCCCGCTCCGATAATGTACTTGCGATCACTGATAATGTCAATTTTCACCTTTTTCCCGCTCGCTGCGGCGTCGTCTAAAACACTCCCGCTAAGCGCTTGGATGCCCGACGACACGTCCGCGTCGTACTTGAAGTAGATGTGAAGACCGCCACTTTTGCTTCGAACAGTCGGCGTGTCCAATGGTTGGCTGTTGTTGTGTCGGCGGAGAAATTCGTTCCAGGCCTCGACTCCATCGACGAATTTCTCCGGGTCGTCGTTCTTCAACAGGTCACAATCCACAACCATGATGTCGTTCGCTTTGCCGGTCAAAACGCCATAGTACTGGCCGGGCTAATGCGGTTTTGATTCAGTCAATTTCTGCCATTCTCGAATTTTCGGACGTTTTTTGGAGTCGCATGGGAAAGAAATACAGGTAGATAGAAATGCGAAAAATGTAGCAAACATTATAATGTTTTTTTTTTTGTTGGTGTGTATTATTGGTTCTGCGATGTGGCGAAGAGGAGGAGCGTGCAGTTGCCACCACTGCACCATAACTAAAGCTAATCAGCGGAGCGGTGCTCGCCCCTTTTTATAACGCGCTAGAGTACCTTGCGCGTTCATTATCGGACAGTCATCGCAGCGCAACACACGCCGCTGCTACTCTGCGTTACTTTTGCCGGTGATTGCTCTGTTGTCGGAACACCACACAACTATGCAAGAAGATTCATCTGCATCTTTCGCAGCGTATGCTCCCGTGGGCTATCGCAGTCAGTGTGTCGAAGCGAAATTTTACGTCCAATCGAGCGACTACGTCAAATGTGCGGGCTGTTCAAAAAAACATCCGCAGTACTCGGCACCTGTGTCGCCACAAAGACATGTTTGATTTGCTGTGCGGCAAACGATGGACAGAGGCACACGGATGTTGGATCAAAAAACAATGTTTGCACCATCAGCGCAATAGGCGAGATATTCATCGTCGTAACTGGATCAACATTTCCCGGCAAGCACGCAATGTGCAATTCTACGTCGATTTGGAACCATCCATTTTCCACTCATACAACTATGGGCGACAAGACGAGCTTCAAGTGCATCCCGCTACGGGTCAATTGGTGCGTCGACTGTCAACGCTGATGCAATATACCGTGAATGGAAACAAGCGCGACGAGATCGACAGCCTTCGAACCACTGGAACGAACGGAAATCTGTGTAGCAGCATGTGGCTCATGAGTGCCTCCGCTACTGTCGTTGTTGCGATCAAGCGCGATTTTATGGATGTAAAGTTTCGATAATAAAAACCACAAAAAAATTTCAAGATTTGTGTATTGTTTTCTCCACTCGAAAACGAAACTGGATTCAGGTCCAAAAACTCGCGCTCGTAATTAGTGTTATAATGAGTAGCGCGATTTTTTCGAGTGCCTCGCGCTATGCATGGCAAGTTTAATCAAGAGCGCGAGTAAAACAACTCCGCGCGCGCCCGTTGTGTAGGGAAGAAAAAAATACCTGTGTTTCGTTCGATTCGTTTTTATTCGGAGGGCATGACATTTGCCCTCAGGAGTTAAAATGCAAATTAACGTAAGAAAAAAACATACAGAACAAGGCCTCGCATTAAATGTCGCGATCCTTTATTTGCAGTTGCAGCTCTAGTTTTTCCACTGTCAGGCGATGATTACCTGGCATTTTATACCTGCCTGTACGTCGCATTACGCAAAAGGCTTTCTTCCAATATTTGGGAAGCGTAGCCATTCAACACATCGCAAATAGTACCCAAACTGCTGAATATATAGAATTCTCGTTTGACATGGTATGTGGTCAATTTGTTATGTAAAGACTGTTCAAACCCAAAACGATCTGGTGTTTCATACACCCATAGATAACGATAGTCATCCAAACTCGATGTGTTCAACGTATGCAATCGCGTCTCCAAGTTTCCCGTACAACCAATTTTACAGATGTTTTTCAGGGTGTTCTGGCAAGATAAGACTATCCAGACATAAGTACGAGAATATCTTTTGTGGGGGTTGCCGTGAATGAAAGGAAAACCCGCACGAATTTGAATAAATTACAGTAACTAATTTATTTCTTTAAAATCGTACAAATTAAACTTAACAACAACACGTAACGAGCTATTAAATAAAGCGAACAAATTAAGAACAAATGAAACACTAATTAATTATGAGGCAGTACGAGAATGTACAATAATAGACAAAGGAACCAATCGAGAAAACTCCACCGAATTATGACTGTCCGACGAGGTATAACGGTATCGGTAAAGAAAGCGAGAGACGAGAGAGCTTGAATGCTCGCATTGCACCGAGCCTGGCTGACTGTTTCGCCGTAACGAAGACACTGGTCCTTTTTGTTTTGTCAGATGTTTTCGCGTTTTTTCCCTAAGCACGTGGGGTGGAGTGTTCCCTCTTTTGTGCCATTTTAACGGCCCTTGTTTTACCTGCTAGAAATTTCTACGAACAAGTGTTCTTTTATGGTTATCGTCAGGCCCATATCTTACAACTAAACTTAACTAATTCGTGGAGCTGTTGTTTCACAACAGAGGGCTAAATAATCGTTTGTGATTGCGTAGACGTAACCGTGCTGTTGTGCGATATTTAATTGATCTATGGCTGCTTGTAAATTACTGCGAACTCCTTGCATTATATACATGTCTAATGGGCACCAAGCAAAACGTTTTCGCTAGCTTATTTCGGATATGCTAGTTAAATACAAAAAAGGGATAAGAGATAATGTAAACACAAACACAATATTTTTTTTTGTCTTGGACTGTTTTTTGTTGGGAAATATCCCTGCCAATTTTTGTTAAAGTGGATCGGCTGTCTCAACGCTGGAACATTACATTTTGATCTCTAGCTCATGAAACACAAATCCGATGGAGGTCCGAAAGAGCGCAAACGCTAGTTGAACAGTCCTCTTGTAACGATTTATTCTCTTACGAAACTCTTCTCTCAGTGAATGTAATATAACCGGTGTCCCCAAAGAATGCGTTGGACATATATATATATATATATATATATATATATATATATATATATATATATATATATATATATATATATAAGGAGATCGGGGGAGGTACGGGGAGGGGGTGTCCCCCTTGGCGAAAAAAAAAAATTTGAGGCATTTTCCGGGCCTAAAAATCGAAAATTTAGGGAAAATTAGGTGCGGGTAAAGGGGTAGGAAATTGCTTTTATTGGTGTTTAAAAACGAAAAAAAAAGTAAGGAAAGGGAAGTAAAGTGATCTCTTGCCTTTCAAACCTTCTCCTACCATTCAGATTTGTTTGATATAAAAGCTCGGCTTTTCGAACTGCTTGGTATATTCTTACGTCAGTTGTTTAGATTTTAAATCTAAAACTTAAAACAAAAAACTTATAAGAAAATGTCTTTCAAAATACACGTTACTAGCCACTTTTCGTTTGAAGTATATGACTCAAATAATCGACTTGTCTGCAAAACCAATTAGTTAATCCGACGCCAAAAATTAAAATCTTGAGCTAAACGATTTCCACTCGCGCCTTCATTAAGTCTTTTTAATATTTTAACCTTAGTATCCAAAGATAAGGTATTTTTTTACGTTTGTTTGGCATTTTTTTTTTTAACTTTCACACGTATGAACACTTCACTTTAACCTTCAGTCATCAACTGACCCAAATTTGTACAAGCATATCAAATTTCACACGCATATGACCGAATTGTACACACCACGAATAACTCGGTGATTCCTCGTTTTATTTTTACCTTAATGAGCGAAAAAAAAAAAATTTGTAGTGAAAATACAACAAAAAAAGTAAAAAAACTTCCAGAAATTAGAACCCCCTGTTCTAATTTTAGAGCATTTAATTTGGGTTTTCGCCTATTTAGTTCAAAATCATAGAAAAAAAAATTTTCTAGTGGAAATAAAAACCAAAAAAAAAAAACAAACACTTCCAGAAATTAGAACCACAGGTTCTAATTTCAGAGCGTCCAATACATTGAAATGGCCGGTTCTAATTTCTGGACGGTTCGAATATGTGACGGTTCGAATTTGTGAGATTCTACTGTACTCGTGGTAGGCTCTTGGAATTAGATTCTGTTTGCACAGTTTCATTAAGTCTTTTTTCTTTTGAACAGAAATACTCAATCTGCTTGGATAGCAATTCACAGGGTCATTGCGTTTCTCTCTTCCTCTTTTATTGTTTTTAATCATCACCTCAAACTCCTCTTTATCGTAATCTGTCTTTAAAAATATTTTTTTATTGTCACTTTTTCTATATTGTAACCAAACAGCATCACTAAATCTAGTTTTGCTATTTTTATCATTATGCACAAATCGTACATCTTGCGAATTGAAATTCAAAATATCGACATGCATTATTTTTGTTACATTGAATGGATGTGGTTTTATTCTGGCCATTCGCATAACCTGAACCCAACCTTCGTGGGTGTATATAGGAATGTTTTTGGACTTTTTTTCAATTTTAGATTGAATAGAATCGCATTCCATCTGCGTATGACCCGGTTCAAAAAATACATGGTCAATTACTTCTAATGTTGGATGAGTCTTTAATAAATGAAGGCACATTGAAGAAAAGTTAAAATTTTTTTGCTGCCCACCGCAACTGTCCGACATCATTCGGACGTGGGTAATATTTGGATGGGCTGATACGTATTTATAAATACAAGAAGATATTTCAGCACTACCTCTCTTCCCTCTGTTTCATCCCAGGTATAGCACTCAACATTCGCGTTTCCTAAATTATATACTGTTAAATTATATACAGCTAACTTCCTGACATAAAAAAGGGCCTGCTGCACCCTTTGGAGTTGACAGCACTGATTGTAAGTCAAAATTAAAAGATGATGCATTTTCATTCTTTTGGGCCCACTTCTTTATCTTTATTTCTTCTACACCTTGCTGAATTTTTTCTTTCCAGATGTTTATCGTAAGCTTCTTGTTTTAATGATTTTTTAGTTGAGGAGCTTCCTTCAAAGTCAATACACGTTTTACAAATATCTTTTTTAGGTTTATGAAATTTCAGTTTGAATGATTTGAATAATTTCCTGTACGATTCGTAACATAATTTTTAACTCCAGCCTCGTTACCCTTTTCTTTGTATAGGGAATACATGGTTTTAATAGAAAGTTGAGAGCTCAAATATCGGAAGTCACTTGAAGCCCGGCAATAATGTGACTCAACAGCAGGAAACGAAAGAATGTGAGCCTTCATAAAAGCTTCATTTTCTTCACTATTATTGCTACTTATTTTTTTCCCACCCCTGTTATCTGGATTAACAACACCATATGGAGATAATTTTTTAAACGCCCTATTATTAAACCTTCACTTATCCCGAGTGTACAAAGGAAAAATTCTCTGCAAACAGGAAAATATTGGCCATTGAAACTGAGGTGGTATTTTTTTGTGAAGTTATCAGAACATTGATGATTAGGACGATTTCGGCATGGGGGTGGGAGCATCGGTTTTGCACTAATGTGCCTTCCCTTACAATTAATGTATTCTTCCCCTTTTAGTCTGCGGGATCTGTTCAAATTTCGTTTCCACTTTTGTGGATCTGATTTGCGTCGTTTTTTAGGTTCATCTACGTTTAAAATAGATGTTTGAGATGAAGGGTTTTGAGTAGTTGAACAGGTTGTGTTTAAAATTCCAGAGCCACCACGTGAATTATTAGTAGAACAACTTACTAAATTGATGTCCTCCAAATTTTGGCTTCTGTCAACGGCCTCTTTTGACTGAGACGGAAATAAAACTCATATTAATATTCTTCCTTTTAGGAGTCTTTCAGTTCTTATTTTTACCTCCTGCGACAAATCAAAATGAATTAGGCATTTTAAAACTATAATTAGTAACAAATTAAAAAAAAAATGTTTGTTACAAATATTATGAATGATAATAGTTATTGACTTTTACCTTGGAGGTTATTGATGCTAATTTAACTTGAGTCTGATGAATCGGTAACTGAGCAATCATAATGGAAATCCGGATCAAGATCAGAATCATCAGAACTTAAATGTAAATCTGCAGAAAAAAGAAAAACGAAGTTAAACGAAATTCAAGAAAAATTTACTTTGTTTCCATACAGACAATTATTTTATTGTAATCCAGAATCATTAGTAAAGCTTTTACCTTTATTTAAAATATTGAATGCATTGTCTTGACTCGGCTCTTTATCCGTCATCACAATATTGTTATCAAAAGTTAGATGCAAATCGCTTTTCTCATATTCTTCTGAATTCCCTACAATAGAAAAATCCATTGTGTTTTTACATTTTTAATGAATAAAAAATCAACATTGAAATTATCTGCACAGTTCGTTAAAAGTTTATTTAAATTTTTCCTTCTTTGTATCAATCATGGTAATTATGTAAATAAAGACACTTACCGAACTCAGTTGCTTAAAATTCGTCAGGTTTTGTACTCGTAGAAGGAGATAGTAACTTATTATTTTCCCCTTTTCCACCAAAAACTGCCTCTTTCAGAGAAAGCAAAAATAATGCGCGCCGAGTTGTCATATTGTTTGGTTGAAAACAAGCAGTTAACTGAGTGAAGTAGAGGAAATCGTAGAGGAACACAGTCAGGTAAAATAAAAAAGGAAGTGTATCTAAGAACACTAAATTAATTTGTTTCCGAGAATTATTATATTCCGAGTATAAAAGTAAAAACCTTTTATCAGAAACATTCCTGGAAAACACTCTGTGTACACAGCAAAATCGCTCTTATTCAATACTTTACATCATTAGTAGGCAAACAGTTGCCCAAATATTTAAAGTGTTAACTATTGAATATGCCACTATCGATAGTCTGCATTAACATTCTTTGAGTTTACAAAAAAAATTACCACAGCAAACACACGAAAGTGACATATTCAATACTTTGCCATTATGGAAATTTGGTTTTCCCTTCTTATTCCAACAAAATCAAAAACGCGAATGTGGCACATTCGAGACATTGGAACAGATCAGTTCAAAAAATTTGTTCACAGTAACGAATGCAGACTAACGAAATTTTTATTCATTACTTTGCTTTTGGGCAAAGTCAAATAGTCGGCACATTTGACCTTTTGACCATGTATACTTCCCCTTCCACAAAGTGAACTTAGATTCGAGAGTTTGCCATAACGTACATCAGTCCAAGAGCAGCCATTATAGATCGAAAATGAAAAATGTGTTTTTTTCATATTCGATACTTTGCATTTGTATCGACGATATAGGGAGCAGCATCTGAGGGAAATATAAATACTCTTTCATCTGCAGAAGATTCAGGAAATATTTCATTCACAAATCTGGCGATCGTAGACTGATTTGTCTTGTCAAGTTCTTTGCAGGCCACCAAATAGGAAGAAGAAGCCTCTAATCTGAATGCACCCACAATTAAATTCGCAATATAGCGACCACAACTGTCGGTAATTTCATCAGCTGAAATCTAAATAATGTCATCCTTAAGTTCATTACGTATTTCTTCCAGAACATGTTGGTAAATTGTTGGTATGTAATTTTTATGCAGTTTTGATTCAAGCAATATTTTCGCAGAAAATCTTTGAATGTAGGGTTTGTAAGTTTGTGGAGAGGAATATTACTTGCAAGCGATGCTTCACATAAATCCATGCTAAAGTGGTTTTTTGTTTGCCTATAGAAGTGGAATCACTGCTACTTGCTGCTGTTATAAGTTGTCGTGAGCCTTTTTTTGCAATCCTGCGATATGAAGATTTGTCTTGACATGCTGGTCAGTTTGAAACTTTTTTGTGCACGAAACATTTTTCTCGCAAACTCGACAATATAAAACATTTCCGTCGTATGTAAATGTTCCAGGATAATCAGCTACCCACGAAGAGACACTTTTTTGCGGGTGGCATGGTACACGTTAAACTTTAACACGACACGTTAAAAATTGCAAAAAGACTACACTGATGCAAGCGCGTCAACAATAATGTTAAAACTGATATCTTGTTTTAAAATAAAAATTCGTCTTCGAGAAAATTGTTTATTTGATCCACGCTCAAACAAATATTTATCACTTAATATCCCGACCAAGAAACAAAGGAATAAAATACCGTCGTAATTTTGGGTATCCCCTTGGCACTATAACCTAATCGATGTTTAGACTATTGCAGGTAATGTCCCGTCGATAAGATCGGTTCCAGACGGCGATATTAACAATACCCTGAGCAATTCAATTGCCTAGTAATACTGAGAAGTATTGTAAATATAGGGAAAATATGCATCATTACTAGATTTTGGTTAAAATATGCAATAATCGGTGAGAATGGTCTAAATATGCAAATGCATATAATCCGGTCTCTAGTGATAAAGCTTGCTGTAATAAAGTATAGCGTACTGCTCTAGCATACCCCCGTCCAGATGTTATGTGATCAATAGTATTTTCAGTTCAATTTAAGTCCGCATCATATGGGATTTTTTTTAAATAATCAACGCTAAATTAACAATTGGCTGTTTTAACCTATTTAATAAATACTTTATATCAAATACACGTATATTGCAATATTCTATATTTCGGTGTGTCCACGGTTTCGTTCAATGCAACGAATGGTTCTTCTAGAAATTTCTTTGACAGAATTTTTCACAAACTCGGGAGGTGTCTCCTGAACACACTGACTAATTACATTGCGTTACAAATTTTAAAAAAAAAAAAAATTAAGTACCCACTTAAATTTTTCCTGTTTATTTATTCATATACACCACTTATTAAGAATACATAAGTACTTTTTGTCTATCGCGTACTGGTTTTTAGGTACGATAGTTAACAATTTTAAGTAAAATAATTAAGTACAGTGTACACGTAGCTTCATTAAATTTTCCAATAATTCGAATAAAACTGCTAAAAAAACTTATTATTAATACATTTGGACCCAACTAAATATAAAATATATGGTAAAAAGTTTATATTGTACATTAAAAGTTAAAAATATTTAACTTTTTCTCTTATGTTGGGAAATATCTTCTCGTTTTAAAAGCCAGCAGTAGTTTCCCAACATAGCTACGTCCCAACGACCTTGAAAAACCGTTCCTCAAGCCTTTTCACATCCTGATGAAATCGTTCCCCTTGTTCATCACTCACTGCTCCAAGATTTAATGGAAAAAAAGAGAAATGGGAATGGAGGAAATGAATTTTTAATGACATTCGGCAACCCATCTTTTTGTATGCTCTTAACAAATCGTTCACTAAGAGTTCTGCATTCTCGGCTCTATGATTTCCTAAAAAAAACCTTTTATCACGGCTTTTAATAATGTCCATGCGCATAGTTCTTCGTCATTTAGTGTTTGATCAAATTTGTTGTTTTTCATTCATTTCAAAAATACCTTCTTTCAACTTTGCGTCACTTAATCTTGGAAAAATAGATTTTAAATATAAAAATCCTTCGCCATTTTTATCCATCGCTTTCACAAAATTCTTCATTAAGTCGAGTTTTATGTGTAGAGGAGGTAAAATGACTTCTTCGGGGTTGATTAAAGGCAAGTATTTTACATTTGACTTCCCACACACAAATTCCATTCGTTTTGGCCAGTTTTTGATCAAATAGTGCTTATCAGTAGCTCTACTGTCCCACATGCAAAGAAAGCAGCAGTACTTAGTAAATCCACCTCGCAAACCAAGTAACCAAACTTTGAGGTCAGCGCACACTTTCCACTTAAAATTTTTGTATTTAATTAAATCCAATATTGATTTCATATTTTCGTATGTCTCTTTTAAAACAGTTGAATAATAGTCTAAGAGCCAGTGAAAGGCTACCTGTATGTATTTGACCAGACCTAGGGTTTTGTACAGTGAGGCCCCTATACCTACTATACATGACATGGGGAGTCACTAAGCCCAACGCGGCGGACGCCCAGGTAAGGCAGGTATCAATTTTTGGCAAATTTTAAATGTATTTGACCATGTCTGCCGTTTTGCAATTTGAAAATATATTATTATTATTATCGGAAAACAACAATGGCAGACCATTATCGTACGTTTATCATTGCGGCAGACAGTTTTGAAAGTGCTGAAAAAATTAAAGTTTTGAAAGTAATGACCAAATCTGCCATTGATATATTCTATTTACTAGGGTCTTATAAACTCATATTAATCACGGCAGACGTCTTTATTGAGTACACACTTCAGCAGACAACAAAATCTTAACTATTATCCGGTCAGATGTAGGTTTATGACGTTTCACATCAATATGATTTACTTTATCACCGTATTTATATTTAATTTTGTAAACAATATACTAAAATTTATAAGGTTGATGATAAAAAAGTGAATATCTTTTGAAAGAATTTCAAATATCTAGGTATAATGCAGTCAGCAAATAACACAGCCCCACAAAAAAAAAAGTGGGGTATACTTTTGATGCGATATATCAGATCCGTAGTATTTTTGCCCGCTGATCACGAATCTGACGTCAGAATATCGCCATCACATCTCAATTTTTTTCTAACCTCAAAAAATAGGTAAAAATTAGTATAAATTAAGAAAAATGTACTCCTAAAAAATTGATTCAAGCTTTTTCATGAATCCAAAGATGTATTAATATGTATTCGGACACGCTAAGCTAATATTCATCGGTTGGATTAAGCCATACAGTTCTATTTTCTTTCTAACCTCAATAAATCAGACAGACAAATTAAAATTCAACCGATTCTTACCAAATTTGGTACACGGGGTTTTTTTGGGTTGCTGATCATGAATCTGAGGTCGCATTTGCAAAATTCAAAATGGCGGATCCAAGATGGCGGACAAAATTTTTGAAAACCAACCGATTCCTAACAAATTTGGTATACAGTTGGGGAATCCTCTAACCTGATACTCTTAAACCCTAAACCCTGAAACCTTAGACTCCCACACCCTGTAACCTCAAAAAATAGACCTCAATAACCCTGTAACTTTAAAAATGAGACCCAATAAACTCAAAACCAGGACTTTTAAACCATATACTCTCAAATAGTAGACCCTTAAGCCCTAGAATTGCGAAGGTTAGACCCGCGCCTAACTTTCCTTTTTTTGGCTGTATCTTGTTCTTTTTTCCGCGAATGACCTATTCAAAGGCTTTCTGCCCAAACGCTTTTGAGGACTTGTTTCTCTTTTTAGCGACCAGCAATAGTCCGCTAGCATATGGTCATCCCATCGTCCTTGATACCGATTTTCTATGATTTTCAGATCTTAGTGAAAACGTTCCCCTTGCTCCTCACTGTAGTCACCAAGATTATCTGGGAAATCATCGATGTGGGAGTGTGTGGTAAATATTGATGTTGCGTCTGAGCCTTCACTTAAATCTTTGAACATTTCAAGATACTCTTTATGTAAATACCTTAGAAAATAACATCGTCCTCGATTGATGACATTCTCTTCAATTAAATGACAGATTTCTTTATAAACAGTTTCATGTACCTCCCGGGAGATGTGCCATGAAGTACGGACAGGACTTTTCACGAGTGATCTTTTCTGATTCCTAAAATTTTGCCAACAAACATCGTGATAGTATACTTCAGGAGAGAGAACACTTTGTATTTTAGTCAAAGTTTCATTATAAATTTCAGTATCTGCCTTAAAGTTTTAGTAGAACACTCTTTTCAAATTGATCCTTCCCTGAAGTGCGTAATGGCTCAATTTTGGACCGATATTGTTTCTTTTTTTTATTACAAAAAAACACAATTTTAAGTTTGCTGAAGCTACAGTATCGGAAGTTTGAACAGTCGATGATTTTCCTGAAACTTCAGATGGTCTTTCCTCCAACGGCTGTTCAGCTTCAGCATCAATTTCTTTTGTCTTAGGAAGGTTTACATCTTTTACCAGGGAATAATCATCTACAATTGTATCCTCAATTATTGAGCTATCAGCTGACGTAGATGGTTGCTCTATTGCAGACGAAAACGCACTGGGCTGTGGTGGAACCTTTTTTTTAACATCCGTCGACAAAAAAATGTCTTTTCAATGCTGTGAATGTCTTATAACAACTACTATGATATGCTGAATCATAAATTTAGTCCGGTAAGATAGTATCTTTATATTTTAATTTATGAAATTTTCGTAACCTCAAAATCTTTTTACATTTTGACATAGTCTCTTCTGAGAAAAGCAGTAATTTATCAGTTTTTACCGTGTCACAAAAAGCACACTTCAGTTCTTTTTTTTCACTCGACATAATGTCAGATAAATTAAATAAATAATAAACTTTAATACATTTAAAAAACTTTAACTTTAATAATTTCACGAAACACGAGGTATCTGTATTTAGGTTCACAAATATACTGAAAACATCTGGCAAAAACCGTTAGGGTGGGAATACAACTTGGCCCTCTCAGGTATAAAATCTGAACTATTCGAATGCTAGTAACTTTACAAGAAAATACTATAGGCTAGAATGAGTACAATAGTAATCCATAGGGGAAAAACGAAGGATAGCTACAGACAGTCTATGCATACATCTAACCGGATAGTAGTTAAGATTTTGTTGTCTGCTGAAGTGTGTACTCAATAAAGACGTCTGCCGTGATTAATATGAGTTTATAAGACCCTAATAAATAGAATATATCAATGGCAGATCTGGTCAATTACTTTTAAAATTTTAATTTTTTCAGCACTTTCAAAACTGTCTGCCGCAATGATAAACGTGCGATAATGGTCTGCCATTGTTGTTTTCCGATAATAATAATATGTTTTCAAATTGCAAAACGGCAGACGTGGTCAAATACATTTAAAATTTGCCAAAAATTGATACCTGTCTTACCTGGGCGTCCGCCGCGTTGGGCTTAGTGACTCCCCATGTCATGTATAGTATGTATAGGGGCCTCACTGTACAAAACCCTAGGTCTGGTCAAATACATACAGGTAGCCTTTCACAGGCTCTTAGACTATAAGCCACTGGTATTGACGGATATTTATTACCATTATGAAGTAAAACTGCCTTCAGACTTGTTTTCGAACCATCAATAAAAAGACGCCATTCATTTGTATCATAGGGAATTTCTAACTCACCCATCAAAGATACAATGTCATTACAAAAACATATGTTTTCTGAACTAGAGTAAAAAGTTGCCATTTCTTTACTTCGTTTTCGTTGTACAGATATTTTTGTATCTGATGCCAACAAGTGCCATTCCTGTAGTCTTGATCCAAGTAATTCGGCTTGTCTAACAGAAAAATTCAAGTCCCGTATCAAATCATTTAATTCCCGTCGTTGAATTAAATGCGGTTGGCATAGATCACTTGAAGAGGGTAAAAAGTCTGAATCTTGCTTGTCAACTTCCATGTCTTGTCCATCGTTATTTTCATCGCTTGGTATATCTAACTCGTCAGTTTGACTTTTCTTAGGAGGCAAAGGAGGAGTCATGTCTTCACTATATGGTATTGGTTTTGATACAGAATTCACAGAAGGGTACTCGATATTATGCTTAATTTTCTTCAAAAATCCTCGTACATCAGTCATGCAGAAGTAGCAATCGTTAAAATGATTACTAGGTTCGCGCCACACAGTCGGTACTGCAAATAGCATAGATGTTTTTGTTTCCGTTCAACCACGACAGGAGAGTAGCATAACATGATACACAAAATAGTTGCGGAATCCAGGGTTTATCTTGATGTACAGTACGTCCAAAATATAGAAAATACGCAGTACATACTTTTTCAGATATTTTTTTTCCTTGAGACTTGAGAATGTACTGTCCACACACGTAACAAAACTTGTTTGGTGAAGTTTTGCACTGACGGCGACTACTTTTTTCAGTATTCATCTTTAAAACTGTATTATTACACTCTTAATCAGGTAATCTCAAAGAAACTAACAAAAAATGAACATATCCTCTCGATAGACTATCTAGCGATTACATTTATTAATATGAACAATATGAGGGTAGGTTAAGAAAAGGTTATCGGTGTGTACCTTAAAAACAAGACGTGATAGAAATAAAAAACATCCACTGCTTACACACTATAACTAATCGGAAACTATAATAGCAATCAGTTTTTCGGGTACCAAAATCATGTCACGCAGTGTTATTAGATAGGAAATTAAAAAAAAAACATACTAATACTTTGTGGCATAATCCTTATTTCAGCACATCTTCTTGGCATGGACTCAAGAAGATTGTGAATAAAATCTTCGGAAATTTCATTCCATGCTTCTTCCAAGGCTTGGAATAATTGATCTTTATTTCGGAACTTATTGGGATTATTTTGTCTAACTTTTCTGTCTAGGTGCTCCCACATGTTCTCGATAGGATTCAAGTCCGGACTTTGAGCTGGCCACCTCAGAACCTGCATTTGTTGAGAGGTGAAAAAATTTTTAACAATTTTTGAAGTGTGCTTAGGATCGTTATAATGCTGAAATTTTCAAATTAACAGCAGATTATCCTCGACATATGGAAGCATAATATTCCTTAAGATGTTTAGATAATATTGGCTATCCATGATCCCCTCTATCTTCACCAGTGGGCCAACGCCGTGACCGGAAAAACATCCCCACACCAAGACATTACCACTTCCATGTTTGATTCTGGGTGTAGTGTACTTAGGGTTAAATCTTTCATTCACTGGACGTCTAACCCATCTCATACCATCTGATCCAAATAAATTAAATTTACTCTCATCCGACCATAAGATGTTTTTCCATTGATTGTAGGTCCATTGTAAATGCTCTGTTGCGAATCTCAAACGAGCTTGTCTATTTTTCGTTGAAATATAAGGTTTTTTGACTGGTCTCCTGGTCTTTAAGTTTGCGTCGCATAAACGTCTTCGAATAGATCGCATTGAGAGAGTAATGTTGGGGTATGCCTTTTTTATATCTTCAGCAGAGAAAACTGGATTTTCTATAGAACATCTTCTAATCAGCTTATCAGTTCCAGATGTTGTTTTTTTAGGTTTACTTGGCTTAGGAGTGCTAGTAGTAGTGCCTGTAGCTTGCCACAATTTGATTTGTTTACAAACAACACTTTTATGTAGATTTTTTTTTGTCCTTAGCAATTGTCACTTGTTTCACTCCCGCATTGTGCTTCTCAATTATAAGTTTTTTTATTTGTTGTGATAAGTTTATACCTCGAGGAATTTTGGTAAGTAACTGAGCTTCGCAACACTGCAAAACGAACTGCTTCGAACGAGAACTATTCAATTTATAATTTATACATAAAAAGTTTCTCCATTTATGTCCGCAAGAAAAAGAAACATTGTTTACTAATCACATTCCTTTGATAAAATTCTAAGTTGTTTTTACTCGTATATGCATTTATTACTCAGGATAAGATAAACATTTTTAATACATAGTCGCACAAAAATTTGGAATATACAGTAGAGACTCGATTAACCGGACTAATTGTTGTCGTTAGGCATTCGGATAATCGAAAATCCGGATAATCGAATGTATGAAGAAAAGCGGTTTTTGTACATATGTATTATTGCATAATACATAATGCTAGGTAATTATTTAAAACAACAAAAACAAATTAAACTTATTAACAAAAATCCATGTTTATTAAGAAATTATTAAGAGATGACATATTTTTTTAAATTACTAAAATACTGCAACCTTAATCATGAAATAATATACATATGTATGTACATATTAATTTAATTTGTTTAAAATATTTGGTAATTTTCATTTGGTAATCAAGAAATAAAATATGTATTTAGTTTAAAGGGTTAAAATATTTAGTAATTGTCATTTGACATAAGCCAGTTTTTCTCTTCATTGCTGCTACATCACGAATTCGTTTTGGCCGTAGTAAACTCACAGTATCACACTCTGTTTGTTTTTCGAACCATTTGAGAGCTGTTTCCAGGGCCTGAAGTGCTTCCGCATGAGATGGTCCTGCATCATTTTCCACATCTACGTTTTCTTCTGTTTCATCTTCTTGCATTTCCTGCTCTTCGTTTACCTGCAATATGTTTTCAACAATTTCGTCATCCGACATAATCTGAAAACCTTGATCATTACTGTTAAACTAGCAGTACACTCTTGCCAAGATCACTCGTCGAGACATTCGCCGAGGCGGCTAGACGCGAGGGGTGGTCCAGTTCACTCTCTTGTTTACCTCGTCCAATGTCCTCGAGACAAAAAATTTGCGGAGAAGGTGAGACTCGAGTGGTGTTGAGTACACTCTCGCTCCTCGCCTCTTTACTAGTCTCGCCCGAGAGGGCTGCGGTGGATTGTTTATTAATTGTTTGTATTTTTTAAAAAAGCAACTTCCATTGCAAATGGAAGTTGCCAAATTCGCTGCCTCTGTAGCTGTATGTGCGTATGCACATTACAATTATTTGAGTATTTTGCATAAAAAAAAGACCAAAAAGTCGTGGAAAAAAAGAAGATGGTGGATTACTGCTATTCATCGAAATAGAACAAGGTAATTACTAATTACTAATACTAATGTACTCAATTAATAATTAATTAAAAACAGTTAAGAACTTATTTAATTTGGATTTGTAGGCTCAGCATGGAAAAACAATTGTCTGAATTACTTGTCGAGAATTCTGGGGAGTTTGAGAATTTCATGCGAATGTCATATATCGACTTCGAGTATTTATTAAATCAAGTCTCGTATATTATTTCTAAAAAAGATACCCAAATGAGAGAGGCAATACCAGCAAGAGTACGACTTGCAATTACTTTAAGATATTTAGCCTCTGGAGACAGCTACAGGAGTCTACACTTCCTGTTCAAAATTTCCAGCGAACTTATTTCGAAAATCGTACCTGAAGTATGTTCTGCTCTGAATAAAGTACTCAAGGATCAAATAAAGGTAGGAAAATATTTGTACACTGTTCTTTATTAAAAATACGTCACACAAGGAAATAAAGCTGACAAAATAAACTAGAGTTCATGAACAGAGGTTCATAATAGGTTCAAATCAAATAAAATTATTATTTATTATTTTGGTGGTAAAAATGTCATTATCATTGCTTGGTCAATGATATTATCATTCTCCTCACTCTGTACTGCATAACCACCGTGTTGGTAGTCAGTTCCAGAGCTTGAGGAGTGAGGTGATACCGCCTGATGATATATGGGAGTAGGAGGGGTGGAATACCGGGGCAAATTTTGGTTTCTATTCACAAGCATCCCGTGCATTTGATATATGAGTGATTCTCTCTCATGCTCTGGTAGTTTTCTCAACTTTTTAGCCAGCATTTTTGCAAATAGATCACAATCATCTTCTTCCTGAAGTGGTTTTTGTTGAGTGATAACATGGCTTAGCATATTAAGTGCATTGTTCATTTGATTTCCCGCTTCCTGAAGTTCAGGGGGTTGTTTGCGGCGGCGAATTGTTTGCTGAGAATTTGATGGAGTTTGCTGAGACTTTGATGGTTCATTATCACCCTTTGTTGAAGGGCATCTTGCTCCCCCTTGCTGACTATCTTCTTCAAGTGAAATCGTTGGATCAGTCTATAACAGAATAAAAAAGCGAAATAAAATACAAACAATTCTTGAAGTTTGCTAGTGTGTCCTTTTCCACCGACACCAAAACTCTCCATTAAAATTGTATGTTTATTTTTTACAGCTTCCTTCAAGTCAAGAGGAGTGGTTAGAGGTGGAAAAAGGATTTAGCGATAATTTTCCACATGCTATAGGATCGATTGATGGAAAACATGTCACAATACGGGCTCCTCCTCACACGGCAACGGATTATTATAATTATAAAGGGACATTTAGTATTGTCCTATTGGCTGTGGCAGACAGCAAATGTAGATTCATTTTTGCTGACATTGGTTGCAAAGGTAGAATTAGTGATGGTGGTGTTTTACGCAACTGCAATTTATGGAATCAGATTTGTAATAATAACCTAAACTTGCCAACCGAGCGACCTTTACCTGGGTCACATGTTCCTTTGCCCTACGTGTTTTTGGCCGATGGTGCTTTTGCACTAACTACAAACATCATGAAACCTTACCCAGGCACACATGCATTAAACTCGTCTCAGCGGATATTTAATGAGACATTATCACGATCTCGAGTGAAAGTTGAGAACACTTTCGGAATACTTGCTGCTAAATTTCAAATATTTGGAAAACCAATCGCTCTATGCCCAGAAAAAGTAAACATTGTTACAATGACATGCATTCTACTTCACAATTTTCTAATAAATAGCAAAAGCTCTCACAATATTTATACCCCTCCGGGCACCATTGACGAGTATGACGTCAATGGCATTTTGCACGAGGGCTCTTGGAGACAGGAAGTGTCAGATACTTGCGCCATAAGGCCGATTAAACCAGTCCCACGAAGACCAGCAACGAATGCTATAAAAATTAGAGAAGAATTTACTTCATACTTTTTTAAATTTGGATAATCAGTAAGTAATTTTACTGATTTTTTATAATTTTTTAGTTCGTTTAATACTTATAGTTTTTTGTTGTACTTAATAAATTATATTGTACTTAATAAATTATATTAGCAATAAAACAAAATTTAAAAAACTGATGATTAACTTTTAACTTTACTTACCGTTTCCTGTGTGCTAATCGTTGGATTGCAGTCGTATATCCGCCCAAGAAAAGACTCCATAAGATCATAAGCATACCAAATTGGCTTATAGACATCTTCCTCTCCTGCTCCTGATTTTATGGAGGCCTTTTTTTTACGTAGATGACCCCTAAAGTCGCCATCAGAGATTCTTTTCTCTTTTTTAAATCATCCACTCCTTCAACAAGATAATTACTTATTCGCAGCCAAGCATCACTAACTTTTTTTTTATTTTTATGATGAAAATGTGCAGGATCCCAAATGCATGGTTCCCTCTGATATGCTTCTATAAATTTTAAATTGAAATCATTTGACGAATCCATATATATATATATATATATATATATATATATATATATATATATATATATATATATATATATATATATATATATATATATAAATAAATATAAATAATTGAATTATTTAATATTAATATATTAGAAGTAAGTATTAAATTAAAATAATTGCTAATTAAAGAAGATTGCAACAAAACAAATTGAAAGCAAGTCAAGACAAGAGTGAACTGGAGGTGCTCTTGCCTCTCTGTCTCGCCCTCCGTTTCCTTTGACTCGTGTCAAAAAAACCCAGTGGACCGAGAGCACGAGGCGAGGGGACCCGAGGCCTACCCAGTACATTCTTGGTTCGAGAGGCCAAGGCGAGACAGGCGATAGCACACGAGACTGGCCAACACGAGGCGAGAGCACAAGTACACTCTCGGTCTCGGCATGTCTCGGCGAGAGTGTACTGGTAGCTTTACAAGTGAGCCACTCTTTCATATCATCAGCATCACATTCCTGGCACGTTTAACATTAGCTCATTTATATCCTTCAAAATAGAATCATCCGTATTGGTTATTGAATTTTCGTTCTCCCGCATTAGTACTCTGTTCCAAGCTTTGCTCAAAGTCTTCCTTTCAATCAAATCCCACGCATCTACAACCAAGTAACAACACTCCTTTAAATTCATTTGCTTGAAAAATGACAAAACGACTTCTACGTCATCTTCATCAACAGATAACAATCTACGTAAAAGTTGTTTTCTATAAAGTTGTTTTAATGTTTCAATAACACTTTGATTCATTGGTTGTAGCAAGGATGTCACATTAGGGGTCAAAAATGTTACTTTAAACTTTCCATTTTCTCTCTCCAACAGTTCAGCCGTAGGATGGGTTGGCGCGTTATCCAGTAAAAGTAGGACATTTCCTTGTTTGCCAATTTCGTTTTGATATTGTTTTACTTCAGGGGCAACACCACTGCAATGCCCTAAAAAAAAGCGCTTTTTCGACAATTTTATTTTGATGGAAGGAAATGAAACAAACTAATAATATGTGGGAAAGTACGTATTGAAGAAATTCACGAAATTTTTTGAACGAAAAATATTACAAAATGGTGGCTTGGCAGCCATTCTCCCGAGGCATCTTAAATTTCAGGCGCTCTGCGGCACGCAGTGTAGGTCACGTAAATTTGCACCTGGAAAAATGAAAAAAAAATACATTAATCTACAATGGTATAGCTAGTATAATACGTAGGGGATTTTAGAAATATTGATTTTTGAGTGATTGGCGAGTATTTGAATAATGTTCATTTTTCGACTAAAAAAATGACAGTAATTTGGCAATACAAAATTTTTGACGCAACGTATCGAAAATCCGCTACGTATTGTACTTCGAAATATTGTTTTGAATGTAAAGTAAAAAATTCGAATGAAAATATTGAAAATTGTTCGAGTTATGCTGCGTGCCGCGGTGAAAAAACGTGTTTCGAGAAAAACGAGTTTAAAGGCTTTGCCACACAGAACGCGTTATAACGCAGCGCTCAGGGAATGCGCGTTGGCCTTGGCGTTCGGCGATATGGTTACGTGACACACACGTTCTATCTGGGCGGGCGATCCAGTATTGTGTGTTTGTACAGTAGGTTCACTGAATTGAAAGCAATGAGTAGTTCTGATGAGGAGGAAGCTCTGCTTCTTCTAGCTCTAATTTTTAAAAAGAAAAACTGAAATTTTTCTAAAAATTTTATTTATAAAAATTTCTAAAAAATCGTACTTTAAAAATTGTATTTATAATTAAAAGGTCTTTTGCAATGCCTGCTAGGCATTGGTGGTTGTTCCTCAACATGCAGTGCGTCTGGGGCAGCATCTTCCAGTGGTATTTCCAATGCGAATTCCAATATTGATTCCAGATATTTATTTAGAGACCATTCATTGCTTGATGTTGAGGGCTCCATTGAAAATGTCATTTCTGTCAATGTTGATTGCTCTATTAACGATGCCATTGCTGTCGATGTTTGTGGCTCCATTGGCGACGTCATTCCTGTTGATGTTGATTGCCCCATTGCTGAGATTAAGGGGTTGTTAGTGAGTGGTGCGGAATTGTAGATTGTATCCCACCTCTTAGAAGATTCGGCACATTTTCATCTTTCGGTTGAAAGTCGTAAATTTCCGCACCATCATCCAGGAGAGCGAAAAGCACTGTTGAGTCAATTTGTTTACAAACTATTACAACTTCTTTGGGAATACCCCATAAACGTTCTAAACTGCACAAAAAATTAATAGGCGGCCAAATAATTGTCTCGCCCGAGTACATCGAAGAACACTCATCTTAACTTTCCCTCAGGTTTCTAGGTCCAGGTATATGACGTTTCACATTTTTCTTAAGGTGATCCCATACATGTTCTATCGGATTCAGATCCGGGCTTTTTGGTGGCCATTGCATAATCGGTATATCAACTTGATTAAGATAATCTAGTACCTCCCTAGCCACGTGAGGTCGAGCGTTGTCTTGCATAAACAGGAAATTGGGCCCCACAAAATGACCGAAAGGCATCACATGTTCTATTCTATTACAATATTCTCAAGATAGTAGTAAGCATTCATGGATCTCGTACGGACAGGAACATAACAGAGCTACCGCCGAATGGAATCCTTGCAGAGATATTGCAAGGAGCAAACCTCTCTCCTGGTCTTCGCCATACTCGCTTACGACCATCTGGATGTTTTAGACTAACCCTAGTTTCATCTGTGAAGAAAACTTGTTTCCAATCATCCACAGACCAGTTTTCGTGCTTTCGAGCAAAACATAACCTGGTAACTGTGTTCTCTCTAGTAAGCAAGGGCGCAGTGGCTGGTCTCCTACTGTTTAATCCAGCTTCATTTAACCGTCTTCTAACTGTTTTAGAAGAAATTGTGACGTTGCGAACAGTTTCGAGTTCGTTTCTTATTATAGAACTAGTGACAGTCTTGTTTCTTAAAGCATATTGTCTTATAAAACGTTCATCTAGGTCGCTAGTGCATCATTTTCTCCCTTGCCCTAGCCTTCTAGAATAAGTTCCTACTTCATTCAAGCGTCTTACCATACGACTTATTGTGGAACGATGTTTGCCTAACAAATTGGCAACATAGCTCTGACAATATCCCTCGTCCAATAAAACTGAGGCTCGCACTACCTCGTGTTCAGTTAAATTCCTTGTTCGATTTATTTTTCTAATTCTTCGGGGTCAAAAATAAAACAGTCTACCACAAAAACGTATTACTTTGAAAAAGGAACAATTTATAAGCTTACTTTTAAAGAAAATCTATCGCATTATTACAGAAAATTGTTAAAAATTCTTTAAAACTGTAAATCTAAACGAATTGTTTTGATTTCTGTCATGAACAACGAAACAAAATATGCATAGCCTAGTATTCAAATACTCGATAAACTTTAAAACTGACATAAGAAAAAGATAAATTAATTTTCAGATTGTTGCGTTAATTGTGTCCAGGAATTTATTTAAGAATTTCGTCTATTAGTGCACCATCATCGACACTGGATATATAAGTTTTTAAATTTGGAAAATATTTATATGTGTTTGTAGTAATATCGCTGATAAATAAATCTATTTTTAATTTGAATGATTTCCAGGATTCGTATAAATCCAGAACTGTTTTGCCTGAACCTTGTAACTTTAAGTTGAGTTCACTGAGATGGTTCATAATATCAGTAAGAAACATTAACATACAGATCCAGTTCTTATATTCTAGTTCAGCATAAGCATCCACTTGATTTTTTTCAACAAGAACGATTTAATTTCGCCCAGACATTGCACAAATCTAGAGAGCACTTTACCACGGCTGAGCCAGCGCACATTATTGTGCAATGGTATATCTGAATATGCACTTTCTAATCCTGCAGAAACGCCTTAAATTGTCTATGGATCAGTGAAGAACGACCGACAATGTAGTTAACTATTTTAACTACCCTATCCATCACGGATTTTAAACTTCCAGCGGAGATTTTAGCGCACAAAATCTCTTGGTGAATTATGCAATGAAAATTCAAAACTGATCGACCAATGCGTTCAATAAATCAATGTTCCGCTTTTCAAAATGTTTAACAAATTCTGAAAGTATATCCTCTCCTCTTGTAGATCTCTGCAATGGGAGCAGACAAATCAGCTCTTTATACACACTGCCATCAAAATATCGCGCAACGATTGCCAGACGGGCAATGTCATTAATATCGACACTTTCATCCGATGCTACACTAACTACAAAACTCCGCTTGATAGCGTCTCTTTGCTGTTTTTGGACATTTTGTGCCATTTCGATAATTCGTCTCTCGATGGTCCGCGCGTAATCTGTGGTCCATGAAGTTTGAAATGATCGAACGTCTACCTTCTGTTTCTTCGCGGCCATAACACAACGTAATTTTAATTTTTAAACTTTTAGACGACTATTGACTGGAACGGATGTAATTGACTCGACATAAGACTTGTGTGTGTTTATATATTAAATACAAATCATTCGATATTTGCATTTTTTAGAAATATATACTAATTACACAAGTTTATCAGTATAAATGCAATTTAATTTGGAAAATTACCACTTAATGATGTATGGGGTCGACTAGTCGCTAAAAATCTCAAAAATAACAAAAACAAATGGATTAATTTTATAAAATGATAAGAGGTAAAATGTCGAAAACATGTTTATAATAACAAATATCTGGTGATTGGAAAATTTGTTCTGACTTAATTAGCGCTATCTATTACTTAAAACAAAATACAAAATAATAATATCTGGGGATTGGAAAATTTGGTATGACTTAATTAGCGCTATTACTTAAAAACAAACTGCAATATATAATAATAATAACAAAATCTGGTGATTGGAAAAACAGTAAAAGTATCAGAGAAGTCAATTTTATATTAGTTTTATAAATATATATTTAGATGGTAATTTATCATTTGTTTAACATTGTATTAAAATTTATTTTTTAAAACAGCTCGATAGATTTACAAATAGTTTAGATAATTGTTCAATTAACTTATTATTCTTATTATGATTGCAATAAATACTACATTGGATGCATTTGTTTGACGTCGACAACGATGACAATTCTTCATTGACGACTACCTCTTGTACCAATTTCAAACAATTTCAGCACTTCTTGCACACTTTTCAGCATACCTTTTTTATGTCATCCCAATTATTACATTCTCTCTTACGAATCCTATTTGGCTAAGTAGGTTAAGTCCCCAGTTTTGCAGTTCTACACACAACATATGCAGGTTCTAATCCTACTACAGACATCACTTTTTTTAACTCATTTAATTCAAACACACTATTTACATACACATATATGCCGTTGTGACGTCAGATTTCCTCTTCAAGACATGCCAAAAGGGCACTGATCAACCAGCACTGGACTGTGACGTCAAGACTTCTTCGGCTCTTAACACATCTAACACCTATTTACACCTAGGAAGTCAGGTAGAAAGGTCAAAGGTCAAGAAAAACGTAACTAATTCACTTATGCGGACCAAGAACCACCTTCTTTAACACAACTTCCAGAAGATTTCAGCCAAACGACTGAAACCTCCTGAAATACACTTCTTCGGCTACTGGGCAAGGTAGGTTAACTTTCAAGGTCAAATCGGCCCCAGAACCCCGCTTGCTATACTACTGTTATATTGGACTTCCAAAGAGTTTTTTGGTGAGCTTGCTGCAGTTAAAGGTTATTTGGGTTGGTATAGACCGATATTGAAACGAGAATCGTGATCCGCGAGCACAATATGGAATTGTGGCCAGGGTTCTGCACTGCCATACAACAATATGAGGTACATATCGTGTTAAAAGACTTTATTTGCCATATAGCAATCATATGAGCTGAAGTTATGAATAACTTCATTTCATATGATGACCTTTATGGCAATTAAACCCTTAGCTTAACTCGGTATGTTGCTCATATTGATGTATGTAAGTTAAGAATCCTGACCACAATTCCATATTGTGCACGCGGAGCACGATTCTCGAATCAAAATCGGTCTATATAGCATGCATCCAAAACTCCTTGGAAGTGCAATAAACTTCCTTAGGCTTATATTTATTAATATTCAAACCAAATTTATTACACGTCTGAATGTCCCAGTTAGAATCTTTATCTGTCCATTCACCTAACTGGTTCAATAATGGAGGCTGCGGGATGACAGATTTAGGCGCTGATTTAACAGAACTTCGACAGCCAAATATCAATATTAAACAATTTTATGCTATGCATTATCATCTTCTAATTCATAATTATCATTAGCGTGCTCTAAAACGAATTCTTTTTGCAGGTAATTGACCATCGTGCTCTTTTTAATAATGCATATGAAGTTTTGTAATGCAAGTATCTTGACCATGTACTTCAAATAAAACCTCTAAGAAGCAAGTCTGACACCAATATGACTTATCTTGGAAATATAATAGAGTGTTCTGAACATCGTCCGCGCTATGATAGTGGCCGTTAACAATAAATAATCTTCTATTTTTAGCACATCTAAATGTTTTAAAATTATTATAACAAGATTTACATATGAAAAATTTATATTTTCTAACAATATAAAGATTAACCCACATTGATACAGCTCTAGTTCTCAAACGATTATTTAATTCTATATAGGGTTTAAGCCATGATGATTGGTTAAATTTTAAAATTTTATGAATATTTCTTAGTATTAGACCATTATTTAGAGCTTGTTTGAGGTTTCGATAATGTAAAATATACCTTTTCTTATAATGCAGAGTACCCATTAATTTTTTGAACTTTGAGTGTGGTGGAACGTGATGTTCAGGACAAAATGGAAAATCCTTATGATAGTCATGCAAGCTTTCAGGGTAATCTAAGTCAACTTCTAAAATATAGCCAATGGGTGAGTTATCTTGTACTGAAATTACATCAAAATTGGTGATGTCATCAACCCATTCGAATCCTCCATATGGTAATGGTTCTATCATAACTCTTCCATAGAGATTGTTCATGTAACACAGGTAATTAGAGGGTTTAGAAGAATCAAAATTAGTCATGTATTTGTTATTAGCTTCAGAATATCTATTAACACAGACAGAAAGTCCTCCACGTATACCTTGTTCTATGAACATGATTTAATCAATATCATGCAGCAATTCCAGCTTACAATTACAGAGCTTCAGCATGCAATCCCACGCATAACTCGGCATGCTATGATACCATACCGGATCAAGCTCATGAGATGCAATACAATTAGTTCAAAAATTCTCAAACACATCTGTTAGTCCTAAAATGTCAGTTTTTAAATATAAGTCTGAATACTGTCCTAAATCTTGAATCTCAAAGGAATTCCACACATTTTGTGCATGTAAATAATTTTGTTTGCTAATATTCGAGTCCTCCAACTTATTATAAAAGGCTTTAATCGGAGGTAGCGCGGTTTCTTTCAGCTTTTCCAAATTATCGATGTAATCATAGCAAAACACTCCTTTCCGTATTAATAACTCATATTGTTTATCATCTAAGGTTGGAAATTCAGACCTCAAATTACTAAAATCTTTTTTTTCCACTGAAGACATCAAAGTATCAAGCTAGGTGCCAATAAATCTAAAGGAATCTATGAATCTAAATCGAATGCAATTTTCCCATTGTTTATAATATATAAATGAAATATATTTTTTTTCATTAGATGGTAAAACGTTTACATACCCCTTCTTGGCAAGACCCTTAATTATAAAATGGGAATCATAGCCAGATAAATTATGAAACACCACGGGAACTATAAACGATTTGCGAAAATTTAAGTTACAAATTTGATGTACCATCCCCCTAAACAACCCTGTAAAATGATCATGATCACGCACGATTTTATCACTTGGTTTATAAATAATTCACCACATATATGGCAATGGATTGCGCTACTTAGATCTGGTGAATTCATAATCGGTTTGATGTCTTTAAATTTAGAATAAATAACATCTGATAAAAGAGTAAGTTCATTAATAAACCAATCCATACAATCTAACCCTCGATAACTTTTGAAATAACTTAACGTATTATCATATGAACATTTTAGATAATAACCAGCACTGTTGGCAATATGTTTTTGATATTTTTTTGTTGTCACCCCAACATTATAATCAGCAGGTGCTAATAGGCATTCAAAATCAGCGTAAATAACAAAAGGATTTCTTTGTTTATATGTATAGTTTTTAAATTGAACATATTGATTTTTAGGGAATGACATTTTGTATTCATTTAATTTGACACATAGCTCTTCATGCATATTTAATTTTTCGAGTGAGGAAAAATAATTTAAGCATCTATCACAAATGAACTTTTTTGATTTTTGCTTAGTAAGTTGACTACTAACTAAACGCGAAAGATTTTTTTAGTGTCAGTTAATCGCGCGAGGATAACACTAAAAAATGAATTTCTATCGTGCTTAATTAATTCTAGGGCATATACGTTAACGGAAATTTGGTTAGATTTTTCAAATTTAGAAATCTGGTTTAATGCCATTGGAGCTTGTAAATTATCTGTAATTAACCCAGATTTATAATGTCGATAGGAAGATGTAAGTTCAGGATGATTGTTGTTTGGAAACAAAGCGCCCATAATCGACCAGTAAAAACAAGCATGATCATTATTTTTAATATTAAGGCACGCTCGCTTTGTTATTATTTCATTGGGTAGTTTAATATAGGATGAACCTCCTGAACCCATTTCATATTTATTAATATTTACTTCCAAATAAATTATTTTTTGTAAAGCAAACCCCGATTTACCCCCTTCGAATTCAGATAATTTATTAAAAATTTTATCACAAACGTTTTCAAAAAACCATGTATGTAAATCTGTGCTTAAATCAATTATTGCATTTTTGGTATTAAAATATTTTAATTCAACACATTCTTGTTTAACAAACTCTCCACAAAAAGTTGTATTGACTTTAATTAAGGAAGATCTTTTTAAAGTTAAATTTATTTTTCTTTTAAATAATATAAAGGAACCTTGGAAAAATTTCTGTACATCCTTGTGCACCAAGTTAATTATAGCACCTGTTGTTATTCGCCTTTGAAAACATGAATTCACATTTCTCCATGCAACTCTGTGTTTAATACTAGGAGGTAGATTTAACCCTGAACCGTGGTGCTGCAGGTGAATATTTTGAATAAATAATATTAATGTTTTTAATTGTAGAATGGTTGTTTGCAAGTTGCGTTGAAGTAGAGATATTACCTACACGAACTAAATTATTACAAGATTTAACATGGAAATTTATGCGTCTTAACCAAATAGTCTTATCTCTTATCGAAAAATTAGGAAGAATATGTTTTTTAAGCGATCTAAATGATGCAATTAAATTCTTAGCCTTTTTAATAATATCCATCATAAATACAAATTATAAAACACTTACGTTCTCTTTCTCAAGCTGTTTGCGGTGATGTTTCTAATATCTCAAATGTGATCATAGGGTTGAGATCACAACCTAAGTCCTTCAACCCTCGGTAAACCACCGAATACCTTCCACTAAGGAATTGGTCGAAGTGAGGTTTGAATGTGTCTGTGACCCTTCTTGGTAGGTATACAGATGTGTGGTTCAATTCCAATCGAACTGTCTCTCCAAATTGGTTTGTTTGGAGGTTTGCTTTGAAGATGGGCTGAGGTTCATTCACAGGTAGATCTTTTAGACTTCTAGTTGTGCTGTGGTTGAGCCCTGTAAGACAGGTAGTATTAAGATTTTTTAGATCCATCTGGAAATAAAAAAATAAAATGCTTATTGAAAATGAAGAATATTAGATGTATTTTGAAATAATAATAATAAAACAGGTAAATAATAAAAAGAAAGCATTGATAAAAAAATTTTGTACTTACAATTTTTGATTGTCAGCTGAAGTAACGGAAATTGTGGTGGTTGATAATTAGCGCTAAACACTGCAACTTAGCGAAATGTTGTGAGCGTACTGAATGCATTGCCAGTTCAGAAAGCTATTTTATAATAACGCTAACATTCCACAAATTACGCATAAAAACATGCAATCTGCAACCACAAACAAATTTTCCTTTACATGTAATTTAATATAAACATCCTCATATCGGTTTCCGTTTTCATCATTGCAGAAAAACACAAAATCATAATATTTGAACTATTTATTTAATTGGAAAAGAGCACATTGTTTTTTGATAATTATTTTATAAATATATCTAGCAGTTAACAAAAATGCAAGCGTTATAATAGAAACTATAATACAGAGGTTTGCAAAATGAGCGTATATTATTATAGTCTTTTAAAAATTCGTCAACATCAGTTGTCACATTTACACCATGAATATATATTTTAGTAGCGTTTATGGTAATATTATTTCCATTATTCACTTTCCCTAGGTGCATCGATGTAGTTAGGTTAATTGCAGACTCTGTTGTAGTTTCTGTTGTAGACAGCGGTTCCAAACCAACAACTGATTTGTTCACTAATTCATTTGAATCTGGTATAATTGTAGTCCATTTTTCAGTCTCAATGATTGTGTCATTTATGAATTCTAACCTAATTTTAAAACGATAACTCTTATCCTTAGAAATTGGTAGCACAGCTTGAAATGAGAGGTTCATTAATCCTCCAACGCTAGCTGAACTAAAATATGTCTGTCTCCATAGACCTGCTTCTTTATAGCTATCGGTTTCAACTTAATAGGATGCTCTACGTACATTTGGTGGTGCATGTATGTAGATAACATTGCGAGCAATTGCAGTCATAAGCACAAAATTTAAGATTAAATACATCTTGCCTAGTTTATGATATTCAAACTACTGCTTCATATTATATGTTTTGACAATATCGACATTTTTCTTGCGAATTGGGGGGTCCATCGAAGTGTGTCGACATCCAAGGTCGGTTATAATGTATAAAACATGGTAACTTTATTTGTAACGCACAATTTTGCGTATATTCATGTGGTAATATAGACCAAATATATAAAAGATCCATGCACTCAACCTTTAGGTAATATTCAAGAGGTAGACTTTTTAAGAGTTCACTGGAAAGGTCTCTAATTCTTTTACCTCCAATGAAATGCTCTACCAAATCTGTAGCACAATTCATGGTGACCTTTTTCACTGTCCACTGCACTATAAATGAGTTTATTACACTAGTTTACATATATATATATATATATATATATATATATATATATATATATATATATATATATATATATATATATATATATATATGTGTATATATATATATATATATATATATATATATATATATATATATATATATATATACAGTCAGTCAAAGTGAAACTCGTACACTAGCTTCAATATAATTTTATTTGTAACACAAAAAGCACACTGAAAGAATAACATTTTATCATTTAACTCCCAATTAGTATAACTAAATAACAATGCGAATAGTAAATTATTCCAAATATTTTAACAGAAAAATAAAAATATTATTTTTTTAAACCTCAAAATGAAACTCGTACAAATGTAAAAAAATGGCTTTCTATACTGTCTAATATTTTGTTGGTAGGCCTTTGTTTCCTATCACATCTCTTAGTCGATTGGGGACCGACCGCACCAATTTTTCACAATATTCTGGCGATATTTTTTCCCATTCTTCCTGTAATACAGCCTTGACTTGATTTTTATTAGAAATTTCATGTTTTCTGATGGCAATTTTCAAATGGCTCCATAAATTTTCAATTACATTAAGGTCTGGACTTTGTGGTGGCGTTTCGAGTTCTTTTGGACAGTTGTATAAGAGCCATTGTTTAACTCGTTGTGCTTTATGCTTGGGATCATTATCCTGATAAAATTTGAATGATCCCTGCAATCCAAACTTTTCCGCGCTTTGCTTTAAATTTTGCTTCAATATGTCCAAATACATATTTTGATCCATTATACCCTCTATAAAATGTAAGTTTCCTGGGCCTTTGGCAGACATACACCCCCACACCATAACGGATCCTCCTCCATGCTTAACTGTCGCTCTTAGATTTTTTCTTTTAGTGCTTCATTTGCCCTTCTCCATACTCTTAGCTGCCCATCCGATCCCCAAATGTTAAACTTACTCTCATCAGTGAAAATAACTTCTTTCCAGAATTCAAAATCCTTTTCACGGTATTCTTCAGCAAACTGTAGTCTTTTAACTTTATTTACTTTACTAATAAATGGCTTTTTTCTAGCAACCCTGCTATTTAATTTATGTTTTTTTAAAAGATTTCTAATTGTTTGTGGATTAACACTTTTATGCAAATATTTTTCAGCTTCCTTTGCTAGCTTAGGAGCAGAAATTTTTGGATCTTCTTCCACTTTTCGCAAAATCCATCGTTCGTCGTAATAATTAAAAATTTTTCTGGGACTTTTCCTAACTTTATTTTTTATTCTATTTTCATTTTTGTAGCGGTCTACAATGCTTTGCACTGTTGTATGACTTCGGTTCACAATCTTGCCGATTTGACGGTAGGACTTACCCATCTGAAAATGATGGATTATCAATTCCCTTTCGGCAACGCAAGTTTGTCCTCGTTGCCGTCCCATATTTTAAAAACAAAATTAAACGACAGTAAATGTTTGAAACTATCACCAGACACTATAATTTTAGAATAAATTTGTTTCAAGGTATTTTTACAACAATTAGATACTAACTGTACGAGTTTAATTTTGGCGTTCTAAATGCAAATTTATAACAATTTGTTTACATTCCAAATTTTTTTTAGATCACTATATGCTGAGGAATTTGTACTAATACGCAGGTCACACAAAATGTATTTGCTGTTGTTTATTTTACACTGAGATAAAAATATTTAAAATTTTTATAGTGTACGAGTTTCACTTTGACTGACTGTATATATATAATAATTTTATTTACTTATGTCTTTTAATACATTGGCTTCATAAAAGTACATGTATTCCTTAAAGGCACAAACAGCATGCATATTTGCAGGAAAACATAGATCTAGACACAGTTGTAATATTTTTAATATGTTCATCTCAGCACATTCGCTATTTTTATTAGAATAATGCGTTTTAATAATGTCAATTACGTTATAATAATAAGCACAAAAGTTCAGATCTTCTAATGCAGCTATACGGTGATCAAGAAGTTTTGAATTAATGTCAATGATTCTAAGTATATCTGTCTCCGATAAGTAGAATGTTGTGTTGTATTTCAGAAGTTCCAGGACCTTAACATCATCATCATCTCGTATCAATTGTGTTAGTTTACCAAAGTCTCCACATGGATATGTTATCGGTGTTGCTGCTACAGCTGGATCGTTGAAAAAATCTTCAGTTCTTGATCTTATTAGATTTATGAATGTGTTCCACTCATAAACACTAAACGATATTTTATGTTGTTGATATGTTAAAATAACTGCAGGACTAAAGGATCGAGCTGGACTCAATCCGGATCCTATTACATATGATCCAATCGTATAAGTGGATTGCAAGAGGTAAACATCTTCATTTTTAGCCGCAGCCTCAAACTTTTCTAAGATTTCATCTAATTCACGACTATAAGTCTCTATATCCGTACCATATCCATAGCCCTTTCTTCACTAAATGTCTGTGAATATTCACAATCTTCATCTGACGAACACATCTTCTAGCACACGTTGCAACTAGTACTGACAAACAACTAACATAACAAACTATTTAAAACCAGTCAGATCTTGTCTACACAGACGCAGAACCTGTATAAACATGTTAAAACCGAATGTGGATGATGTTAGGTTATATCCTTTGTTTGATCAATCCAGCTATTGTGCGACTTATCGAAACCCAACCATTTAACATACAATTTATCACCCTTTTTACGTAGTACCTGTTCAATTAAATAAATATCTGATTGTTTCGTTTTCTGTAATTCTTGTTGATAAAACCCACCGCTAATAGGATGTCCATTCATATCCTCTAATAAATAGGTTCTTGGATATGTAATATTAATCTTAATTATTTTAAAGAGCTCTGTGCTCCAATTTGGTATATATCCCTTTTGAAACACATGCTTGTATTTACTTATACGTACGATCTCTCCAATTTTATATTTGGGTGTTTCAGAAACTTTTAAATGACTATAGACAATATTTAACATTTTTTATATTAACATCTATAGGCTTCATATGCGTTGTTGAATGTTTTGTATTATTATACGTATCTGTAATAATCGGAAGCAGATCTAACCATTTATGGTTCCCATGTAGAGTAAAAAATTTGAATAATTTCCCCTTAATAGTTCGAATTACTCGTTCAGCAATAGAAGCTTTTAACGGACTAAAAGTGCTATAGTGATTTATGTTGTATTTCTTCATTAAATTTTGAAATTGCGTACCGTAATATTGTTTTCCATGATCTGACAAAAGATTCTTGGGTATTCTTCCAGATTTTTTGAATATAACGTCCATAGCATTTGAGACATCTGTTGCAGATTTAGATTTTAACGCTGCAGTCCAAAGGAATTTAGAAAAACAGTCGATGACCACCAATATATATTTATTAGCTTTATTTTCTCGACTGTATTGATCCAACTGTGCTAAGTCGGTTGCAAATGTATCACCTAATCCGCGTTGGATGAATCTCCTTCTTTTGAATTTAATTCGAGCTGGTTTGTGTAGCTTTCTAACAACCTGTTGCCTAGCTTCAGTAATTTTCAATTGTTTTTTAACTTTCATTGCTGCTATAGATGTTATTTCTCAAGTTGATTTTTATATTGTGAACGATTATTTCTTAAAACAGGTTATTTATTATTTTTTAGCTAGGGATAACTCTTCTTCAAGTACCTTAATCCTGCCAACTGAGAATCTAATTTCCTCCCAAATATTGGCTATTTTCACATCAACATATTCTTGAGAATGTAAGTCATTTTCTTCAACAACATTAATCCTATCAGATAAAGATTCCTGTTGTTTAATAATATTAGCGAGAGAGGCACTAAATTCACTCCTAATATTACCTAATTTCGTTTCAAAATTTGCTTGAGTTTGAGCATGCTGGAATGTATTTACTGTTGTATGTCTTTGTTACAGCATCATGCTCTTCCATTGGATTTTTTAAATTACTTAGACGATGATTTTCAATATCATATGCACCTTGAGGTGTTAGCGGTAGGCTTGATTGTATAATTTGCATGGGTTTACGTGTGATGTTATTAGAATGTGCGGAACGACCGAACTTGTCCATGATTGCTATACTTATGACATAAAAAATTAGTTCTAGTCATGCTTATATAAATTCAATTACGTCAAGCTGTCTCAATTCTTCTAATATACTCATAACTTCATTGATATTATTTCCGTTTCCAGCATCCTGAGAGGCATTCAGTGTTGTCAGTCTATCCAATAACTCGTTTACGTCATCATAATACACATACTCTTTAGGTTTTTGTGTACTTTAATAAACCTGAACCGGACTTGCCTGGAGCAGAATTTATTCGTTTTTTATTTAACTTAGCAGCTGCAGATTTTGCAGAGAATAATGGTTGAATATACTGCTTGTATTTTACTGAGTTACTTCCTTTAATTTGACTTGATGGATTATTATCTCTTCTATGTACATTAGTTTGACTTAAAATCTCTCGATATTCGGTTTCATCAGTTCTCGTTGGATACATGAGTTCTTTCATAAATATTAATTCCTCGAGTTCCTCTATATGTACGATTACCTATTTTTATATCACCGTTTGCATTAAATGACAATAGTTCTGATCCCATTTTCCACTTATCTATTGTTTTGTCATGACTTAGACCGTATGTGAGATCAATCTGTTCAGGATTGCGAAAATACTTATCTATATACTCTTGAGCAATAAGAGGATACTGATTTATATATTCCAAATACCCAGCAGATCGATCGCTAATAGATTTTTGAAGCTCATCAACATCTTCTTCATGGTGTTCTTCTCCAAATACATTATCATCAGAACCATTATCCTGTCCCAATTCTCCTATAAACTTTGTACTTAAATATTTCGGTTCCTTTAAGGTAACATCCTGCTCTCGATATAATTTTTCCTCCTCCTTCGCCTCCTCCTCCTTCACCTCCTTTAAGGCATCTTCCTTTTCAGCTTTAACTTTAGTTAATTCAGTGTTTTCAACAATTTTAGTAAGCGGTTCCTTTATGGGATTTAATATTTTATTGAGAGCATCATCTTCTCCGCTTCGTTCCAACTTTAAGGATAAATATTTTTGTTTAATGGCTTTCGCAGCATTAAGAATTTTCTGTTTAATTGCTTTATCTCGTTTACTTAAAACTTTAGGCATGACTGCTACCACTGCTTTGTTGAGTAGTGTATTATATACTGATAATAGCTTGAAGAGTTAGGGATTTATATAGGTATCAAATTTACTTCTATATCTTCCCTTATTTATTTCATCATCTTTAACAATAACTAAAAATCCATATTTTTCTTTCCAGCATTCCGAACAGATTCTTTTAAACGTTTCTAGCGTCATGTCTGTGTTTACATGATTGTTATATACATGTTTCAAATTTAGGTCATCCTGTTTAAATAATATAATCATATTAGCAATATCTCGAGTTAACTGTTTAGGTATTTTTGAATAGGTTTGACAACGGTAAAATGAATCAATTTGATTATGTCTGCCCATAGAAAAATAATTCCTTATTTTTCCCTGTTTCTCGCAAGCTATATCATCGAATATAAATATCGAGTTTGGTTTGGTATTTTCAGGATTTATTACCGCATCGTTATCGCTGAATGCATAATAGTTCACACCGAATATTAGACTTATGGTTTTTCCTAAAAATCTGTACTTTTCTTGATTAAGTGATTTGCAATAAATATACACATTTTGAAATCTTAGGCCGTTTTTATCGATTAACAAACTTATCATTACGTTGCTCTTCCCAGCATTACTAGGACCACAAATAACAGCTCTAATTGAATTTGGTAGCAATTCGCTATGACGTTTAAGTGTTGTAGGATTTTCACATATATCGAAATTGGTAATATTTAGGTTGAGAACTTGTTTTTCTTTTTTCATCTTATAAAGGGTGTTTAGTTAAGTATAGCCTTAGTACTAATGAACACCTCAAGAGGTGCAGGTGTATTAAATACCTTAATCAATAAGCTGCCGTTCGAACTTCATTTACCGGGTTATTCTTATTGTGGTCCAGGTACCCAACTTAAAGAACGATTGGCTCGCGGAGATCAACCAAAAAATAAATTGGATAGTTATTGTAAGGAGCACGATATCGAATATTCAAAAACATCCGACCTAACAAAACGACATCAAGCTGATAAAGTATTACAGGAGCGAGCCTGGAAACGAGTTACAGCTGTAGATTCGAACTTAGGAGAAAGGAGTGCAGCTTGGATTATAACGTCTGCAATGAAGGCTAAGCGAGCACTTGGAGCGGGTAATAATAATAAGTTAAAAGCAAGAAAAATAAGAAAGATAAGAAGAAAGAGACGGAGAAGAGCAAAAGCAACTAAAGGAAAGACATCGTTTAACTTGGGTGTTGTTAACAACATAAAAAAAAACATATGAATAAATATAAGGAGGGTGGTTCCTTGAAGGGTAGCATTAAAGGCGCCATTAAAGCAGCTCGATTATCTGTAAAAAATATTGGAGGAAAGAGAAAAATTAAGACTCCTAGAGTTATCCGTGTGCCGAAACTTGGTGGAATCCTCCCCCTTATTCCTATTTTTGCAGGGTTAAGCGCTTTGGGAGCCCTGACAGGCGGCGTCGCTGGTTTGTCCAAAACGATAATTAGCGCTCGAGATGCAAAAAAATAAACTTGAAGAAGCAAAGAGACATAACGAAACAATGGAAGCTATTGCTCTCGGGAAGAGTAAAGGACAGGGACTATATATTAAACCATATAAGACTGGTTATGGATTGTATTTAAAGAAAATGCCAAAACATTTCCAATAAGGTTACCCAATCAACCATTATCTAATATTAACATCGAAAAACAAGCAAAACAATTGAAAATACCCAACTTTAGGGGAGTGTTTATGAGAGACAATTTACCTGGAACTCCATGGAAGACTGAATGTGGTATAATTAATTTAGATAAATCTGAAGGAGCTGGAACTCATTGGGTGGCCTATAAAAAATCTGGAAACAACGCTGTTTACTTTGATAGTTTTGGAAATTTAATACCTACAATTGTGGATATCTTGCACTAGCTTTTCTTTACAATAAATCCTTATAAGTACATAACGTTTTTCATTTTTGTTAGTAATGTCTCAAACGTTTACATTGAAGGGTCGCTCTAGTTGTCTAAGTATTGACATTAGCCCGCCAATTGTACTGGATTCGAGGTATAATTATTCCTTAGCCCTCATTTCACTGAGCACCTGGAACTCTATTCCAAATATAGAACCTGGAAGTGATAAATTTTATTATACCAATTCGAAGGGTGTGGAGAGATTTATAAAAATTCCAACAGGATCTTATGAGATTAGCGATATTGAATCATTTCTTATTAAATAGCTGGATATCAACTAGGGTGGAGCTATAAAATTTCGCTTGAAACCAAACAACAATACTCTCAAGTCTCAACTAAGGTGCCTTTATGGTATCGATTTCAAACCTAAAGATTCCATAGGGAAATTATTAGGTTTTTCTGAAAAGTACCTGCAACCAGATATAATACACGAATCAGATCTTCCTGTGAATATTATTAAGGTTACTTCTATACGACTTGAGTGCAATATCGTTTCTGGATCTTATTATACGAATAATCCCTCTCATACGGTATATGAGTTTACACCGGATGTTGATCCTGGATATAGTATAATTACACTGGTTTACAGCCAAAAAATACCAAGAACGCCACATGCCTAGATAAGTTAATTGGGACCCTCCTGAACACGAAAAACGCTATATTTTTTTTTTTTAAGTACCGTTTTTTAGATAACGGTACTTTTGTGTTTTTCGGTGTATGGTCCCACTCAAACCCTTATGGAGCCCAACCGAAAAGTCCGATTGAGATAAATGTCATACCGTTGGAAAGGCAACTAAATGCCTTTTCCGGCGGTATACTATAAATTTCTATGTGACAAGAAGTGGCTGAGTTATAACACCTCAAAGTTCAAAATTTGCCTATTTTTTACGTTTTTTTCAAAATTTTTTCATTTTTATTTGGTTTTTTTTCTACGTTATTGTAAAGACCTGGAATGTTTTATTTTTTTACCAAGTAGTTTATTTAATAACCAACATTTTAAACGTAATTTGAAAAAAAAAAGGATGAAAAATAAAGTTTTTATTAAGGATTTTGTGGAACGACAATATTTTCATTTTCATTGCTCACACGCTATATTCGGCGTAAATTAAAAAAATTTAAATTAAAATGACGAGCGACTTGAATTTTTCCGTTTTTTTTTTTTTTCGGATGTATCTTCGCGAATGAGGAACCAACAATAGTCTGCCATCATTTGTTCATCCCACCAGCCCTTGTAACGTCTCTCGATTTCTTGCATTTCCTGGTGAAATCTTTCACCCTGCTCATCACTTTCGGATCCCAAGTTCATGGGGAAAATATCCAAATGACTGAATAAAAAGTGTAGTTTAGGTGTCATATTTGAACCTAAAAGTTAAAAAGAATAAACTTCAAATAATTTTCAAATGATAACGGCCTTTTTGATATACATGCTTTCACTCAACGCTTACCAGTGGCATTGAATTTTTGCAGTAATGTATCGATCTTCTCAGCGTAATCAGGACTTCTGTAGTTTCCCAAAAAGTTGTAAACGATGTCCTGGAATGCTTCCCATGCCTCCAAATGAGATGGACCTAAACACTCATTAAATGCTTGGTCACCGTACAGAGCCCGAATTTGAGGTCCATCAAATATACCAGCTTCAATTTTGCTCGCTGTGGCTCTCGGAAATTTTTGTTTAAGGTAATTCATGGCAAGACTGTCTTTTGGCAACGTTTTCACAATATTTGTAAATAACCCAAGCTTAATATGTAGTGGAGGAAGTATTATCTTCTCCTGAGGAATGAGTGGGTCATTTTTAATATTGTACTCTCCGTGCGTACGCCCACTTCGTTCGGGCCAAACTTTTGTAGTGATTCTGACGGTCACGGCTGTCCCATAGACATAGAAAACAGGGAAACTTCGTATTGCCCCCTTGCAATCCAGATAGTATGGCAACTAATTTAAAATCAGAGCAAACTTTCCATTGATGTTGGTCATATTGTATGAGAGCGAGAAGTTCTTTCATTGCTTCATATGTTTCCTTTATGTATTTTCCATATCCGATTGGAATTGATGGTTTCGTATTCCCTTTATGAAGCAAGACTGCCTTCAAACTATCCTTGCCTCCATCCAGAAAAAGACGCCATTCCACTGGGTCATAACTTTGTTGGAGAGCATTGAAAAGACCACGTATGTTGGCACAAAAACAAAAGTTTTTTTTTTTTGCGAAAAAAAACTGCAAGTTGTTTGCTACGATCACGGTAATATGTAACACGTGTCTCAGGAGCACAATATCCCCACTGTTGCAATCGCGATGCAAGTAATTCAGATTTCGATTTCGGCAAATACAAATCTCGGCACAAATCATTAAGCTCGGCCTGAGTAAGTAAATGGGGTTTCTTATTTGATTGCATTTCTGATTCACTGCACTCATCTGATGAATCACTTATTGTTGTTCTTTTTCGTATTTTTGTGGGCTCTGCTACAATCAGCTGCGGTTTGGGGCACGATACTGAGTGCGGCACTGGCAGCGTCACCGAGCTAACAACTGGATAAACTGGTTCAATTCTACGTCCGACAGCCTTTTCCGTTAAACAGAAATAACAATCTGTTGTATGACTGATCGGGTTTCTCCATTGCATTGGCTTTCCAAATGTGAAGAAACACTCTTGACCCTTACCAATTTTATTTAATATTGTTCGGCAGTTGTTACATGCATTATTCGGTGTCCACGGTTTGTCCAGAGACGCAGGTCGAAAGCCGAAATACTTCTTATACGCTTCAGATAAATTTTTCGTATTCATTTTTCGCATCAAATGCTGTGATTTCTTTTTCACAAGAACTCCACAAACATAACAAAATTCGTTGGGATCGATTGAACACATTTTATTTTTTGCACGTACAAAGCCAAACTGTTTACTGTGATCAGATTCAAATTCTGATGGACGCCGAATATAGCGTGTGTCAGGGCTACCAACGTATACAGTGATTCAAATTCTGATGGACGCCGAATATAGCGTGTGTCAGGGCTACCAACGTATACAGTGATTCAAATTCTGATGGACGCCGAATATAGCGTGTGTCAGGGCTACCAACGTATACAGTGATTCAAATTCTGATGGACGCCGAATATAGCGTGTGAGCAATGAAAATGAAAATATTGTCGTTCCACAAAATCCTTAATAAAAACTTTATTTTTCATCCTTTTTTTTTCAAATTACGTTTAAAATGTTGGTTATTAAATAAACTACTTGGTAAAAAAATAAAACATTCCAGATCTTTACAATAACGTAGAAAAAAAAAACCAAATAAAAATGAAAAATTTTGAAAAAAAACGTAAAAAATAGGCAAATTTTGAACTTTGAGGTGTTATAACTCAGCCACTTCTTGTCACATAGAAATTTATAGTATACCGCCGGAAAAGGCATTTAGTTGCCTTTCCAACGGTATGACATTTATCTCGATCGGACTTTTCGGTTGGGCTCCATAAGGGTTTGAGTGGGACCATACACCGAAAAACACAAAAGTACCGTTATCTAAAAAACGGTACTTAAAAAAAAAAATTATAGCGTTTTTCGTGTTCAGGAGGTCCCAATTAACTTATCTAGGCATGTGGCGTTCTTGGTATTTTTCCAAATTAAAAATTTGTAAACCTGTGTTATAGAACCGAGAAATTTAATTTATTTACCTGTAAATAAATCCAGTATTGATAATATAACTGTAGAGTTACTTGATCAGGATTCAAACCCGATAAATTTTCGAGGTGAAGAAATAATCATACGATTGGAGTTAAAGAAACAAGGGTTTAGTGATCAATAATAATAATCGCAATTTAGAAAATTATTTAATTAGCAACAGCAATCAACCAATTTCAGTCTATAATCAGACGCTAAGGCAATCGCTCACGTCCAGAAGTCTATTCCAGTTACAATCTATAGCACAAAGTATGGCTATCGTATCAGAAAAACTTCAAATATTTCGCCAGGTCAACGCAGATGAATCAATCAGTCGAGAAGAGTGGCATACATATCATCCATTTACAAATTCATTTAATAAAAACGATGAAATTGAGATAGTTATTAACCAGCAAGATGTTTTTATGGATATAAGCGAAGCCGTCCTTCATATAGAAGCATCCATTACAGAGGAAGCTACCGCAGGTAAAACTGGAAGATGTCCGTTAACAAATAATCCTGGAGCTTTCTTATTTGAATCGATGACATACGAACTGAATGGGATTGAAATTGAGAAGGTTCGAGATCCAGGTCTTATCAGCACCATAAAAGCAATGTTTATGTCTTAATGAACAGGAAGGCAAAACTCTTCATGCAGCTGGATGGAAATGGCCTACAGGTGTGCTGGCAACCTTTGTTGGTACTGGAACTGATGAAAGTGGAAATTTCAACTTATTAATACCTCTACGGTTTCTTTTCGGTATATTTTCAGACTACAAGGGTGTTATAATGGGGAGACAGAAGATTAAACTGGTTAGGGCGAGAGTTGATGAAAATTGCTATGCAAATACCACTGGGGATAAGAAGGCTACTATAAATATTTCATCAATTGTGTTAAAAGTTAAGCATGTTTATCCTAACGATGCAATTAAACTTAAGTTATATGAAGAAATAGCCAGCAATCGATCTTGAAAATTGTGAGCATACCAATACAAACCTAACCAATTTGGTAAATTATACATCACTGATAATATCTAGAAGAGAGAATATTGAATTGGAAGCAGAACTGCTAGAAACCAAAAAGCAACTTGAAAAAGAAAATTATAATTTAGAGTTAACAGTAATATCTAACTATAAAAAGGAAAACATAAGGATTAAAACTGACTTAATAGATCTTAGTGAAGAAAAACGCTGAATAAATATGGAAAGAGACAATTGTCAAATAGAATTGACTAATAAAGAGAAAAATAGGAAACAAGTATTTGTAAACCTTAATGACTGTTTAGAACGAGAAGAATTACTTCAAGAACAGAGAGATAAATATGTATTAAGATTAAGTAAATGTAGAAAGAAACACACTACTATCACCTAATTACTACTATGTTAATATATGATAATTAGTAATTTTAAATAAATGTCAAAAATATGTTAACTATATGTATCATCATCATCATCATTATTAACATTTTTTAAAAATATTAAATATATATAAATTCATGATTACATCAACTTTAATATTAATTCACTTAGTTTAACATATTAATCATCATCATTTAACTCAAAATGATCAATTTCCGAATCGCTATCATATCGAGCGGTAAAGCGAATTTTTATTTGAGTTTCACGATTAACGTCATGAAGCTTCAGTTCACAATACGATTCACTCATTACTTCAAAGAGTACTTCTGAATAGCAGCTCTGACACCAATATTTTTTGTTATGATAAAAGTCATCTATTATACTATAACACTCTGTGACAAGATGAAAGTGGTCTCTAATTGATCTTAACAGATGTTTAAATGGTCTATTTTTTCGTACTATCTTAAAGTCATTATGACATGCTTTACAAACATACATATTTAAGGTCTTAATTATGTATAGATTAACCCATATACAATATCTACTATATCTACCACCGTCTCCATTCTCCTTCCTAATTACATAGTCCCAATCATTTGTTCCAAGCACGGCATTTCGCCATGATCTCGGAATTCGTTTATCGTTACATATAAATTCTTGAGCTACTTTATTTTATATAACGCCATTTATAGTTAGAGTATAATTTTAATATTTTTAACGTTAATTTTGTGGGTAATGGAGATACAAAAGCAAAATTTGCAGCTGAAGTTACATTTTCGCAAATGATTTTGATACATAACTCTTGTAATGACATCTATAATAAAAAAATAAATTTAATGTAGACTATAATGTCCAAATGGTAGGGTATCAAAGGTATAATGCAGTAAATGTCGTTTATCATTACGTCCATTTAACGCAATTTTATTTTGTTCAATGCTAAACACTTCTTGGTTAAATGATTGGATGGTACGTTGAGTAACTGAAAGATATTTATCTAAGTTTTTTAAACATGATAAATAATCTTCATAAGTTAATTTGTTTTTTACTTTCCCATATTTAACCCCTTTAGCCTTTTTAATAGTTTTTTCCCCTTTAATTTTGAATGTATACATTTTTGACCTTAACCCTATAAAATGAGTAATTATTTGTCCTGAGGTCTCATCCTTTAAAAGCCCTAACACCTTTTTATTACGTTGAGGGATATCGTCAGGGTTATTAACAGGATAGTCAGAGGTATCGAAATGTTGATTATCTAACCTTAATACGTCTCGGTAAACATCATCACATTTAAGCTCATAGATGAAACTGTCTGTGTCGGTATACAAAAGATTACATTGTTCTACTCCCATTTTAGGGAGCATATAATCATAATGAAATGATTACATTGTAAGTTTAGAGATATCTAGTATAGCCATGCCAATATAGAGTGGTTTATTAAAGATTATTTCATTTTTCTTGAGCTCTATTAACATTAAGTCATCCTCTAACACAATTCTGTGCAGAAACCGATCGCTTCATATAAGATTTTTGGCCCCATAACGACCCTCTCATGAATTAGTTATTTTAACCACCCTGTGTTTACGTATATTTTCCATAGTTTTCCCAAAACAGGCGTTATTAAAGAGTTTATACAAATTTTTCTCAAAGGTTGTTGTGGCTTTAGTTCGCAATCGATTATTCAATTCAATATAAGGTTTAAGCTAAGCTGATTGTTTAAATTTTAATATCTTATGAATTTTTGTTAATATTAATCCCTTTGATAAAGCTTGTTTTAAATTACGATAATGCAAGATATATCCCTCCTTATTATAGTGGGTTTCAATCAATTTAGCTTGTTTAGAGTGGGGAGGGGTGCGATGTTCTACACAAAAAGGAAAATCTTTATGTAGATCGTGAATTTGAGGTGGATATGCTAGGCCTATCTGCAGAATGTACCCAAATTTGGAATCATCGGGAATTGACATTACATCAAAGTGAATGTCATCAGCCACCCATTCAAAACAGTCATATGGCAAAGGTTCAGTCATAGCTTTTCCATATAAATTATTGACATCTAGGTAGAGTAAATATGTGGAGGGTTTAAAAGGATCATAATTATCAAGATATTTATTATTGGCTTCACCATATCGATTAATACATGAGGAAATCCCTCCACGTATTCCTTGTTCAACAAACATAATTTGATCTATATCTTGCAATAATCGCAATTTACATCTTGTGTATCGGAGCATACAGTCCCAAGTATATTGGGGCATTGAAAAATACCAAGCTGGGTCCAATATATGCGGTGATTGACAACTCAATCTAAATTTTTCAAATATCTCAGCTAACCCCAATATATCAGTCTTTAAGTACAAATCTGAATAATCTCTTAAATTTTGAATTTCAAAATTTTGCCAAATAGATTGTGCATGAGCATAATCTTCATTATTAATATTCTGGTCTAAGTTATTATAAAATTTCTCGATAGATGGTAAACACGTATCTGAGAGTTTGTCCATGTTATCTATGTAATCATAGCAAAATACTCCCTTTCGCATCAATAATTGAAACTTATTTTTGTTTACATGTAAAAATTCAGACTTTAAAATACTGAAGTCAGTATAACTCATGGTTTGCATTAAATTCTCCAACGAATCACCAAGAAAACGTAGAGAATCAATGAATCGAAATCTTATACTTCCCTAGATGTAAGTGAGGGAAATAAACCGCTCCTTATTGCATGGTAACACAGTCAAAGTTCCTTTTCTAGCAAGATGTTCGATGATAAAATGGCTATCGTAGCCAGAGAGATTACGAAAAGCAATAGGGACAACAAATAATTTTTTAAAGTTGAGATTGCAAGATTCGTGAGCAAATCCACGAAATACACCTGTGAAGTGATTATGATCGCGAACGATCTTATCTTCTTGTTTAAATGGAGATTCGCATATATGACATTCGCGTGCATCACATAGTTTAGGATTATCTATCGTAGGTACAATTGTTTTAATTTTAGATTCAATAAATACAGATATTTGACTTAACTCATTTGCGAACCAATCCAAACAATCCTCTCCCCGATAACTTTTAAAATATGAGAGCGTGTTATCATAAGAACATTTAAGATAATAAAAATTTGTTGTTATATTACACTTGGTACTAGCATGCTTTCAAAATCTGAATAAATAATGAAGGGTGCTTTCTGTTTATAAATATGATTTTTGAACTCAACAAATTCATATTTGGCAAAAGATATCTTACATTCATTTAATTTTAAGCAGGAATCTTTATGATCCTTTAATTTATTATCTGAGCTAAAATAATTTAACCATCTGTCACATATAAACTTTTTATGTTTATGTTTGCTTAATTGTAATGAAACTAAGCGAGAAAGGTTCTTTATCCAACAATAATGATATTTAATTTCAATATCTTCATGATCAGATTCTATAGGCATGGTTTCATAGTCATTTATTTTGGGAAAATATTGATTTTGAATTAAAAGCAAATTTACATGTCTTTCCCGCTTAGTTTTGGTTAACCGAGCTGGAACTACAACAAAAGAAGTTTTCTCTAATTCCAAGGCATATACGTTCACAGAGATATCATTAACCCTTTCAAATTTTTCGACTTGATTTAGAGGCATTGGTGCAAACAAGTCCTCCGTTTTTAATACCTCCTTATAGTAAGGATATGATGAAGTTCGATCTGAACATTTGGACGCACTTGTTGGAAAGAGGGCACTTACTACAGCCCAATAAAAACATGCTTGATCAGTGTTTTTGACATTGACACAAGCATGTTTCTTTTGGATGATATCTGGTAATGGAATAAATGATGAACCATTACCCATCTCAACTCGATTGATATTTACTTCTAAGTTAATGACCCTCTGTAACGCAAATCCCGAATCGCGCTCCTGAAACTCTGACAACTTCTTTAATATCCGATCACAAACGTTTTCAAAATACCAAGCTTGTAATTCGGTTGATAAATCAATTATAGCATTTTTTGTGTTAAAAGATTTTATTTCCATTTTATCCCCCTGATTTATCAATTTTTTTATAAACTCTCCTGAAAATAATGTATTAACTTTTATCATTGAATGAGATTTTAAGATATTTTTAATTTTCTTTTGAAAAATATGAAAACAATCTTGGAGAAATTTATTAACATCTTCATGTACTAAATTTATTATTACACCTGTTTGCACCCTACCTTTATACTTCAATTTAATACATTTTGCCAAACTAGCCTTTTATTTGAATGAGTTGAATTAATTCTATTAAATCCAGAACCATAAACAGGTGAATTTGTTAAAGATTTTTTAATGGTCTTTAATAACCTAACAATTGATTGAATTTTACGTTTAACCCCAATATTTAATGACTTATTTGATCGAATTATTTTATTACAAGTACATAGCCGCATTTGAATACGTTTGTTCCAAACCTCAATATCCCTCAAAGTTAATTTATCAATCAATATTTTTTTTAGTTTTAAAAAAGCTGAAATTATACTTTTACATTTTTGTATCTCCTTCTCCATATTATACATAAAATTTAAAAAAAATCACTTATAGTTTTAAAATTAAATATCACTTCGAGTTTTAAATTTGGTGTAATGTTGCTAAGCTGATGATCTAATTGCCTGATGTTGTTGCTGAGTTGTTGACCTGGTGTTGCTGGTTCAATGTTGATGATGATGAGTTGTTTGATGTATGTTGCTGAGTTGTTGTTGGCCTGGTGTTGTTGGTTCAATGTTGATGATGATGATGATATTCTGAAACAAGTAAAATAAGGAAATTAGTTATGAATTAACTTATATACTTATTAATAACTAAACAAGTGACTTATTAATAATAATTATAATCATGAAACTTACATTTTTTTTTTCTACGCCAATTTAACTATCTCAAATAGAAAGATGGGGTGAGCCTCCCCGATTTCTTTTTGTCCTCTGTATATAAGTCCAAATTTGCCCTCGCTAAATTGGTCATGATGCTCCTCTAGCACCTTTGTTGACCTTTTTGGTAAGAATATGTTCGCAGCCTCTAACTCTCTGCCACAATCGCCTTCCCAAATCTAGTGATGACAGATTTTAATCCAAAGATCTTCTGTGGCACACCCACGGGTAAATCGTTCAGACTGATGGTGGGTTTTTCAGTTTGCGTCTCTTCTACGAGACAAGTAGCATTGATTTTAGCTAAATCCATCTAATAATATAAAATAACTGAATTAATTATAACACTTAAGGTGTACAGATTGGTAGAGGTTCTATATAAGTAACAACAATTGACTGAATTTTACCTTTAACCCGAATATTTGGCCCAAAGTTAATATATCAATATTTTATTTTTAAAACTGAAAGTACGACTTGACATTTTGAATCCATATTATACATAAAATTAAAAAAAAAAAAATCACTTATAATAATGAATATATACTTACAGTTAAAATTTGCAAAACTTTGGAGAAAACTCACTAAACAATTTACAAAAACTTTGGAGAGAGCGAACTCACTAAACGTTTAGAGAGAAATTGTGTTAAACTGATGTTCCAATGATTAGCTGCAGGCTATTTCAAGCATAATGGAATTACGTCATGACATCGTGCTGCAACAGGCGATCGACATCGCGCTGGCGGAAGTCCGCTTCGAATGCTTTCCTTGTTTTATTCATGTGTAAATAGGATATTGCTTTCTTTGTCAGCGTAAAATTGATTTTAATATGTAATATGAGGTGTTGCGGATAGTAAGGGCGAACTCAACAAAATGAAGTTTCGAAAAAATTGAATTTATAGAAAAATCTAAATGGCGAACTCAACAAAATATTGGCAAAATTAGGTTTTTATTATTTATTTATAATTTATTAGCTTTTTATTATTTACTTAAGTAGAATAGTGTATTCCGTGAATTTTTAAATGTTTTTTAAATATTTATTTGTGTATTTTTTTTTCATATTTTACTGTTCGTTTCTGATGCTACACTATCACCTAAAATTGGCAATACCTGGGAAAAAATTAGACCGGTATTAAAAATTTTGAACACATTTTATTTAATTTTAAGGTTATTGTTTTAATTAAAGGTTTTGTTATTACAAAATAGTTACTTGATACAACATACAAAACAGTGGAAATATGGTATTGAAACTAACATAAAAAAAACTAAAGAAAAGAAATAATTAGCCAAGTTCAGTTGTAATCTATTTGGTCATCGTCCATAACATCTTCATTTTCGGTGCTCTTATTCGTTGCTGCGTCTTGAGAGGCTATAATGTTAGTAAAGTACCGACTCCAAGGTAGGGGAACATACGGTAACAAGTCTTGAATGTCCTTTAATTTGGGGGCTGGTATTTTAATGGGAGCACTGTAAAGTCTCGTCAGTGTTTCACTGGCCAAATGAAAATGATCAGGATCATAGTTTTTCACCTTGCCTTTTTGTAGTTTGACTGCCGTTTTGACATCCAAATTGTAAGCAGTATGAATGTAGAAATCTTGCTTAAAGTTATTTGTAAATTCAAAGATCTTTCCATCTTTAAACTTAGCACCAGCCATCTGCATTTTAGTAATTTTCTTTTGAAAATTAGAGAAATTGAAAATCATGTCCTGTCTAAGTTGGACAACGCAAAACTGGTTTTTTTCGGCGACAGCTTTCAATCATTAACTTATAGTGATCCATGGTATACACAGTGCTATTCCGTATTTCTCTCTCAATGTTCCCAAAATCCCTATCACAGGGAAGGTATGAGTGCCCAGGTATCATAAAATAGTGTTTAATTTCAGTGAACTGGTCTTTGTGTATAAAGTATAGATTTGCCAAAACAAGATTTAAATTCTTGTTCTGTCCAGAACAGTTATCACTGAACATAATAACTTTTTTAACATTAACATCAACTTTACACAAATAATCGTACAAGCAACTTGCAATCTCACATGATCCACGCCTCCCTGTACTTTCATCCCAAAGGTACATCGTTGAAGAACCGGTTTTTACATTATGGATACAAAAGTTATAGGTCCATAGCTTCCTTTTGTAATACTGAATCCCAGTAGTCAGCTTTGGGGTTGGCAAAGCCTGCTGCAGATCAAAAGCTATGACCAGAAAAGAGTCATCGGCATTACTCCTTAATCCCTTAAGAAGAGACTGAGCAGCTTTTGCACGGGTCAGATGTAACTCCTTCTCTTGTTTAAGATTCTCGATTTCAGCAACATTTTCGGAATCGTGCATTTGACTACTTTTAATATTTATGTCTACTTTATCGCAATAATTACAGGTGTCACTTTTTGGGGGCTCAAAACCAATATTGAACTGCATATTAAACGTATCACGATAATAGTGCTGATTTACCGGGCTGTAACCAGGGTAATTTTCCGTAAGCCATTCATTGTAAAGAGAATAGAGCTTTTTAATATTAAGTCCAACAGGTAAGTATTTTCGATGAGGGCTTTTGGCGCGACTGTAATGACTGGTGACAGTAGGTAGTGACATGATGTGTTCTTTTACTTTAGAAAGATCGTCATTTCCTATTTTCTTCGCGGGTTCACACCTCCCCCTTTGATCCGTTGTAACAGTTCCAGTTCTGCTGGTTTTGTCAAGTACGACTCGAACGCGCTTTTCAGAGATGCCATGAATGTTATAAAACGCAGTACGACAAACTTCACGATTAGCGTGATCAACAGTCACATTATATTGAATGCGTCTCAGGGTATGACTTGGACGCCCCTTTACGTAAGATCTTTTTACGTCATTGCAGATCAACAATTTTGATAAGTAAGCATTCTGTAGATCATAGTTTCCAATTTGCCAAAAAGAGTCAAAAATATTGGTGACCAGTTCAGCGCCTATTTTCTCAAAACATCCACACTTGCAAGGAGGTCCAATTTTGCGGGCAACAACGTGCCTTTTGTTATTTCTTGAAATGTAAGCACTTCCTGAATTTCGTTTCAACTTACACTTGTTTTTTTGCCAATCATTCATCTTAGCAGGTCTCTTTCGCGAATAACCCGACACAGCACTACCATCTAAATGTTGTACACTTACTTCACTACTAGAAGGTCCAGGTTGCGCCATACTTTTCTTAAAAAAAGAAGCAACAAAACCAAACAAAACATAAACGTATTAACTTCGAAATTAACTTGAACTAACACGCAGAAAGCGTAAAATTTCAAGTAAACCTCATTTAGTGACGCAATACCGGCGGTTGCTCCGCGCGAAATTGTTGAGTTCGCCCTTACTACCCGCCCGGCTATCGCCTGTTCGAAATTTTTCATTTATTTGGTACTGAAATTTGAAGGCGAAGCAAGGGCGAACTCAACAATTAGACCGCTATGTGATGTAGGAAAAGTACTATAAAATAGAATTATATAAAAAAAAAATTTGACCCAATGTTGAGTTCGCCCTTACTATCCGCAACGCCTCATATGTCGTATGGTAATTTTCTAAAATTAAACTATTATTAATATATTCATTATAGTAGCCATTATTCGGTAGGGGTACAACTTGTAACGTCTTGACATTCGTCAGGATTGCTAGCCTGTAAAGAAGAGTTAGTTTTTCTAAGTCTTTTGATTTTTCTTAAATGGGTTTTGGTTATTTGATTAGTTGGGAGTTTTCCTTTAATGACGTTTTTATTTTTGCTAATAATCTTAATGGGCGTTTATACCGTGGTGATGCCTTATTTCTTCTGTCGGATTTCTTATATAAACAATTTGATCTTGGGAAATATGAGGTACTAAATCAGCGTTTTTATTTTGTTTTTCAGTTCGTAGCTTTTGAGTTTCGTAAGTTTGATTATAAACTTTTTGATGAAACGATATCATTTCTTGTTTCCTTTTTTCATTATATCTTTCAAAAATTGTTAAATCGTTATTGATATTTGGTTCATGATAGTAGGGTCCATAAAGCAAATTGAAAGGTGAGAACCCTGTAGTAGAGTGAATACTTTGATTATAAATTAATATACTAGATATCATTAAATTGTCTATGCTTTCTTCCGGATCTTTTTGTCTTAAAATTCTTAATTTTTCTATCAAGGTAGAGTGTAGTCTTTCTACAAGACTATTGGATGTGGAATTGTTGGGCGTTGTATAGTGTAGTTCAATGTAATGTAATTGACAAAATTCTTTAAAAACCTTGTTGTTGAATTCTGACCCATTGTCTGCGACAATTCTTTGAGGGGTGTTGTGATGAGAGAAAAAATGACGTAGTTTATTTAATATAGTTATGGCGTTTTTGTCTTTTATGTGATACGCTTGGGCGTATTTACTAAAGGAATCTAATAGGGTTGAAAATAGAGTTTGTGAAAACTGAAAAATATCGATAGGAACGGTTCTGAAAAGTTTTTCTGCTAAAAGAGGACCTTCATATGGTATTTTATATGGGTTTCTTTCGTACTTATTTTGTAGGCATAACTCGCAATTGTTTAGGATTGAGGTGATACTATCCCGTAATTTAGGCCAATAGTATTCTTGTTTTAATTTGTTGTATGTTTCGCTTATTCCATTATGGTTTTTTTGATGGTAATTTTCTATTATTTCCGTTTGCATTTGTGGATCTGTTATGTCTTGCAGATATTTGTAAGAGATGCAAATTTTTACATTCGGAGAAAGATGTTTTTCTATGAGGTTTTTAAATATGGTTTCAAGTTCTTTGTCATTAACATATATGGTTGTCAAGTTATTTGTATTAAGCAGTTCTTTAATCGCAATGATTAGAGACTCTTCGGTGTTCTCTCTTGGGATTTGAACTAGAGTATGACTTTTATTAAAAGGTTTAGTATTAATTTGTTTATATGATTTTCCGTAAGTGATAATAAGTCGCCTTGATGCATAATTGACAGGTAGTTCAGAAATTGGTAATAATTTTCCGTCGGGTTCTCTGTTGGAATGTAATGTATTCTGGGAGGAATTTTCTTCTGGAAGATTTTCCTCTGCTGTAAAATCTCGTAAGTTAGCAATATCATCTGACGTGTTCGGGACTATTGACTCAATTTCATTTACATGTACCTCGACACGTGATAGGGCATCTGCAACTACGTTTTTCTTTTCCTTTTTTATAATTAATTTTAAAGTTGAATTCTTCAAGTTTTAACCTCCACCTAATTAATCTTGAGTTTGGCTCTTTTATTTTTGATAGCCATTCTAAAGGGTTGTGGTCTGTTTCAATAGTAAAGGTTTTTTCCATATAAATAAGGTCTGAAATGTTTTGTAGAGTCTAATATAGCTAAAAGTTCTTTCTCAATTGTCGAATAGTTTTTCTCGGCTGAATTTAAAGTTCTTGAGTAAAAGCTACAGGGTGATCATTTTGGGACAGTACGCTTCCTATTGCAAAATTAGAAGCGTCTGTAGTTAATTTGAATGGTTTTGCAAAATCAGGGTATACCAAAACTGGGGAATTTGAGATAATTTCCTTGCATTTATTAAATGCTTCTACATATTCTCTATTGTCAGGTTTTATGACCATTCCTTTTCTTAAGCATTTAGTTATAGGAAAAACTATTTTTGCGAAGTTTTTAATAAATCTCCGATAATATCCTACAAGACCTAAGAAAGATTTAATTTCTTTCTGAGTTTTCGGTTTAGGGTAATTTTTTATAGCATCTATTTTGGAAGGGTTGGGTTTTATTCCCTCAGGAGTAATAATGTGACCTAGGAAGGATACTTCCTTTGAAAGAAACTCCGATTTGTCGAGTTGTATTTTTAGATTTACTTCTCGAAATTTCTTGAAAATAATTCTTATGTGATCTAGATGTTCAGATAGAGATTTTGAGAAAATTACCACATCATCCATGTAAACAAAACAAAATTTTATATAGGTATTCGCGTAATATTTCGTCCATCATTCGTTGAAATGTTGCAGGGGCGTTTCTTAATCCAAATGGCATCCTCAGGTATTCAAAGTGGCCATTATTAACAGTGAATGCTGTCTTTTCTATCGAATCTGGGTGCATTCCTATCTGGTGAAAGCCTTGGGCCAAATCGAGGGTGGTGAAATATGTGCATTTTCCCAGATTATCTAGAATTTCTTCTATTCTAGGCAGTGGATATTTTTCTTCTACAGTATGTTCGTTTAAATTTCTATAATCTATGACTAGTCTATATTTTTTTTTGCCTGATGCGTCTGCTTTTTTTGGAACTATCCATACGGGTGCAGAGTATGGAGATATGGATGGTCTAATGATTTTATTATCTAGTAGCTTTTGTATTTGATTTTGTATTTCTTCCTGCATTGAAGGAGGGTGTCTGAATGATTTACTATAAATTGGTCTATCATTTCATGTTCGTATTTTATGTTTAGTTTTACTAGTAAGGGTTAAATTGCAATTTTCGGAATACATTATATCCCTAAATTGATGGCAAATATCTCTTATTTTCCTTTTCTCTAGGTCATTAAGGTGATTAAGCCGTAATTGTTCGTCTAGATTATGATGATTCGTTTTTGTCACTTTCGGATTAATAATTTCAAATTCTGATTCGGTATTACTCGTATTCTTTCACTAAAATTTATTTCGACATTTGGGCAAGGATTTGGGATTGTACATAATCCTTCTTTAATATTTATAATTATATCTGGTATTGTAAAATTATTTAATTCAAAAGATGGCAAAAGAGCTATACCTTCTTTTTGTGTCACAGGGATTTGTAAAGTTTTACTATTAGAAATACTAGGTGGTATAAGTTGATTGTAAATTGTAGAGAATTTTATTACCGTATTTTTTAATTTTAAAGTATGTTTATCGTAATCTATTATGGCTTTCATATTTAATAAATCTTTAGTTCCTATTAATGCGTCAAAACTATTATGCCAATTAACTACTCTGAATTTGATTTGTTCGTGAATGCCAATCTCTTTAAAAATAGGTAACATTAAATTTTTATCTTCTCTAAATTTTTGTTTACATGCTGTGATTTCAAATGGTTCGTAAAATATATTTTCCGGGAATAATTCTGCAATTTGAGGGTTTATAATGGAATCACTAGCTCCTGAGTCAATTAAGACGGTTAGTTGCATATTTTTAAGATATAGGTAAGGTAATTCCATTTGTCTCATTATATTATTTAGATTGATTCCGGGACTGAGGCTGGATCGGTAAAATTTTCAGGATTTTCCTAGCATTCGTAATCTACGTCATACGGGAGTGACAGGAAGTTAGGATCGTTAGTATAATTATAGTCCTGAAGTGTTTCCTCATTTGTGGCTTCATTGTCGCATTCTAAGTTGGTTAGTTCCTCGAACATAAAATTGTTTGAGGGTTGCCTGTTTTGAAAGTGATTATAGTTGGAGTTTTGGGAAAATTTGGGGTTTTGGAACTGATTACGATTTTGGAAATTTAAATTTTGGGGGAAGTTGGGTCGATTCTTTCTCATGGACACAGTACCTGTACCAAGGGGGTTAGGTATGGGAACGTTTACCTGGGACATAGGTTTTGGTTTCGGAAAAGTCGCGTTCCTTTGAGGGGAAAAAACATTTTGACTGGGTTTCCTAAAGGCAGGAATATTTGTAGGGAATTTTTGTTGAATTTGTCGCGGTTTGACATTTATGGGTTGACTGGGGAATGAATTATTAAATGACGGAAGTGTAGATAATTGCGTGGAGTTAAATATTGGTTTTTGTGTAGGGTTAAAATTATTTTTCGTAGCAAAGTTATTTTTATTAAGATTTTGCTTATTTAAAAGTTCCCTTAAATTAATTTGAGATTCTATTAAATTGTAGTATATATGTTATGGCATCGTCTAAAGAGTTAGGATTAGATGTTAGTAAATGTGACTTAACTATTTCTGGTGAGTTACTCATTAATGTAATGACGGCTGTTTTTTCTGTTTGAAAACGGAAGGCTTGTTTAACACTTTCATCATTTACCTCGGATTGTATTTTGGAAAATATTCTTTGCGTGAATTGTTTTTTTAGTCTAATTATGAAGTCCATAAGACTTTCAGTCCTAGTTTTATTAAAATAATTTAGTTCATGCAATAAAACAAGATAACTAATTTTATCTCCAAATTTTTGTCTGAACCTCCTTTAATCCTTCCCATGTGTGGATATCGAAACGACATATTTGTAAATCACGTGCCTCGCCTATTAATTTGGATTTGATACATGCGAAAACATATTCTTTTGGGTTTCGGATGTATTGAAAAAAGACGTATAAAAATCATCTATGCTATGAATAAAATGCTCTAAATGGTCTGGATTTCCATCGAAGTTGGGTAATAATTTTGCGAAAGCTTCTACGTTCATATTTAAAGTATTTAGTTCTTCTTTAATAGAAATATTATTAAGGAGATTACTTAAAGTATCAATATTGGAATTGTCTTCTTGTAAATTTAATTTAAAAGTATTTTTTCAATTGATTAATAAAACGGTTTTCTAAATCTGACATTAAAGGCAATTCTAGAGTTACTTACATTAGCAAACACAAGGAGTTGTCCATAAAGGTTCACTTTTGCACTGGTAACTGGAAATTCTTCTTGTCAGTAAAATCTCGTACTCGCCGTCTGGATCACCAGGTAGTTAGCTTTCCTCGACCAAGTTCCTCTTACTCGTAACTTTTTGTTAAGGGAGTCGTCTTCGGCTTCTGGATCAACAGTTGTAGGTAGAATAATTTACACTGATAAAGACCCGTATTCTTTTGAATAGGGCTTTAAAAAATAAAAATTTGAACTATGTGTGAGCACTATCCTGTTCGCAGCGCCAATTATAAACTCGAAGACTGGACACTTGTAAAAAAAAATCGTTTTATTTAAATATATAATATACAGTTACTTCTTAACACTAAGTTAGCTAGTAAAAGACTAATAATAATAATGATGATGATCCCTAAGATGTTGAGGTATTTATACTAATGCCTTATCTACTAATTATAAATACGTTAGTGATAATAGTCTTTACAAGGAAAAGTACAACTTTCTAGACTAATAGCTTATAATTAAGATATGTCTAATTTTAGGAAAGTTCCTATATTATTCTAATAAACCAGGGCCGGTTTAGGGTTATAATTCGCGCAGGGATAACACTAAAAAATGAATTTCTATCACTCTTAATTAATTCTAAGGCATATACGTTAACGGAAATTTGGTTAGAATTTTCAAATTTAGAAATCTGGTTTAATGCCAATGGGGCTTGTAAATTATCTGTAATTAACACTGATTTATAATGTTGATAGGAAGTTGTAAGTTCGGGGTGATTGGTGTTTGGAAACAAAGCACCCATAATCGACCAGTAAAAACAAGCATGATAATTGTTTTTAATATTAAGGCACGCTCGCTTTGTTAGTATTTCATGGGGTAGTTTAATATAGGATGAACCTCCTAAACCCATTTCATATTTATTAATATTTACTTCCAAATAAATTATTTTTTGTAAAGCAAACCCCGATTTACCCTCTTCGAATTCGGATAATTTATTAAAAATTTTATCACAAACGTTTTCAAAAAACCATGTATGTAAATCTGTGCTTAACACTTTCGCTGCCGCTTTGTGAGTAGTGTGTCATCCCGAGGAGCCAAATTAAGTTTTTCGCACATAATTATGAAACTACGGTCGAAAACCCTTAATTCAGTATTAAATGTTTTTTGGAAGCATAAAAAATTAGTATAAACAAAAAAAACAAAAACAACTCCGATCGGAGTCGGTGGCATTGACGAGCATTTTTTGTGAAACGGTTACTGTGTTGCCGGCGACTCCGATCGGATTTTTTACTAAAACAGATTATTGCAACCTCATTATTTATTATCTAAAGCATAAGAAACAGTAAAAATAAAAATTTTAGCTATTCTGTATGGAATAACTTTGAAAACATGAAAAAATACATTCATTTCAGGTACCACAACAAAAATAGTACTATTATAAAATATATCAAATAAAAGAACGATAACGAAAGAAAACCAAATAATAAGCATAGAATAAAATATAAAAGTATTTATGAACTACAAGGAATCGTGATATTTGTCGAAACACTCCACACACAACCCCGGTTTGTCATTACAGTCATTACACTGGAATACAGTTTGTTTTCTTCCTTTACCTTCTTTAGTGCACTGACGACACTGTTTTCTTTTTACCCTGAGTGTGTTTTCTTTGTCACGAGTTTGTTCAGGTATCTTCGTAATAGAATGTTTTGATTCTGCACGTCTGGGGACAATTGCAACTCCTGGTCTGACTGGAAGAAGAGCATTTATAATAGAAATTTGAAAATCGTACAGTGTCATTTTTCTATTTCCATAATCGGCATTGCAGAATTTAAAAGCATTCTGCGCAAGCAATTGCACTACATGTATAAATAACTTTTTATACCACCTTATTGTTTTGCGTTCGCAAGGATAATACGAAAGAAGTTGATCTTGGTGGTCAATGCCTGACATATATTTATTGTACTCAATAATTGCCAGCGGTTTTTGTTTTTCAACTCCCCTTCTATTAGTGGTTATTTGTATTGTATTGTCGTACTCTGTTGTGATATACGTCACTTCCCTCTTGTCTTTCCATCTTCCTATATGAACGCCATCTTTGAATGCGGATACATTTTCTCCCACCTTAATCTTTTTTTTACCAATTCTAATGGATTTTCTTTTAGATTGGATTTTAGGGTACCCGTGGAATATGTTTTTCTGTCAAGAAGTTGTTTTGACAAGGCAAAGCTGTTATAAAAATTGTCCATATACAAAGAATGGCCATTATCGAGTAATTCCTCCATAAGTGTCAAAACTACCTTGGATGCATGCCCTGTACCACGTAGATCTGCATCATTAGCTCCTGTATAGACACGGAACCTCAAAACGGTTCCATTCGGCTCCGTCAACATATAGAGTTTGATCCCATATTTGTGACGCTTGTTTTTTATGTACTGGCGGAACCCCAACCGTCCTCGCCACAACACCATGCTTTCATCTAAGGCAAGCTGCTTCCCTGGATAATAAATGTGTTTCATTTTATTATTGAAATAATCAATTACATGTCTGATCCGTTTCAGAACATCTCTGTTAGGTTCCGTAAGCTCATCTTCTGAATAAAAATGTAAACATCGCAAAATCAATAGAAAACGATTCCTACTCATTTGTTCTCGAAACACAGGAAAATTGAACACTCTATCGTTAGTTTTCCAGTAATCTTGCAATCTGGACAGTGGGACCATTCCCATAGTGAACAAAAGTCCAAGAAATATTTTCATTTCATCAACGGTTACATCTTTCCATGCACTAATGCGAGATTTTTCCGACGAACTCTCACATAAAACGCTAACTGCATTTTTGTTTGTTTCTTGAATAATGAAATTCATAAAATCCTCGTCGAACAATAAAAAGAAATAATTTATAGGGCTGTTCCCCGGTTTTTGGTGCTAACAATTCCTGCCTCTTCGTAAATTCAAAAGTTTTTATATCGTTCGGACTTTTAGAATCATTTGCCCAGCCCGTAATTGGCGTAGGCGTAGGCGGAGTAGTTTGAGCAACGTTGGTACCTTCTAAGTTGACAGTTGGTGGCTGTTGTATCTGTCCGACTTCTTCATCTCCATCAGAATCAGATTCTGAACTGTGGGGGGATAATTCGTATTCAGATTCACTTGATGGAAAAAGGTCGTCTTCTTCATTAAGAATGGCCTCAAGCTCTTCTTGAGTTAGTGCTCTCCTGTTCGCTGTAGTCCGTTGTAAGCGCGGGCGTTTTCTTTGAGACGGCTCAGCCTCGTCATATCCACTCATTTTCTCAGTAAAAATGTATAAAACAATACAATATGTAAGTAAACAACACTTATCACACGACAGATTTGAAATATGTATTGTAAAACTTTGAATTTTTCAAATTAAAAACCAAGCCAATAAAATACGTCTCGAAACACTCTTACTCTATGCCACCACGAAAAATATACGTTAACAACGGAGGCCAACAAACTAATGACTTGTCAGAACATGAATCGCTAGGACGCCGGTCGGAGTAGCCGGCAAGTGCGTCAAGCGCCGATCAACTCCGATCGGAGTAGGCGGCAGCGAAAGTGTTAACTTCAATGGTAATGGTGTCTCCAATAAAAATATACCCAAATTTGAAACATTTTCACAAATCGTCTTTATACACAGGTCACTCAACGTCATCATCTTCAGTTATCTATAATAAATAGAAAAAAGTTCAGCTCAGTTCGTAGTGTCCAAAAGGAAGAGTATCAAAAGAGTTCTGTTGAATATAACGCTTATCATCATGAGGACGCTGTGTGGTGTTGATTATTTTACAATATTTTAAACATTGTATATAATCATCAAAATTTAATTTATTCTTTACTATTCCATACTTTACCCCTTTAGCCCTTTTGCAAATTTTCCCCCCTTGAACTTTATAGCTATACATTTTTGATCCTAAGCCTAAAAAATGCGTAATTATAGCGCCATTTACCTCGTCTTTTATCAGGCCTAAAATTTTCTTATTGGCCGGTTGTATATTGTAGGGGTTGGTTAATGGATAATCAGACGTATCAAATTTTTCTAAATTAGAATTAATAACTCCTCTATAAGCGTCATCACATTTCAAATCATCAATAAAGCTATCAGTATCCATATACAAAAGTAGCAGCTCAATATCCATTTTAGGAAGCATAAAACCATAATGGAAATTATACATAAATAATTTGGAAGTATCTAATATTGCCATACCGATGTAAAGCGGTTTGTTAAATATTAGTTCAGTTTTCTTTAATTCAATAATTGTTCATCATCAAGTACGGCCCTGCTGTGAAATTTAGGACTGGCAATCAGATTTTTAGCCCCATGGCGATCACCCCAAGAACTAGCAAATTTTACAATGCGGTATTTGCGAATATTTTTGATAGTCTTTCCGAACACAGCATTATTAAATAAATTTTTTAAAAATGTTGTTATAGCAGACGTTCTTAATCGATTATTCAATTCTATATAGGGTTTAAGCCAAGGTGATTGGTTAAATTTTAAAATTTTATGAATTTTTTTTAAGATCAGTCCATTGTATAGAGCTTGTTTTAAGTTTCTGTAATGTAAAATGTAACCGTCCTTAGGATACAGGGTTCCCATTAATTTTTTAAACTTTGAATGGGGTGGTACGCGGTGTTCAGGACAAAATAGAAAATCCTTATGAAGGTCATGCAAACCAATAGGATTTATCAAATCTACTGGGGTAAATCAAATATAAACGGTAATTTTTTTTTATACGTTTATTGAACTTTATGCACAAATTATTGATTTAACATTTTTCAATATAGTTTCCTGCGTGATCTACACACTTTTGCCACCAATTTGGAAGTTTCCGTATTCCCTGGTCATAAAAGGTTTGAGGGCGGGTTGTAAGCCAATTGCGCACGTGTTCCTCGACTTCTTCATTGCTTCCAAATCGCTGTCCTTCCAGTGATTCTTTCATAGGCGCAAAGAAAAAATAGTCACAGGGGGATAAGTCAGGGCTATAAGGAAGGTGCTCGAGGGTTTCCCAGCCCATTTCTTCCAGTGTATCCCTTGTCAAAGCCGCAGTGTGAGGCCTGGCGTTGTCCTGGAGGAGAATGACATCTCTGATGGGCATGTCCCGTCTTTTCTTTCGATAGGCGGCTTTTGCCAACCGTAACAACTGGCAGTAGTAAGCCGCATTCACCGTACGTTGATCGTGCAGGAAATCGATTAGTAAAATTCCCCTAGAATCAAAAAAATCGTTGCAAGGACTTTTCCAGCAGAGAGAGACGAGTTTTGGCCTTCACTGGGGAACCTTCATTCTTTCTTCGCCACTCCTTACTTGCCATTTTGGACTCGGGAGTGTAGTGATGTACCCAAGTCTCATCACTTGTCACTATGCGCTTTAAAAAGGCCTCCCCTTCTTGCTGAAATCGATTCAGAAGCCTTTCAGCGATCTCCGACCTGACCTGTTTTTGGTTTCTAGTCAACAACCTTGGAACCCATCAGTAATTCTTCTGAAACCGAGTCGATCAGTAATTATGGATTGAACACTTCCATAGCTGATACCCACTTCTGAGGAAATTTCTTCAACTGTTAATCGGCGATCATCTTCGATAAGGTGTCTAATGTCACGGATGTTGTCATCTGTAAGGCTCGACCTAGGGCGTCGATCATGACTTTCGTTTTCAACCCGTTCTCGTCCGCCCTTAAATTCTCTCGCCCACGTATACACACGATTCTGAGACAGTGTACTGTCCCCAAACTGTGCCTTCGGTTAAAATTTCTAACGCCTTCATTGGTTAAAAACTTGATGATAATACGTTGCGCAACAGACGAAGGTACCTCTTGCTCGGTCATGGCTGTACTGACGACAAAGACGAGTTGGCGCGCGCACCTGTCCGGTTCCCCCACTCCTCACAAACCAAACATCTACTCCACACAACATCATCTAGCTAAGAACTGCATTCTAAGAAGAATAGCAAAATTACCGTTTATATTTTGATTTACCCACGTATAACCAATGGGGGAGTCATCAGGTATGGTCATTACATTAAAATTGGTGACATTATCAATTCATTCGAATCCTCAGTATGGTAAGGGTTCAACCATAGCCCTTCCTTAGAGATTATTTATGTCTAGGTAAAGTAAATAATTAGATGGTTTAGAAGGATCAAAATTATAAATGTATTTATTATTAGCGTCAGAATATCTCTTAAACACAAACAGAAAGATCACCACGAATACCTTGTTCTATAAACATAATTTGATCGATATCATGCAGTAATTCCAGCTTGCAATTAGTCTGCCTAAGCATGCAATTCCAGGTGTAACTAGGCATGGTATGGAACCAGACTGGGTCCAGCCCATGTGATGCAATACAATTAGCACGAAAATTCTCAAAAACATCAGCAAGCCCCAAAATATCAGTTTTTAAATATAAGTCTGAATATTGACCCAAATCTTGTATCTCAAATGAATTCCATACATTTTGTGCATGCAAATAATTTTCATCACTAATATTCAAATCTTCTACCTTATTATAAAAAGGTTTTAATCGGAGGTAACGTAGTTTCTTTCATCTTTTTCAAATTATCATGGTAATCATAACAGAACACCCCCTTCCTTGTTAATAGTTCAAATTTTTTATCGTCTAAGGTTGGAAATTTAGATTATAAAATATTAAAATCTTTCTTTTCCATGGTAGACATCAAAGCATCTAGTGAAGCACCAATAAATCTAAAGGAATCGATGAATCGAAATCGTATGCAATTTTCTTTATGGTTATAATATGTAAATGAAATGTATTTTTCTTTATTGGTTGGTAGAACGCTTACATATCCATTCTTAGCAAGGCTCTTAATTACAAAATGTGAATCATAACCAGATAAATGATGAAAAACCACAGGCACTATAAACAATTTTCAAAAAGTTAAATTACATCTTTGATGTGCAACCCCTTAAACAACCCAGTAAAATGGTCGTGATCACGCACGATTTTATCGCTTGATGCAAATAACCCCTCACAAATATGACAATGTTTAGCATTACTTTTGTTTTTTGCGGGCGGAAAACTAAAATTTTTGGTGAAGAATCCAGCAAAAATGGTGCAAATGAGGCAAAAAGTACTGGAAGTTGTTGTAAAAGGTGTTTACGGTCCGCATGAGAGAAACTGCGACTGAGGATGGCCAGTGTCTATCGGTCGCACCAAAGATTGGGGGTGGAGGCATTAGTTTGAGGGTGAAAATGCAAGAAGTGGTGGTGAATGACCAGTGGTTGTTGAAAAGGTGGTCAAAAGGTTCTTAAAAGGTAGGCAAAAGGTCCTTATTATGTTTAAGGGGTGCAAGTCGGAAATAGTCCAGGCATATATAGCTGAAAAAAGAGCCTATCTGCCGATTTTGAGATAATAAGCTATAAATTGGTGTATACCTTCGTTTTGGCATTGTTTATGTGTAGTCAAAAGTCACCGATGATAGCTTGTTCGGTTCATCAAAAAACGAAGGTCAAAGGTCACAAAAATTGGTTTTTCAACAATATCTCGTTTTTTATGCTCTAAATCACTTTGGGACCTATTATAAAAGTTGTAGAGCGTAGGAAGTATTTGGTCGTATGCATGATAACGCTACGTTAGCTGCATAATGCAATACGTTGTGCAATTTATACGTTAATAATTTACTAAAAATGTTTAAATAATCAACGAATTTCAATTATTTACTTGAAAATAAATGATATTTGTTTATAATATTTAGAAATAACATGTGTTTGATTTAAATTAGGAAATAGTAGTTTAAAAAAAGATATTGAAATGAATAAACTCAAATACATTTTAAGAACTTCCTTATATTATTCAAAATAGAAAAATTGAATACTTTATTATTAATAAAATATATATATATTTATATATATATATATATATATATATATATATATATATATATATATATATATATATATATATATATATACAGTAATACCCCGCTTTACGCGAGGGATACGTTCCGAAAAAAATCGCGTTTAACTGAAATTCGCGTATATCGAGGTTTATGATTAAACATAGTCAAAATTTAATACAAAAAAATACAAATCATTTTAATCAATCACTTTAATTCTAAGAACACTTTATGCAATACATACTCTTATTTTTTACGGAAAAATACATCTATTGTCTTTTGGGTAACGTTTTGTTTACGTTCTTGTAAAATACGTTCATAACACCCAACACTGTTTTTAATTGTTTGACACACGGTCAAGACACGGTCATCATTATTGTCTATACTCTGCAATATGTCCAAAACCTGAATAAATTTTTGAAAGTGCATTTTGTATTTCCCCTGAAGATAAAACTTTCTCTTCTACTTGTTCTTCCTCATCGTAGATATGATTATTCTGTAACTCGATCAGATCTTCATTGCTAATAGGATCGTCGTGCGTTGCTACAAGTTCTACGAGATCTTCTACCGTGACATCTTCAAGTTCAGACCCCTCAATCATTGCAGCAATGTCTTCAAGCACTTGTCTCTGCATCTGGACAATTCTTCTAGGTGCTTCCACTACATCTGGCCAAAGATTACGCCACACCCCATTCATACAACTCATTTTAACTTCCTTCCAAGCCTCTTCTATGTTGTGAATAGACTTCATAATGTTGTATGACTTCCACCACTCTCGCATAGACTGTCTTCCTTCCCCGTCAGTTTCATGAATTAGTTGGCTAAAAGTGCGGCGATGGTAATAAGCTTTGAAGTTTGCTATTTGCTCCCTGGTCCATAGGTTGTAATATTGACGTAGTGTTTGGTGGAAGGAACTTTACGTACACTTTTAAGTCTCTGGGCGTATCAAGTGAGGTTGGATGTCCTGGGGCATTGTCTAAGAGTAATATAACTTTAGGTTCAAGCCCATTTCTGTCACAGTATGATTTGACTGATGGGCAAAAACTATTAGAATACCATTCTTGAAAAATTTCCCGTGTAACCCACGCCTTTCTGTTTGATCGCCACACAACTGGTAGACTTGTCTTGTCTGTGCCTCGCATTGCACGGGGGTGTTTCTGAATGGTACACTAGTAAAGGTTTCAGTTTGAAATCACCAGTGGCATTACCACCCAGCAGAAGTGTTAGTCGATCTTTCGCAGCTTTGAAACCACTGGCTTGACGTTCTTCCTTAGAAATGAATGTTCGAGATGGCATTTTTTTTCCAGTAAAGTGCGGTCTCATCAACATTGAAGATGAGACAAGCAGGAATTTTCTCTCGTCTAACGAAGTCTTGAAACTTGTCTGGAAACTCAGCTGCAGCTTGAATGTCCGCGCTGGCCGCCTCGCCTGTTATGTGGATATTGTGAAGATTAGAACGCTGCTTGAACCGATGGAACCAGCCTCTGCTGGCAGCAAAAGTCGGAGTGGCACTCCCTTCTCCTTCTTTTGTTTTCAGCATCTCATACAAAGATTTTGCTTTTGTGCATATGAGATCTTGACTTAGTGGTGTGTTCTTCTTATTCAAATCTTCGATCCAGACTGACAGTAATTTCTCCATTCTTTCTAAGATAGATGATCTCGAACGAGAAAGTTTTGTTGCACATTATAGGTGTTGAACCTTCGCTGGAGATTTTAATTTTTTCCCCGATTTTTATAAATCGTTCTCACAGTCGATTCTGAGAGTCCAAAATCTCTCCCAACAATTGTTGCTTTGCCTCCATTTTCCATTCTTCTTAACACTTTCATCTTCAATTCCAAAGTGACGCTTTTACGCTCTTTTTTCTTTACAGGCGGCATTTTTAACGTAGGGTTAAATTATGTATGTATGTATCTCCAATAAATATTAAAACAAAACTGCCAGCCGACCGAACTAACATTACGGAACAAATGAACACACGAAACGAACGAGGAAATCCCCATAGAACAAAGTCGAAGGACAGGGAATTCCCAATTCTTCAAAGAGAATATTCAGAGAAAGCGGGGATCCCCCCGCGACCATAGAGAAGTTAATGACTACATGAGCGCGAAATTTGAAATTCGCGTTATAGTGAAACCGCGCGTAAGGGGTCGCGCTAAGCGGGGTATTACTGTATATATATATATATATATATATATATATATATATGTATATATATATACATACAATATTTATCACAATAAAATGTGAGAGTCCTCTACATATTTTTATATATATTATTTTATTAAATCGTTCATTGAATACTTTATTATTAATAAATATAATATATATATATATATATATATATATATATATATATATATATATATATATATATATATATATATATACATACAATATTTATCACAATAAAATGTGAGAGTCCTCTACATATTTTTATATATATTATTTTATTAAATCGTTCATTCTTCGTCGTCTTCTTCTTCTTCTTCTTCCAACTGCTCAATTTGCAAATCAAATTGATCGTCATCATCATTTTCGTCGTCCGTATTTACAGTTGTTTCTAGCATCTCAAATATATCCGTCGCATTATCATCATCTTGGTCATATGAATACAATGGAGCATTGAGGCATGCTTGCCCTTTACAATGACCACACGCAGAGGAGCATTGCAAGCCTACTTTTCTGCACCCGCAACTCAAACTACAACCTTTCTTACAATTGCAGAATATACTATTCAGCAACTCTTCGGGTGCTGGTGGTAACAATGTTGCTACTGGTTCCAGGGTCTCATTTTGCAATGACCATCCCCAGTCCTGGGGCCCTAAATCATTCCCCAACCAAATTTGAGTTTGATAGTATACTCTATTGATATGCTGTCGAGCTGCAGCGCTTGTCGGTGGAAGAGATGATAATTGCACCGGTTTATTTGATTTCGTCAATTTAATAAATTGCGTATACCGCAAATTGTCGATGCTTCCTTCTAATTTTGGAGCATTGTACATTTGTAATAAAATTCTTTCTCCATTTTCAAATAATAATTGTGGATGGCTGTTTTTTTGCTGGAATAGTTCAGCTAATTGATCTAAATTGGAGTTTTTCTCGAACATTTTGATAACTGCCAATTTTCCTTTTCTGAAAAGCGCAGAAGTTGTGTCGCATCCACTGAATGCGTGCAAAAATAATACATGCTTTTTACATCGAGGATATTTTTCGAAGCTTTTCGATGAATACATTTTTGTCTCCACATTGCCTTTACCAATTTTCTTAAAGAAAATAGTTTGCTGATGTGATTGCGTACGTCCTATCAAAATCACTAGTAAATCGATATCATCTCCTACTATAACGACAGTCTTTTGATGTTCAGATTCTGCAATGGCTGTTTCGACGATGAGAACATCAGCATCATTTTTGGCTTGTTTTGTAGCGATGTTGGCCGTCTTTAATTTCTCAACGAGCATTTCAATGAGCTTCTTTTTATTAGATCGGTTCGACAAGAACTTTTCTTGGCTGATTGGCACAATCATCGATTCATCAACAGAAACTTCATAAGATATTGAAAGAGCAGCAGTTCTTCTTTGTTGTTCCATTGCTTTAATGTTTTTACAGTAGTCTGAATAACCGTCGAATACAACAACAATACTCGAGCCATAATGCGTTTGCAAATATTTGACGTATTTATCTAAAACAATAGAAAAAGTGTCATCTTTGCTCCATACCACGCGATGCATAAGAAATCCACCATCGACAATGTATATTATATTATCTTCATCAAGTTCGACATGAACAGGTTCCATATATTTATATAATTTTGATTTAGTTGTTTTTCTCATGCCATCATTATCAAATAAAGATGTCGGATACGGACTCAGTTCATATTGTAAATAGTCTTTAAGATTACTTTCAAATTTTTTGTTCACTGTTATTCTCTGAAAGAGTAATAATGGATCAACAATAACTTTACAATCTTTAATTTTGATAGACTTGTTAACTGCTGAAATTGGTAAAACTTTGTCGATGCGTTTTAATTTAACTTCATTGAAGTTAATGCCAGTCATTTTTGCCATTGATTGTAGACCAATTTCGTGGGCTTTATGACAATTAATTTGGTCATTTCCCACAACTCCAGAAGCTATAGACACCACTTGTTCCGTAATTGGGAAAGGATTATGCAGAGTAAACCAATCAACAAGCTTACTCACATCATTATTATCTCTTGTTATTCGCGAGTCTCGAGCATCAACGTGTTGTTCCCCAGAATTTAAAGATATATCACAAAACTTCTCGATTTCATAGCAAATAATATTCGTGGCATACATACAATGTATCCACGTAGATAAAACACTTTCTTTCGTACTTCGGCCTCGAGATATGCCTCCTTCCGTCTTCATAGATTTCATAAGACTTTGCTCGATAATCATGTCGGTCCATGTTCCGGAATTAAATTTTTCTGTTCTTCTCACTGTGAAAAACCCATTTTTGAAATTATGAAAAGCCTGCTGATCCATTGTATTTTTTAATTGAATCATGTCTTGAAGATATAAATGTGCCGATTTTGCATATAAAAAGTGACCGCTTGCGTGAAAATACGGGAGCATTTTTTTCAATGCAACAAGATGTTCGTCAAAAAGGCCCAGTCCTTCAGCGCGAATAAAATCGAGTGCAATTGTAACTAATTCGAAATATTGTATCCATAACTGTGCTGTGGGACCACGAGCTTTCAACTCATTCAGTTTCTTTTCAAATTCTTCAATAGATGAGCTCGAAGTATCGATACATTCCCCTAAATCTTCGTACGAAATAATACGAGTGGTTATCTGTTCAGTTAAAGTATCAAGCAAATCACTTTCGAACTTCATATCTTCTAAAATATCTTCGATAATGCAAGACGTAATAATGTATGAGCTCTGATACTTCTTGAATAAGCGTGACCATCCATCATTTTGTCGATAGATTTCAAAGCATATATTTTACTGAGAGCTTCTTTAATTCCACTTCCGTCCATTATATATCCTATGCATCCAAGAAAGGACATAAGAGTATGAAAAACCTCCTAGTTTTTATAACTATTTTGGAAAAGTCTGAGTTATCATCGAATGCAGCTATCATTTCACGAGCTTTGGAGTAGAGAGGTTGATCAAATGTAATTACACATGTTTTTTGTCCATGTTTTTTAGCAGTATTTAGAGCGCAATGTAATGTGGTGTAAATTGTGTCATGATTACTGGCAGGATTATTAATGAAAGGGAAGAAACATAACTTGAGAAGTTGAATAATTCGTATTATATTTCGTAAGCTGCTCGAGATATCCATTCCACCCTGGCAACGATGAAATATTCCTCCACTTTCCGTATAGCCACAAAAAATCAACTTTATTCAACATCTGTTCAATTACTTCGTTATTCAAATTTTGGATTTGAATTTTACTGTATCCAGGTACAATTGGCTTTTCATATATTAAAAGGGGGGTACATGTGATAACGCTGCCAACTCTTTCGCACTTGGCTTAGTTGTACATACTTTTATGCGTTCATCTAAAATAACAGCACTTTTTGGCGTTACTATTTTGATCATACCCATTATATGAAGAGTATTGTGACCGTCAAGAGTATTAACATTTATATCAGCATTATCTCCTACATATTGTATTAGCGACTCTGATAGAATACGAGGCTGTGGGTGAGAAACTGCTGAAAATTCATACTTCATACATTCATTATACGACGCACAAAATCCCAAGCTATACAAAATATCTATTAGTCTCCTAGATCCAAATCTTCTATGGAGAAATACAGATAGTCCTAATAACAGCTGAGATGAAAATGACCGTGGTCGCGACGCAGCCATAATAGCATGACTTATAGCTGTGCATTTAGTATTCAAGTTTTCGGTCGAATTTTTTTTATTTTTCATTATAACTTCTTGTATAAAATATAATAAAGTTTTAGGTATTTCACTATTAATATCGTTTAGCATTTTACTTGGAGGCGGATAAGACTTGGTTTCAACTATAGATGTACGAATGTCTTCTCTGATAATCGCTGCAGCAGCTTCTACTATTCGCAACCGTTCTTCTTCCGGAGTTTTTTTTTTATTTTCATACCACTTTTGTGATAATAGATCAGCTTGCGTGTCGCGAAAACTTATAATAGAGAATGATCTATTCTTCACCGTGATTACTATATTACTTAAATATTTCTGTCTTAAATTGGAAATAATAGTAGCATCATCGGGCAAATACTGCGTAGGGACATCTCGAAGCTCTTTCAATGTAAATTGTGAATCTTCGTTATTTTCAATAAAAGAAAAAATTTCTTGCATTGCTACTTCGATTTCATCTTTTCGGCTCGGCTCTTCATGTTTAGACGGCTTTGAATGAAAGAATTTAGTCATGCAAATAGTGTGATATTTTGCTCCGGCAGCAATCAAGTCAAATTCACTAATTACGCGACTTTTCACTAATTCTCCAAAAGAATCACCTCGTTCAACTGCTCTTTTAATTATATTGTCTTTCATATTTATAGTTTGTACCTTACTAATGACGCGCTTATACTTTTGATGTTTACGTTTTTCTTCTCCTTCATCAGCTGTTTGGCCACAAATCAAGCACAATTTTGCGAAGTCAAAAGGCTCAGTTCTTAGTCTACGAGGTGAACTTGATGTCGAAGGTTCATCATCTTCCAGGCGTCGCTTATATGCAGTTATACTATGTTCACTGGTGTACTGTTTCCTGCAGTTAATATGCACTTTTACAGAACTTAAAGTGTTCAAATAGTCAATTTTACCGTCATTTCTTTGAATACTTGCATTTTTTAAAACTTGTAAGCCACGCGAAACATTCACAGTTTTGTCATCTGATAGTAACTTTTCACATATAAAACACAATTCAGCCATTTTACCCGAAATCGTATGTCTGTATTTGCCAAAATTCAGTTTTACACTGAAGAGAAGTCTAGTGAAACTAAATAAAAGGAGAAGCCTTGAGAACGGTACAAGTCTTATGTAACATCTGTCCCAACTCACTATATGAAAACATAAAAGACCGTTGGTAGAGGCCCCCCTCTGTCAAGCGTGGCCCTCTACGTCTATAACACGTGAACTATTACACAGGTAGTCGACGACACACATACGCGCACACATTGATCGTAAAGATGTATAGAGAGAATATATGAGAATATACGTGAATTTGAAGAAACTCTAGCTCTTCGAAGCTTCACGCACTAATGCCTTAAGAAGGTAAAATTCTCGTATTTTCGCTCTCTTGGAACCACTCAATAGAGGGGGATGGCTGCTTGGTGGTGTACACCGCTGATTGGTTTTACAGAGCAGTCCCTAGACTAACTAATCCGAATACTTCCTATGTATATATTAAAATTTCTCAAATTATAATATGCATAAGCTCCATAAATTAGAATTATCATCCGCTCGAAACTGTAAATTTACGACATCGCACAATTCACCGAAATTTAAAACTGATTAGTGCAAATGTACCTGCATTGTATCTATGAGGGACCCAACATTTTTGGAAATTATACGGTCCGTAATTGACTACATAGATCCTGCCATAAAGTAGTATGATTCCATCCGTTTATTATAAAAATAATTCGGAGAACGATTTTATAAATCTCTACAACTTCATAGCAGATATAAAATAATAAAGTAAAATTTTATAATGAGAATGCAATTAAGCTAATATCTTTTTTTACTAAATTTAATCAAACACATGTTATTTCTAAATATTATAAACAAATATCATTTATTTTCAAGTAAATAATTGAAATTCGTTGATTATTTAAACATTTTTAGTAAATTATTAACGTATAAACTGCACAACGTATTGCATTATGCAGCTAACGTAGCGTTATCATGCATACGACCAAATACTTCCTACTCTCCGCGCTCTATTTCAAAGACGGTTAGACTTAGAAAAAAATACCTTAGACCAATCTTGTAGAGAATTTTATGCTCTACAACTTTTTATAATAGGTCCCAAAGTGATTTAGAGCATAAAAAACGAGATATTGTTGAAAAAACCAATTTTTGTGACCTTTGACCTTCGTTTTTTTGATGAACCGAACAAGCTATCATCGGTGACTTTTGACTACACATAAACAATGCCAAAACGAAGGTATACACCAATTTATAGCTTATTATCTCAAAATCGGCAGCAAAATGCTAAGTCTCCTGGACAAAAAGGCGTTATTGTCGAAAAAGTGGTGAGATGAGTAGTGGTGCAAGAAGAAGTGGTGTCCAATGACGCAATTGGCCAGTGGTTGTTGACCCTAGGGGCCTTAATTGTTACCTGTAAATAGTAGGTTGACACCTGAATTACGTTGTTTGGCGAAGAGTAAGGTGAGCCGAAGTCGTCAATGACGCGAGAGGTCCAGTGGTTGTTGAAATAGTGTCCTTTTAGCAAGAGATTAGGGTTTGGGATCGTGTTTATCGTAACGGTAAATATGTTTACGGTAACGTTATAGGGGTGTTTGGCAATAGAGCCGATTAGCAGGGTACCTTAATTTCATTAAAACTTCTTTAGACTTTCATTAAAGGAGAAGTTGTGTAGAGTAATAAGGGGTAAAAGTGGAGCATGAGGTAATATTTGGGTGTTAAATGTAAAGGCGTTATTTGGCCACAATATGATAAGGAAGGTCAAAAATAGCTGATAAGGAGTTGATTTGACTGCATTGAAGTGTTGTAAAATTGGTTATATTTGGCAAAAATAGTAAAATAAGTATGAAATGAGTTTTTAAATTAGTTTAAAATCAGCCAGTTTTGGAGGAAATGAGTTTGAACTCGTTGGCTTGTAATCATAGTAAAATAAATGAGCCCTAACCTTTTTTACCGTATTTTGTTGTCGTAACGTTAAAATGTAAACGTAAAATTTTCTCAAGTTCCTACTATAGAGTGGATATTATGTATGAAATGAGCCTAAATTAGTTTAATTTGGCGCTTGTTGGATTGTAATAATAGTAAAATATATATGTTAAAATGAGATGGGCCTAGCCTAGTTTGGATTTGTTGAAATGTTTGTAACTTGTTGGTTTTCTATAGGAGAAGATGAGAGTAAAATAAAACACAAGTATGAGCACACATAAGAAAATATATTAATAAAATTTAAAATAGTACAAAAAAATGTTACAAAATATTCTTAAAAATAATTCATTCAAGTCATCTGTTTCCATTTCGTTCGTTGGCTTCTCTCTCATTTTCTCGTAGTTCTTTACTGGTAATATACCTTGATGGAATGTGTTTTGCACCATCCATTAATTTGAAAACCTTTTTAGCATCACATGCATCACTATACAGATCTGTTTCTCCTTTACATTTGGGACATTTTACTCGTACAATAACTGGCATTTTTAAATTACGACAACCTATATCTACGAGGTCTATAATAGTCTTATTGGGCAGAATATGTTTCCACCTGGTAAAAAGAGTTAGTTGACACCTTTTTACCTGTAATTACCTGTGGTTTGCAGGTGTAAAAAGAGCAAGGTAACACCTGGAAGAGCAAGTTTTCGTTATATGCTATATATTTTTTAAAATAAGATGGGTCTAGCGAGAGAGAGTTAAATAAGAGACAAGTATAAGCACATTAAGAAATATATTAATATTACGGAAGTAAGTAAAGTAAAATTTTAAATGAGCTATTTTTAGTCGTTTTTTGTTTTATCCTTCAAGAACGAAACATTTCCAAAAAGTGTTAGTAAAATGAATGTAATATTTGTTCAAAACCAGAGAGACAAGGTACAAGAACAACCTGTATGAATGAGCTTAACCTCGTCTAATTTGATAAAAATCTTCTTTACAACTACTATATTAGTTATAATCCAATCCTGATAAGAATTTTGTCTGATATGAAATTTACCGTATATCGTTCTCGCAACGTTAAATGTAAACGTAAAAATTGTTTTTTTCTCAAGTTACTATTAAAGATTTGAATAATAAATATAACCTGAAATAACCTATAAATATAATATTTGTCTAAAAGCACACAAATAAGTTCTTTATTTCCAACAATTTCGATAATTATATAGTAGTTTTACATTGGATAATGCACAATGCCATGGATTAATATTTTTATGAAAATAACACTCTGGAATCATCTTAAATTGACTAGTTTCCCCAGGATATTTTACAAAAATTTGTTATTTTTTAAATTAGTTACTTCAAATATATGAGTTTTTTAGATAATTGGTAATTTTCTAAAATTAAATTGTTATGTTGCATTTATATTGATAAACATGTGTAATTAGCATATATTCCTGCTTCCTGTGAAGCAAGTTTTTTGTATGGAAATGATGTAGTCTTAAATAAAATCCAAAAAATCTTATAAACATTGTTTTATTTTATATCCAAATTATTACTAGGTTAAACTTATGAATAAAAAAAAACTAATAATAATAGATAAAGCTTAAAACTAATCTAGTGTGAGAAAGTTTGTACTACAATAGGTAAAAATAAAAAGATTCTTAGAGGTACAACAACAAACATATAGGTAAATAAAATAATTTATTTAGAATCGGAAGAATCGGAATAGATTAAATTTCTAGTGCATCGATTATAATCGGCAATTTCAACATCTGTTTGAGGTTGTGCACAATATTGTCGAAAGAATTGGGTAGCGGGAATTTTATATTTTCCCGAAGAACCAAAATTGTTTGATTTTCTGATAAAACTACTCTTCAGACTTGTAATATTTCTTTCAAATGAAGCATTTACCAAAGGACATATAACTAATTGCGCAATTTTTCGATACTTTTCCAATAAAATATTTTCATCCGAGATAAAATAAATAATCGGAGGTCCATTATAGGTTGCATCTACGATGCCTGTCCGTATAGTTCCTATAGCATTCGTAGAGGATCTTGCAACAATTTGTCCATAGAATCCTATAGGAATATTTACCCTTTCAATCAGTTCAATCTTTGTGGCTTTCCCTGCGGGACAAAATGTATCCTGTTTAATACAAAGATCGAAACCTGCATCTGATTTATAGGCTGTTCAACAAGAATTATTTCCCGGAATAATTATATTTGCTGCTGCTGCTTTCGAATTACAGTCGTCGTTGTCATCGAGTATTTGAATTGCCCTTTCTATACGTACATACAAGTCGGAAAAATAAGCTTTATTATACATTTTGGGGTAAGGGGGTAAAAATATATATTCGTTGAAAAAGTTGTATTTTGACAATAAGGTGTAATAATTAATTTGAGCCTTTTCATATTTTATGGCTGAACTTAAATCTATTTCATTCTCTTGTTTTTGCATAATTTTCCAAACAATGTCCTTAATATTTGACTTATTAGGAATAATAATTACCGATGGAAATTGTTCAAATATTTCTGTGGGAATTTCCTTTATATTAGCGATGACATTGTTTTCATCAAAATTTTCCAACGAGTCAAATATTAATGAAAAATACAATTGAGATAGTGGTGAACGTTCAAATAGAGATTTCTCTGTTTCTTTTTGTTGTATTTTATTCATAATTGTTAACGTGTACAGGTTAGTAGTAATACTACAGAGCTCCTGTGACAATTCAAGGTCATATCTCGAAGTGGATGGAATGTGTGTGACGTCATAGTCCAAAGATTGGGCGTGGTCCCCTGAAGAGATGAGTCATCATGCCGAAGAATGACCTTGATTTGACCGTTGGTTGTTGAAGAATAGAGAGTTATCGTACGTAATATTTTTAACGTAATACGGTTAGTTGTTTTTGTTGATGAAATGGTGAGAGCTGTAAAATTCTTGACCGAAGACATGAAATGGTGAGAGATCTAAAATTCTTGACCGAAGACATGAAATGGTGAGAGCGTATTTTTTAATGAATGTTTTATAGTAATTAAGGTGTTGTTGTGATTGGAATGCAGCGTACTGTATGTAACTAGATGGGTATATTCGGCTGGGCAAACTGCTATGTCGAGATTTCACCTGTCTATGTGATGACGTAAGTGTCTATTTATAGATACTTACATCATTCTGTTGTTTTTGTTATATGATGTAAGCATCTATTTATAGATGCTTACATCATTCTATTTGTTGTGTTTTTTATATTTGAGAAAAATAAAAGACAAGTATAATAATAATAATAATAATAATAATATATTTATTTTGATTCGGTTTTTACTATAAAAATATGTTGGAATTCTTCAACAATTTCCATTTGAATTGACGAAGATGATCCAAATCCGTTTTCTCCTCTTCGTGTATCGGTTAGATTAGTTACTTCTTAAAGGTTGGGGTTAACAATTTTCTCGCATATTAATTGTGCAATCCGATCGCCAGATTTGATATGGAAATCCTGGTCGGAATGATTGAATAAAATGATTTGAACTTCTCCTCTGTAATCTGCATCTATTACACCAGCTGTAAAAGAAAAAGAGAAAAAAATAGTTGTTAAATATGTTTTTAAAATTATTTTGTATGATTACCTCCTACGTCAATCATATTGTTGAAAGTTAGAGAAGATCTTGGGGCTATTCTGCCATAAGTATTTTCAGGTAGTTCAATTTTCAAACCAGTAGGAATTTTTTCTAATCCTTTAGCGGGTACTATGACATTAGAGACACTTCTTAAATCGTACCCAGCTGCTTTTTCACTACCTTTGGTTGGTGTAAATGCCTCGGGAACGATTTTAACATATTTTATCGTTGGTGTTTGATTATATTTTTCTGTTACGGCAGACACTGTATGGTATAAATTTGATTAAAAATAAAAAATATACATTAAGTGGAACGTAAAATTAAATTATTTTTATATCCCCAGGGAAATGTATCAGTAGATAGGTAATTAACTATTCTTTTATCATCGTGAGGAGTAAGGGCAAGTTTTTTCTGTGCGATTGTATACAATTCGTGTTTTTTACTTCGAATTAAATTTTCTTGGGTATAAATTTCGTTTTTTATCGAAAAGACAGTTGTAATAATCGGAGAAAATGGATTGTTTTTAACGAAGGAGCAGTAATACCTTTTGCTTTTTTAATAACATTTGGATCTGAGTATAATTTAATTGCATACATTTTAGATTTAAGGCCTATAAATTCAGATATGATTTTTCCGGCCATTTCATCTTTCATGTAGCCTAAACATTTCCCGTTTAATTGTTTTATGTTGTAAACGTTATCGGTTGGATAATCAGCCGTATCGAACCGGTGAGAATCCTCTCGAATATGTTTATAAATATCATTTACGTAAAAATGGTAAATTAACGAGTCTGTATCGGTATATAGTAATTTTACGGCATCTTTAAATTTGGGTTTTATATAATTGTAATGAAAATCATATAATATAATTTTCGAAATATCTAAAATACTAAAACCTACATATATTGGTTTGTTTAATACAATATTTAATCTTTTCATTTCTATAATGATCATATCATTGTCAAAGATGGTTAAACTGTGAAAATTAGGCTTAGAAATGTAATTTTTTGCTCCGTATCGACCTTCCCAAGTTGTTACCAATTTAATATCGCGGTACTTGCGAACGTTTTCGATACATTTTCCGAAAAAACTATTATTTAATAATTTAAAGAAATTTTTTTCAAATTCGTTTTTACTTTGTTGTCTTAAGCGTGTGTTGAGTTCAATATATGATTTTAACCAAGCAGATTGTTTAAATTTTAAAATTTTATGTACATTAGTTAGACGTAAACCTAAACTAAGAGCTTGTTTTAGATTTCTATAATGAATTACATAGTTTATTTTATTAAATAAGGTTGTTAGTAATTTTTTTTTGTTTTGATGAAGATAAGGGTGGTTTAAGATGTTCTGCACATAAAGGTAGATCTTTATGTGAATCGTGGAGTTCTACAGAATATTCTAGGTCCACTTCGAGTATATAGCCATATTCAGAATCGTCAGGTGTATTAATAATGTTTTCCGAGTAAAAATCAATTTTATCAACCCATTTAAATTCGCCGGTAGGAAGAGGTTGACACATTGCTGTTCCGTATAAATTATTTATGTCAAAATATGCTATATATGAAGAAGGAAAATTAGGATTGTACTCATTCCCCATGTATTTATTGTTTGCTTTTCCATATCTATTACTACATTGTGAAATTCCACCTCTAATTCATTTTTCAATCATCATCATTTGTTCTACATCCGTAATTAATTCCAAGGAAACGCCAGATATGGAAAGGGCCGCTTGATATGACAATCCTGGAGCTGTGTATGACCTTAGACATTCGAGACCGTAATGTTTCATGCATAGTTGTCGAAAATTTTCAAAGACATCAGTCAACAATAGTACATCTGTTTTTAAATAAAGTTCCATATACTGACGTAAATTTTTAATTTTGAATTTATCCCAAATATCGAGTGCATGTTGATATTCTTTCTGAGTTATATTACATTTTTTCATTTTGTTATAAAATTTTTCTATAGGTGGTAATTGGGTTTCTTTTAATTTTTCCCAACTATCTAAATAATCGTATGGGAATACTCCTTTTTTAGATAATAAAATTAATTCTTCATCATTGTTACAAAAATTTCGCGTAATTTATTTTTCATCAAGATTTAAATATGAGCTTAATTTATCTAAACTACTAGACATAAACCTAAATGAATCTAAGAATTGAAATTGAATACTTGTATTATCAACATATTTGGTAAATGAAATATATTTTTCCTTATTAATGGGTAATAAGGTCATTTTACCTGGGAATTGAGTGGCTAAATGTCTAATTAAAAAATGCCCATCGTATCCGGACAAGTTATGTGCTACCACCGGAATCATATGATTATTTCGACAATTTAAATTACATGTAGAATGAGCACTACCTCGATATTTTCCCGTAAAATGACAATGATCTTTAATTTTATTTGATCTGGTTCGAATGGTTTTCGGCACATGTAACATATGGTGGAAGAATCGAATGTTTGTTGTTCTGTTTGTGTTAACGGTAACATTGGTACTATATTATTAAAAATTGGATTTAATTGCAAAGCTAATTTATACAGTCTTATACAGTCTTTACCTGTATACAAATTAAATTTTGATAAACTGTTATCATAATTGCAAAATAAATAATAAGCTATACTACAAGGTACATGTTTCTGATATCTATTCATATTTTGTTGTTGTGGTTCGTTAGATTCTATATTTTTTTCTAATATACTTTCAATGTCAATATAAATAACAAATGGTACCTTTTCTTTATGATTGAAATCTTTAAACGATATATATTTTTCATTTTCACTGGGTAAAGTTATTTTGGTTTTATTCATTTTTCTACAAGTAAATATGTGATTAGTTAATGTTTCCTGCGAATAAAAATGATTTAAACATCTATCGCAATAATATTTTTTATGTTTAAAGTCATTATTTTGTCTGTTCAATAATCGCGACATGTTTTTAATTAATGTAAAATGATAAACAGGTTTAAAATTTGAAACAAGATTTGAAAAGTTATTATCATAATTATCATCATCACCATTATTTCTAGTATGTTCTGTTTGAAGCATTAATAAGTTAATAGTTGTTAGAAATTCAAAATCACTTAAATATATCGGTACAATTTCCTTCTTTTCAATACCAAAAAAGTTAATAGCAATATTATTCATTTTTTCAAATATTTTAATGTTCTTTAAAGTTATAGGAAATTCGATTCCTTCGTATTTTAAAACTTGACTGAAATGAGGATATGAATATGTTCTACATGGATTTTGGTTTGTTTGACAGGGATGGAGAGCAGCTACAATAGACCATAGAAAAGCAGTATTCATCATTATTTTGAATATTTAAAACTGCATGACTCTTTTGAATAAATTTCGGTACTGATACATAAGTTGAAATATTTCCTGCTGCATTTATCGGTATAAAATTATTTAAATTTATTTTTAATTGTAAAATTTCATAAAGGGCGTATCCGCTGTCTTTCTCCTGGAACTCTTCTAATTTTTTGAGTATATTATTTTGAATATGATTAATATAAAATTCCTTCAAATCTGTATTTCGATCAATTATACGATTTTTGGTAGTAAAATGTTTAATATCCGTTTCTCCAGTTTGAGGTTTTATAAAGTTTGCCAAAAATATAACATTAACTTTTAGTAAAGATTTTTGTAGGTCTTTTTTGACTTTACGCGAAAAAGATTGAAATGCTTTATTAAAAAATATTACAGGATCTTTAATACGTAAATTAATTATTGCTCCTGTTCGTATACGATTATTGAAACAGGATTCTAAATCAACCCACATTAAGTTTTTTGTTTTATTTGAATTTTTATGACATCGAAATTTTTCTCTAAAATTTTTCAAAAGACTTATAATCGATTCCAATTTTGAAAGACTATTTTTCTTAATATGTGTATTACGTATATATTTCTTTAAAATAAAAATAATTTTATTTAAATATTTTATCCACTTAACATAGTCATTTTTATTTTTAATCAACTTACCAAGGTCTTGAATTTTTAATAATACAGTAATACCCCGCTTTACGCGAGGGATACGTTCCGAAAAAAATCGCGTTAACTGAAATTCGCGTATATCGAGGTTTATGATTAAACATAGTCAAAATTTAATACAAAAAAATACAAATCATTTTAATCAATCACTTTAATTCTAAGAACACTTTATGCAATACATACTCTTATTTTTTACGGAAAAATACATCTATTGTCTTTTGGGTAACGTTTTGTTTACGTTCTTGTAAAATACGTTCATAACACCCAACACTGTTTTTAATTGTTTGACACACGGTCAAGACACGGTCATCATTATTGTCTATACTCTGCAATATGTCCAAACCTGAATAAATTTTTGAAAGTGCATTTTGTATTTCCCCTGAAGATAAAACTTTCTCTTCTACTTGTTCTTCCTCATCGTAGATAGGATTATTCTGTAACTCGATCAGATCTTCATTGCTAATAGGATCGTCGTGCGTTGCTACAAGTTCTACGAGATCTTCTACCGTGACATCTTCAAGTTCAGACCCCTCAATCATTGCAGCAATGTCTTCAAGCACTTGTCTCTGCATCTGGACAATTCTTCTAGGTGCTTCCACTACATCTGGCCAAAGATTACGCCACACCCCATTCATACAACTCATTTTAACTTCCTTCCAAGCCTCTTCTATGTTGTGAATAGACTTCATAATGTTGTATGACTTCCACCACTCTCGCATAGACTGTCTTCCTTCCCCGTCAGTTTCATGAATTAGTTGGCTAAAAGTGCGGCGATGGTAATAAGCTTTGAAGTTTGCTATTGCTCCCTGGTCCATAGGTTGTAATATTGACGTAGTGTTTGGTGGAAGGAACTTTACGTACACTTTTAAGTCTCTGGGCGTATCAAGTGAGGTTGGATGTCCTGGGGCATTGTCTAAGAGTAATATAACTTTAGGTTCAAGCCCATTTCTGTCACAGTATGATTTGACTGATGGGCAAAAACTATTAGAATACCATTCTTGAAAAATTTCCCGTGTAACCCACGCCTTTCTGTTTGATCGCCACACAACTGGTAGACTTGTCTTGTCTGTGCCTCGCATTGCACGGGGTGTTTCTGAATGGTACACTAGTAAAGGTTTCAGTTTGAAATCACCAGTGGCATTACCACCCAGCAGAAGTGTTAGTCGATCTTTCGCAGCTTTGAAACCACTGGCTTGACGTTCTTCCTTAGAAATGAATGTTCGAGATGGCATTTTTTTCCAGTAAAGTGCGGTCTCATCAACATTGAAGATGAGACAAGCAGGAATTTTCTCTCGTCTAACGAAGTCTTGAAACTTGTCTGGAAACTCAGCTGCAGCTTGAATGTCCGCGCTGGCCGCCTCGCCTGTTATGTGGATATTGTGAAGATTAGAACGCTGCTTGAACCGATGGAACCAGCCTCTGCTGGCAGCAAAAGTCGGAGTGGCACTCCCTTCTCCTTCTTTTATTTTCAGCATCTCATACAAAGATTTTGCTTTTGTGCATATGAGATCTTGACTTAGTGGTGTGTTCTTCTTATTCAAATCTTCGATCCAGACTGACAGTAATTTCTCCATTCTTTCTAAGATAGATGATCTCGAACGAGAAAGTTTTGTTGCACTTATAGGTGTTGAACCTTCGCTGGAGATTTTAATTTTTTTCCCGATTTTTATAAATCGTTCTCACAGTCGATTCTGAGAGTCCAAAATCTCTCCCAACAATTGTTGCTTTGCCTCCATTTTCCATTCTTCTTAACACTTTCATCTTCAATTCCAAAGTGACGCTTTTACGCTCTTTTTTCTTTACAGGCGGCATTTTTAACGTAGGGTTAAATTATGTATGTATGTATCTCCAATAAATATTAAAACAAAACTGCCAGCCGACCGAACTAACATTACGGAACAAATGAACACACGAAACGAACGAGGAAATCCCCATAGAACAAAGTCGAAGGACAGGGAATTCCCAATTCTTCAAAGAGAATATTCAGAGAAAGCGGGGATCCCCCCGCGACCATAGAGAAGTTAATGACTACATGAGCGCGAAATTTGAAATTCGCGTTATAGTGAAACCGCGCGTAACGGGGTCGCGCTAAGCGGGGTATTACTGTACTTGATTGCTTAGTTCTATGATTTCTTTTAGCTCTGCCATGGTGCAATTACAGTATTAAAATAAAAATAAATTACCATGAAAACAGCTTAAATATGATTCATAGGAGAAGAATGTTTTATGAGCAATCATATACGTTATTGTGAATTAAGGTGCGGTGGAATGCGGTATAAGAAAAACAAATTATCTTGAAGATAGGTTTAAAAAATATGTTTCATGGGAACAACATTTTATGAATAATTAATTATATACGTTATTGAGAATCAATTAAGGTGTGGTGGAATGCGGTATAAGAAAAATAAATTAACTTGAAGATAGTTTAAAAATACGTTTATGGGAAAAACATTCTATGAATAATTAATTAATTAAGGTGTGGTGATGTGTTATAAATAAATAAAATAGATTGCTATGTGAAAAGGTGTGGTATTTTAAAATTTTACTGTATGTATACATGTTAAAGTGCTAATTGTTAGAATGAATCTGAATCACAACAAAATTATAAAAGTAAAAAGTTTAAAAACTTTAGTAATTACAAGTCTTTGTGTTAATTATAGTAATATATATAAAATGTTTCCATTGTTATTTCAACAACTTAATACGATACCGGAAATATTAAAGGGAGACATTATTGCTAATTATAGCAACTATAAATGGGAAAATGCTGAAAAAATAGGTGACCTAGATGACTATGAGGATATTTTACGTAAAATAATTGAACAAGAAAATATATATTCACATTACGATATTCCTAGAATAAATAATGGACGTTATCACAAAACCTTATTTCAAGAAGGAAGGATTAATGTTTTAGTAAAATATAGTGGAGGATGTATAAGATTAACTATTTGTATCACTTGTGCTCGCAAACTTCGATATTACCGTTGGATGTATTTATTAGAAAATATGATTATAATTCGAAATTCTTATGTCACATTGAAAATAGCATCTTTAGATATATTAGCTATACATATATGGACATTTGATAATCTATGCGATTTTTGTTTAAAACCTTTTATAGTACCTATTTATTATTTTCCACTAGATGTAATTCTTTATAAAAATCGATATCCCAAGACGAATAAAGCCGCATGGAAATTGTCTAGTACATTAGTAATGAATAAGGAAAATAATAATATTAGTATAAGAAGAAATCATATTTTACAAATTTTTAAAAAATTAGAGGGTTTTAATGTTAACAAAACTATTGTAGATGAGATTAAACAATATTTAATATCTTGCTATGAGAATCTGTTATCAGATTCATCTGATGATGAAATATAATTATTGTAATATTGAAATAAAAAATAAAAATGTTTTTAAATAAAATTTGTTTTTTATTACTGACCCATTATTATACAATAACAGTTTTAATTACTAATACTACTGGTTATATTTGAATTAAAAGGTTTTTCTTTTAATCTTCTATTATTTTTTCTACATGTTGCTAAGCGATTAACATATTTATTTGTACTTTCCAAGAGATTTTCTTCTCGTTCAACGCAGGATTTAAGATTTGAAAAAGTTTTCACTTGCTCAGTATTTTGTTTTTTTTTCCAAATTTTTCTTACATTCTTTTAATTCTCCATCCAGTTGATAGGTTTCATGTACTAAATTGGTAAAATTACTTTTTAAATTTTCAATTTCTTTATTTAAATCTGAAATTAATAAATAGGAAACGTTGTGTTTTTCCTCACATCTATTTAGTGTTTCCGTTAGATTTGTTTTTAATAAATATAAATCAGATTCCAATTTAATATTTTCTTTAAGAAGAGAAATATGCCTGGTATAATTTACTGAATTGGTTAAATTTTCATTAATGCGTTCATATTCTTCAAATTTTTCCAAACAAATATCCGTAACAGCTAATTCATTATCATATAGATCCTTATAATTTTCAAGGGTTCGAGTACATTCTTGATATAAATTTAAACTTGTATTATAGAGTGATCTATGGTCTTCTAATAGGTATTCATAATTGTCTCTTAAGTTATCACAATTATTAATTTCAGTACCAAAAACTATATAAAGTAGAAAACTAAAAATTATCAATATAATTTTACTAATCATTTTTTTTTGTTTTGTTATCCTACGTAGAAGTTTATTATAATGATTAAAAATTTTATTAATGTAATGTTTTATATAAGAAAATATTAGGAGGGGATAAATATTTTTGACAACATATATTTTAAATATTGTTTTTATTATAATAATGATAAATTTACAAAATTTACAAAAACTTAAATCTAATTAAAACAAAAATTATAAAATTCTATAACCTAATCTACGCACATCCTCCCAGCTTAAATATACTTCTTCTTCCGAGTCCGAATCCGATATTGATATTGTTTCCATACTGTTGTCATCTTCTTCCGAGTCTGATATAATTATTACATTTTTTTCTTTATACCATTTTTCTTGCAATTCTTTTAAAGGTATATTATCTTCATCATCATTATTTTCTTGTTGTTTTTGCTGTTTTATTTCCAGCAACCATCTTTGTCTTAGTACTTCTAAAGGTAAAATTTTCTTCTTCTTCTTCCTCCCATTCCAACATTTCTTGTTCCCGTAATTCAAATAATTTTAATAGAGCAATATTTCTTTTCTCTACTTCTTGGATATATTTTTGGTCCATTATTAAACGTTATAGTACAGATGTAAAAATTCTAAGAGTATAGTTTGTATTTTGTATTTTCCTACCTTTATATACATATCTCTTAACAAAAGAATGGTGTGGAAAATATATTAATCACTTGATCATGTAATCATCTATTTTGCAATTCTCTTTTAAAAACTTAACCGGAATAATGATTTCATATTTTACTGTGTAATTAGATAATTAATATTCAAGGTGTGATTGTGGTAATTCGTATGCAAATATTTAATGAGAATTATATTTTGCAGTATTTAACCTTGAAAGTAATAAGAAATAAGATGATGCAATATTAGTTAATATTACATTCTTGGAATGAAACACCTGCACTTTTGCATAATTATTCTTAGAATGCAATTAATTAAAATTCAAGGTATGATTGCATTTTAAATAACAAGAATTTCTGATGATGTAATACTTGGTTCTAGAAAGGAAAAAACACCTGCATTTTTACATTCTTAGAATGCAATTAATTAAAATTCAAGATATATGTTTGCGTAATGAATCATATTAAATACTAGGAATTTTTGATGATCTAATACTGGGTTCTAGAAAGGAAAAACACACCTGCATTTTTATATTCTTAGAATATAATTAATTAAAATTCAAGATATATGTTTGCGTGATGACTCATATTAAATACTAGGAATTTTTTGATGATGTAATACTGCGTTCTAGAAAGGAAAAAACACCTGCATTTTTATAATTCTTAGAATATAATTAATTAAAATTCAAGATATATGTTCACGGTGATGACTCATACTAAATACTAGGAATATTTTGATGATGTAATACTGCGTTCTAGAAAGGAAAAACACCTGCATTTTTACATTCTTAGAATACAATTAATTAAAATTCAAGGTATTTTTATAGTAATTTATATGCAAATATTTAACGAGAATTATATTTTACAGTATTTAACCTTGAAAGTAATATTGCATTTTAGAAAGGAAAAACACCTGCATATTTTTTCTTAGAATGTTGTAACAATAATTGTTGCGTCAGACATAGAAATAGCAAGATTTTAATTATGTAAAAGTAATAGTATAAATAGTTTAATTTTTATTTACGAAAACATTAACAGGAAATTAAGTGGAACCATAGCATCATCATCATGAACACTCCTCATTCAGTATTTATTTTTAAAAGTTATGATCCTAAAAATTTAACAAATAAAATATTAATTGTTATTTTAAAGAACTTATTTAAATTTGGATTAAAAGATATTCAAGTGGTTAATGGACTTGTATGTGTGTTTTTGAAATATTCTCCTAAAAATACAACTGTTGAAGAAAAAATAAAAAATATTCCAGTGAAATATGTACGAGTGAATGCCGACAATTCTGAGGAGGTACAATTATTTATGTCAGCACTGAATAAATTTAACATTTTTTTCCAATTTTTCGATTGAGGATCGAAAAGAAGCAATAGAACAGCAAGAATCCTCCCAAAATGAATTACCAGATATAAATATGGTAGATGAAACGGAAACTGAGGAACCGGATAACCATGTACAACAAAGAAAAAAATTAAAGTTTAAAATTAAGAAAAATAAAAATGTAAATTATGTAAGTTCGACGGATGTTCTCCCAACAACATCATCATCAGTTACAGTTACATCACCTCAACAATTTCAATATGTAGAAATTTATGATAATGATGCAGTCGATTTTGAATCGCAAAAATGTAGTATTATTGTTAAAGAAAATAAATAAAGAATATATTTTTAAAAATATTTTTATTGTTTAATTTATTTACATTTGTAAATATATTACATTACATTTTTCTTATCTATCCAACTATTATGAGTAGCATCGAATCCCAACCATTTTTACAAAAACTTTGTTACCTTTATGTTTTAAAATCTTTTCCACTAAATAGGCATCTGTATATTTGACTTTTTGTAATTGCTGCTCATAAAATCCACCTTTAATTTCTTCACCTTTTATATCTTGCAATAAATAAGTAGTAGGATTTGTTAGTTGTACTTTTTTTATAGTAAAAATTTCAGGTGACCAATTTGATTGGTATTTTTTGTCAAAAAACACCACGTATTTTGGAAATTCGTACATGATCACCTATGTAAAATTTAGGCTTATGAGCTATTTTAATGTGTGAATAAACGGTATTGAGTAAATGTTTTTCATGTTTTTTAGTTACTTCAGATGGTTTCATACCTATAGTTCGATGTTTTTTATTATTATATTTCTTTACTATATTCGGTAATAAATTATACCACCTATAGGAACCATTAACATTTAATTCTTTCCAAATTATACCTTTTAATGTTCTTATTACACGTTCAACAATAGAGGCTTTCTTTTCGCTATAACTCTAATAATGTCGAACATTGTATTTTTTCAAAAGTTGTTGAAATTCCTTGGACATAAATTCACCACCCATATCAGAATTTACCAGTTTAGGGACTTGTTGTTTTAAAAACGTTTTCCATAGCTGTAGCGACTTCTTTTCCACTTTTAGTTTTAAGTGGAAAAGCCCATAGGTATTTTGAAAAGCAATTAATAACTACTAAAATATATTTGTATCCATTATTTATTTTTGCATAAGGAGTTAAACCAAGGTCACAAATATCAACTTGTATGAGATCATTTAAACCTTTTAGAATCACACGACGTCGTTTAAAATTAATCCTAGCAGGTTTATGAATTTCATTAATTATATGTTTCTTTATGTTAGTAGCAAATTTTACCATATTTATTCAATAATATTTGCCTCTCGTAATTCTTCAATTATGGAAATAATCTCGTTAGTATGACTATTATTTCCGGCACTTTGTGATGCTAATAATAATTGTAATCTTTCAACAAGTTCGTTAGGATCGTCCCAATGTATGTATTCGACTGGTTTAGTAGAATATTCCATAAAAAGATTGTTTTTAGAATAAGGATTTTGTCTTTGCTGTTGTGATATGCTGCTTTGACTAACACCTTTTCCCGATATCTGACGAATAGCAGGTGCAATAATATTTTTATATTTAGGTAATGTACTACCTTGTACTTGTTCCGAATGTTTATTATTTCTACGATAAGCATTCGTGTTTAAAATTATGTCTAGATAATTTTTTTTCATCTTCTTTTTTAAAAGATTTAGGATGTTTTTTAAAGAGCAATTCATATAAACCAGTTGTACCTTTGTAAAATTTCCCTTTAACAATAAAGTCAGAATTTTGTATTTGCAATTGTGAATTCCCAATATAAAATTTATCCTCAATGTCATTAAAAACTATACCATATTTATGATCAAATTCCTTATTATGAGTATCAGTTATCATTTTTTCTACATATCTTCTAGGTAATGGATGATATTGTTCCAAATATTCTTTAAAGGATGCTTCATGAATATCTTGTGCACGTTTTTCTTCAAAACTTTTTTGTAAATTTATCTCTTGTCTACGGGATTCTTCAAAAATCGAATCTCGTAAACTTTCTTCCAAATTTGGAGTTGAATGAAATTGTAAACGTTTATGTTTTTTACTACTCGAAGGTGTTTTACTTTTTTCATAAAATTGTGCTTCTGTCAGTCTCTCATCCTCTTCATCACTCTCTTCTTCATCCGAGTCTGCTGATTCATACTTGTTTCTTTTATTTTTTTGACTAGTTGTTTTAATAGCAGTAGTAGTAGTAGATGTGGGAGTTAGTATTATGTTTTTTAATTGTTTAGTTATTGGAGAAAAAATGTGTTCATGAGCCTCTTCACCCTGTTTCAATAAATCCAGTTTTTGTTTAACAATTTTACGTTTTTCTATAAGTTTCTTTTTAACATTCTTCTCTTCCACATTCATTTTTAACTCCTTCTTCTCTTACTCTTCCTCTTTTAAATAAAAGTAAATAAGAAATGATACTTTTGGAAAAATTTACAGATATATATATATTTATCAAGACAACAGCGATATCTTCCATCAGTTAATTTATTATCCTTAAAAATTGCTAAAAAATGATAGGTTTTTTGCCAGCAAATTCCACAAAAATTTTTAAATTCTTCAAATGACATACCGGTTCCTACGTGATCGCTATAAATATGTCTTAAATTAGTATCATCTTGTTTAAATAAAATAATTGTATTTGCATTATCTCTTATTAAATGCTTTGGTATTTTTGCATATGTCTGACAAAGATAAAAACAATCAATATGATTATGACGTCCCATACTGAAATATTCACGTATTACATCCTGTTTATCGCAAGCTACGTCATCGAAAATAAAAATTGAATATTGTCTAGCTTGTGAAGGTGATAGAATTTCGGTACTATTATCGAATGGAAAATAGCCGATTTCTTTAATGGGCTTGAGTAATTTCTCCAAATATAAATATTTACTTTGAAATAACGATTTAGAATAGACATAAACATTCTTAAATCTTAAACCATTAGGATGTTCGATTAAACTAAGCATAACGTTTGTTTTTCCACAATTTGAAGATCCTACAATAATACAACGAATAGATGATGGTAAAAGTAAACCATGTCGATTTAATAAAATTTGATTGTTGAAATCATCATCATGATTAGCAATAGGTAAAGTAATATTTTGTTGAACAATTTTTATTTTCTTTTTCTTATGTTGGTAGTGCAGTTTTTCTTCTTTTTCCGGTTCTTTTCTTAACAACTTATTCTTCCCCCCAAACATTATTTTTTAAATAATGTGTGTTTCGTATTAATGTTGAAACGAAAATATTTATTAATGTAACATTCCTACGAATTTATTTAGTTTATTTAGAAAGTTACTAGAATAACAACGTATATCAATATTATGGCTCAATTTTATCCTGATTCTAGTGCATCTGTTGCTGCTGCAACTACTGGTTCAACAGTAACAGGAGAAGGATTCGTAAATTCTTTAATAAATAAATTACCAGTTGAATTACATCTACCGGGTTATAATTATTGTGGACCTGGTACAAAATTAAATAAACGTTTAGCTAGAGGTGATCGAGGTATCAACGAATTAGATGAAGCGTGCAAAGAACACGATATTGCCTATTCGACAAGTAAAGATTTAACATTTCGACATAAAGCTGATAAAATATTAGCAAATAAAGCAATGGAACGAGTCAGAGCAAAAAATGCTAAAATTGGTGAAAGAATGAATGCTCTAGGAGTAGCCGGAGCAATGAAAGCAAAAGTTAAACTTGGAATGGGTTATAATGATAATAATGAGAATTATGATGATAACCATAATAATGGTAAACAAAAAAATAAATGTAAATGTATCCTAATACTTAAAAAAAGTTTAAAATCCATACGAAATACATTGGCAATTATGGAAAAAGGTATAGAAGAATCAATAAATGTGGGGGAATTACAAGGAATAAAAAAAAAATTAAATTTATCGCCTAATCGAGAAGAGGAACTTGAGAATGAATTAAAAGAATTTGTTATACATCCAAAAAATAAAAGAGTAAAAAAACATATATAAATTATAATTTTTGTATATTATAAATTAGTTTAAGTAAAACAGTTCAATAGTAAACTTATCAACGTTACGCGCTCTCTCAAATTAAAATCATAATGGTATCTCATATTAAAAGAAAAAATAATCGTACCATCAAAAAAGGAAAAAGAAAAAGAAGAACTATGAAAAAGAAAAAATAGAGTAGGAAAAAAGTTAATTGGTTTTAGGGAAGTTACAAAACAAATTAAAAATAGTATATTAAAAGAAAAACCTAAGGATTTTACTGCAGCTTTAAAAATAGCTATAAGGAAAGCGAATAAATATAAAAATAAAGGAAGACCAGCTCGAATTATAAATATCCCAACAAAAAGTGGTGGAATATTACCCCTTATACCAATATTTGCTGGATTAAGTGCTCTCGGGGCACTAAGTGGAGGAGCTGCAGGAATAGCCAAGGCTGTCAATGATGCAAAAGCAGCATCGCAACAATTAAAGGAGGCCCAACGACATAATGAAAAAATGGAAGCCATAGCACTTGGAAAAGGACTCTATTTAAATCATCATAAAAAAGGATTGGGGTCTTTTTTTACGACCTGTAATTCAAGAAAAAAAAAACTCCCTTTAAAATTACCATCTCGAGCATTAACTAACATAGATTTAGATAAATATGTTAAAAAACTTAAAATTAAAAACTTTCGAGGTATTTTTATGAGAGATAAATTACCAAAGAAAATACATAAAAACGAAAACTGGTATAATTAATATGGACAATAGTGATGGTATGGGGACTCATTGGACTGCATACAAAAAACATAACAATAAAATTTATTATTTCGATAGTTTTGGCAATTTGTCACCACCGAATGAATTAATTGAATATTTTAAATCAAATGGACTATGTAATGTTATCTATAATCATAATTCATATCAAACTTATAATACTGTAAATTGTGGTCATTTGTGTTTAACCTTTTTATATAATGAAATAAATTAATTATAAACACGTTATTCGTCCTTTAATTCTCCTCTAATAAACATGTCTTACACGTTTACCTTATCCGGCAGAGAATCTATATTAACATCTGAAATTTATCCACCTATTGTTTTACCGGAAAATGAAAATTATGTTTTAGGTTTAGTAAATTTTGAAAGTTATAATACAATCCCAAATATTGATGAGTCAAATAATAAATTTCATTTTAATAATGAAGTTATTACCATTCCTGAGGGATCTTATGAAATAAAGGACATTAGTGATTATTTGACTGAACAAATCGACTATCATTATTTAAAGGAAAAGGGAAAAGCAATAACTGAAGTACCATTTCTTTCTATTAAGGCAAACTATAATACATTAAAATGTGAAATTAAAAGTTCATTAGACATAGATTTCAGAAAACCAAACAGTATAGGTGGATTATTAGGATTTAGAAGAAGAAAATTAGAAAAGGCTAAAAAACATATATCAGATCGTCCAGTAGATATTCTTAAAGTAAATAGTATTTGTATTGAATGTAATTTAGTAACAAATTCATATGCAAATGGAAAAACCGGTTCATATAATTCATATGTTCTTTCCTACATCGTTACCAGGAACGAAAATTATTGAAAAACCTGCCAATGTTATTTATTTACCAATCAGTTCCCGATACATTGATGAAATTATACTTAAAATAACAGATCAAGACGGTAATTTGATTAATTTTAGACAAGAAGTAGTAACAATCAGACTACATCTACAGAAACAAAAATAATAAATATGGTGTTTCTTTATAATATTACTCAACCACCACAACAAACTTCTATAATGAAAAAACAAAAATTGAATAATCAACCTAAAAAATCTATAAATAAAATAGTAGCCCGGAAGACGATTAGTAAGAAGAGAAAGTTGAAACGATTAACACGCAAAAATAAACAATTTTTAATTTCCTTAGGATTCAAACTAAGGAAAAATTAAAAATTATTTTTTAAATAAATATAAGCAAAATTAGATTAATTGGTTAAGAATAGGATAAAAAATGAGTTTTAATATATTGAATGTTGGAGAAGGTATATACACAGATAAGTCTATCGTTAATTTCGAATATCACACTCATCAGCCATATGCATCGACTACGTTTAATAACAACGATGAAATAAGAATTCCAATCCAAACACAAGAACTCTACACATTACCAGGTCAAAGTTTTCTTTACATCGAAGGTAAAGTAGTAACCAAAGATGATAAACCTAGTACACATGTTAGTTTTGTAAATAATGGAATTGCATTTCTTTTCGAAGAAATTCGTTACGAATCGGGTGGTGTAGTCGTGGATCGAGTAAGAAACCCCGGTATAACTTCAACTATAAAAGGTTACGTTTCCTTTGGACCCAACGAACTTACGCAACTTGAAAATTCCGGTTGGAAAACTGACCAAAATCCAAATTTACTCGATAAGGATGGAAATTTTAATATCTGTTTACCACTACGTATTTTGCTCGGATTTGCTGAGGATTAGCAAAAAATTATTATGAATGTTAATCAAGAATTAATTCTAATAAGAAGCAATTCAGATACCAATGCCATTATTCAAACATCAACACCACTAACTGCCGAAGAATATAAAGTGGTTTTAAATAAAATAGTATGGAAAATACCACATATTTCTGTATCGGATCTTGAAAAATTACGATTACTTAAATTTTTGGAACAAGGTAGAGATTTAAATATACCTTTTAGAAGTTGGGAATTACATGAATATCCTATTTTACAAGAAGCAACAAAACATACGTGGGCTGTGAAGAGTACTGCCTTAATTTCAAAACCACGATTTTTAATCTTTGCCCTATCTACCGATCGAAAAAATAAGATTGATAAAAATATGGCCGTTTTCGATCATGGGAATTTAATGAATTTTAAACTTTTTTTAAACTCTGAAATGTATCCATATGATAATTTAAATTTAAATTTTGATACGAAACAATGGGCTATACTATATGAAATGTATGCGCAGTTTCAAAAAATTTCTATTATCAACGTCACAGTGAGCCGTGTTATGACCCTATAAAATTTCACGGTATATGTCCTTTTGTAGTAATTGACTGTTCACGTCAGAACGAATCACTTAAAACTGGAGCCATAGATATTAGGTTAGAATTTGAAACAACCAAAAAAAATTAAAGAGAAAACAACAGCTTTTTGTTTAATACTTTACGATCGATTAGTAAAATATAATCCTTTGACAAATATTGTAAAATCAAATTCATAAGAAGAAAGAAACATGTTTATATTAGACATACAAGGATTTCAATATAAGGACAGTGAATTCATTTGTAAAGAATTAACTATAATAAATATAGAAAATGGACAAGTTCACCATAAAATAATAAACTACTCTCATAGAATTAGCTGGTTCAATGAGGAAATTCAGAAACGATTGGAATGGCTCACCAATAACATTCATGGACTTCAATGGGATCAGTCTAATTTTAATTATTTACCATATGAAAATATTTCCAAATTTATAAAAAATATTGTTAAAGATGAAACGATTTTTGTAAAAGGTTACGAGAAAAGAATCTGGTTAAGTAAATTCATTTCTAATAATATAGAAGAATTTTTAACTATAGGATGCCCAAATATCAATAATTTAAAACGATATGTAAATAATCATATGTATCATTGTAACGAACACTTTTTAAATGATAAAAGATGTTCGAAAGAAAATGCCTTTTTGTTATATGACTGGTATATTAATAAAACAAATTAAATAAAACACTTTAATTTTTTATTTAATAAAATTCCAATCCTATAAAATCAATTACTAATGCATAATACGTAATATTAAAAGAACAAAGAAAAATACAGTCATGGTTTTTCCTAAGGAATGTGTGCTGCAACTCGGCCAGAGAAACCTTGAATATTAATGTAATAATTGCATACCTAGAATAAAATTTACTTTATAATTTTATATTTAACCTTGATTTAGTCTTATGCAATGAATGCATTCACATTCACACACCTTTTTAATTATCTAATAACGTCATGATTTTTAAAAACTTTTCAACTAGTATAAATTCCCGCTTTTAACAACGATATAATCAGTACAGTTATATTATTTTAAAACAATACAAGTATTTTTCAAAAAGTAAAACAAAAAACAAAATGTTTATAATCGATGTGCAAGGCTTTCAGTTCGAACACAGTGACTTTATGTGTAAAGAAATTGCGATAATAAATATTAACACAGAAGAATATTTCCACAACATAATCAATTTTAATCATAAATGTGAGTGGTTTAATGATAATATAAAGAATCATTTGGAATGGACTACCCAAAATATACATGGATTAGAATGGAACAGTTTCAGCTTTACTAATCTGCCATTTGAAAACATAACAAATTTTATCAAGGAGGTAATTGGAAACGAAAAAGTGCTAGTGAAAGGACTTGCAAAAAAAATTTGGTTAGCAAATCTTATTTCGAATGACACTGAGGACTTGACAAATTTAGGATGTTATAATATTGGCTATTTAAAATTCAATTTATCTACAAATTCTAATCATAATTTTACTTGTAACAACCATATTAAAAATGTTCGCTGTGCCCTAGAAAATGTAATACTACTAAAAAATTGGTAGTTCAAAGAAAAATATTATTAATAACATTATTGTTAATTTAAATAATGATAATCATAATGATACCGATAACGATGATAAAAATATTGTCAATATTACTTTTAATGATATCAACAAAGATAGTGATACTGATAGTAGTGACTGGTCATAATATTTTCTTAAATTAAATGAAATTAAATAAAACATGTAAAATATAACTCATTGTTTGTTTTAAAATAATATAATTGTACTCATTATTTTATTAAATATATATATATGTAATGTGAAAGTATGTATTTTTTTGTTGCAAATATGATAACGATATATTTTCAAATTTCCTCAATATAATAGTACATTGATAGGTAGATAGATATGCAAACAAGTAGCTATACAACCAGGTAGATAGGTAGTTAGGTAGCTAGTTAGGTAGCTATTAGGTAGCTACCTACCTAACTAGCTACCTAACTACCTAACTAGCTACCTAACTACCTAATTAGATAGGTAGCTAGTTAGGTAGTTAGGTAGCTAATTAGGTAGCTACCTACCTAACTAGCTACCTAACTACCTAACTAGCTACCTAACTACCTAATTAGATAGGTAGCTAGTTAGGTAGCTAGTTAGGTAGGTAGCTACCTAACTAGCTACCTAACTACCTAACTAGCTACTTAACTACCTAGTTAAATAGGTAGCTAGTTAGGTAGGTAACTAATTAGATAGTTAGGTAGCTAGTTAGGAAGGTAAAAACGTAAGAAGGTGGGATATATAGGTAGGTGGGGTATACAGATAGGAAAGTAGAGTGGATAAATTATAAAAGAGAATAAGATTCACTGTTTAATAATATTATATTTCAGTTTAGTTAACTAACAATCTATATTTGTTTCTCAAAGTTAAATATGTGCTTTAAAAAACAACAAACAGATTTATCAGATCCTTCTTATCTATTAGAAGAAGAAAACGATGATGAAATATTAAGTGATATTGAATTTAGTGACGACGATGAAGAAATTAGTGACTCTGAAGAAGAAGAAATAATCGAAATAGAATATAGATTATTTTTTGAATTTGAACAACTATTTATAAGCAACAATTTTAAAATTTTCAATTTTTATATTCAACATGGGCACATTTCTTTAGAATTAATCCCTCCTCATCAACCAATTACTGTAGAAAACATTATAGTTTATGACATTAAATACATAATTAACGAAAATCAACTACAAAATATAGTTATTAATATCGAAAATGCTCCATTTATAGGAAATGTAAGATATACTTTTAATAATATATCAATTCCACCACCACCACCTTCATCAACGTCACCTGAAACTATATAATACACCAGTTTAAATTTTAAATCACAGAGCATTTTTAATCTTCAATATATGGGAGCGAGAAACATGTCTGAATTAAATAACATTCAACCATCTACATCAAAAACCAAATACCTAGAAGAGGAAGAAACACAAACAGATCCTAATACCGATACAGATAGTAGTACTGATACTGAAGATGATGATAAACAGATTGAATTAAAACAAATAATTTTTAAACCGCACGAAATATTTGAAGAGATTGATTTCTTATATGAAAAACATTCCCTTTATGAAACATTTATAAATAATCATCATAATCTAAACAAACATTTTTCCCGAATTTTACAAATGTCTATTTTCATTAGATAAGGATTTTTCTTTAGCGCATTGCGTCTCTAAAGATTTTGTTATGGGATGTGGAATAGCTAAGGAGTTTAAAAGCAAATTTAACCATGTTGCAGAATTAAAAAACCAAAATAAAGAAGTTGGAGAAGTCGCCATATTAAATAACAAAACTAGATATATTTTCTATTTAATTACAAAGGAAAAATATTATCACAAACCTAATCTTTTTACTGTATTTTCTAGTTTGTATTATTTAAACAAATTGTTGTTATTAAACCCACATATTAAAAAATTAGCTTCACTTTATAATACCAGTTTAAACTTGTATCAGGAATGTATTAAATCACTGGACAATTATATAGATTTATATGATAATGAACAAGCTGTTAATGATATTTGTATGGGAAAAATTCAAGAATATGAATATCTAGCTACAAATTTAACAATGTCGGTAAATTATACGAAACATATTACTCTGCTCAAGGAAAATATCAAATTGGAATCGGATTTGTATTTATTGAGAACAAATCTAACGGAAACATTGCAAATTTGTCAAGAAAAAAACAAAGTAGCATATGTAGTAATTGCCGATTTTAGGGAGGAAATGGCAAATTTTAAACGTAATTTGACCGATCTAACTCGTGAAATCTATCAGTTAGATAACGATTTGTCCAAATGTCAAAAGGATTTAGAACAACAAGTGAAAGAAATTTTCGTAAATCTGAAAGACTGTTTAGAACGAGAAGAAGTACTTTTGGAAACGAAAGACAAATATATTGTTCGATTGTCAACATCTAGAAAAAATAATAGAAAGCTACGAGGAGGAGAAAGTTAAAATTTAATAGTTAAAGAACACACAAGTATCGGTCATCAGTATCATTCTCATTTATAGAAAAACATGCTTTGGAATTTTACTTATTTATGTAGTAGTTGTTGGAGAGAAAAACACAGTGTTCCATATCCAACTCAGCTTCTTCCACCTCAAACTCGAGTAAGGGTTTATTGTTACAAATGTGCCCGTATAACTATGTGATATCTTCTCGAGGAATAATTTAACATCAGTATCCTAGAAATATGCATAAAAATAACAACAACAACAAACATGAATTTTACTTATTTATGTAGTGGTTGTTGGAGAGAATCGAAAAGTATACCATTTCAACCACATATAGCTCAATCATTAGACGTAACAATGCTGTTCGACAACTTCAACCTTGACTCAGACTACGGGATTATTGTTACAAGTGTGAACGCCCTATTATTTGGTATCTTATCGAGGAATAAACAGAAAAACAATAGTTGTAGAATTTTTTTTTTAGTATGTAATTAGCTAAATTTGTGTGTTTATATTTTAAGTTTAAGTAATAACATGTTTATTATTAGAGTTTACTAAAACTACATTTAACACAAATTTCAAATTCAACCTCTGTCCAAAGACATTTTGTACTATATACATATTTACTTAATAATGGATTTTTAAATTAATTCTTCTTCTTGGGTTTTGAAAGCCATATATTGTTGTAGATGATGATGATGATGATTCATTTCGGTCTCTTACAGATCTATATTGACTATATAGACTTTCTTTAGTAAATTGTTTCTTGTCTTCATTTTCCAATTTTTCCTTTTGTCTTTCCAAAGTCTCTTTTGGTATATAGCCTAGACTACGTAAAGTTTGCCATGAAGCTTTTTTGTAATATCGAGTACAATTGGAACAATAGGTATTCTCGTTATAAGGTTTATGAACTATATATGTAATTTTACTCTGACATGAGGGACATTTCCAACTCCTTGTATATGACGATGAGGAATCCATTTTTAATTGATTTCTACTTCGTTCTCTCTTTAAACACACAACACTTGATTTTTACGAATCAAATCAAGTTTGATGCGCTTATTTACATTACTCCTACTACCTAATTCATTTTTCATATATACCTTCAATTTCTCAAAACTAAAATGACATCCTAAGATATCTAACCAATGATGATGATGCTAGTTCAAAAATGAGAGTAAATATTTATTATATTGTTTTCACAACATCCTATATCTAACTATATATAAAGGGAAAATATCAATTAAAACAAAATGTAACTGTTTTTAGAAAGTATTTTATTCCCAATCATTACAATTTTCTAGAATAGACACATTTTAGTTTATTAATTATAATTTATATTTATTATTCAATATATAAGACTTTATGCCGGGATATTTTTGCAAAGCTTCCAAAAATGTTTTTTCTTCATCTGTACTCTTTGCCTCTACTTGTAAATATTTAACTGGTAAAATCCAAGCAATTTCTTCTAATTTAGTTGTTGGTGCTTCGTCACATTCCAAGTAGACATTAATCTGATTATTGACTACTTCAATTTGATACACACCATGTCTGTGAAAAAATAAAAGATATTAGTTCCGTGGAATGGGAATCCAAAACTTTGGAACTGCTGTTGTTGCTATTACCTATATTAAATCAATCATTAAATCAAGCTAAATATATAAGTAGTAGATTATATGAAACAATACTCACAAGAATAAGTTTTTAATTAAAATATACAACATGTTAATAGGCATCACGTTGACATCTTCCGATTTGAAAATCAACAACATTTTGAAAGTAATTATTAATCTTTTACTACGCACAGAGTAGTTGACTCGGAGTAAGAATTTTAATGTTTATATAGTAAATACAGGAAAAAAATAAATCACATTTGATATATGGAAAAATTTATATACAGGTCATATCAATAAATTATCAATTTTTCCAATGCTATCACATTTGATGTTTACTTAAAACCTTCTCAGACAACATTTTACAGACAAAACGGATTGACTAGTTTACATTTTTGCTTATCTCTTGTATTGTATTTTTAATAGACTAATTTGTAAATTCATAGTTTATATTTTTTCGTCTATCTTTTGGATATTTTTTTTATCGAATACATGTGGATTCTCATGACGACTATGTACGTGATTAAATCTCCTATAAATATTTGTATAGAATTTTATTAAAATCAATACGAATTCAACTTTTCATCTAATCATTCCTTAATAATAATATTCCAAATAATAATAATGATGTTTACTGAAGAAGAAGAATATGTCAAGGAAAAGAAATAAAGAAATGCTAAAACTGTTAGAATTAAGAGAAAAAGAAATTGCCGAAGAAAAAGAAGAAAATTTATCATTAAATATATTAAAACAAAGATGGTTACAAACTGTTCAGATTGATAATGATGATGACAATATACCCCTAAATATATTACAACAAAAATGGTTACAAGAGAAGAAGGATGATGAAAAAATGGATATTGAACAATCAGACAATGAAATGGAGGTAGATAAGTCAGATGGATACAATACGAATGATGATGATTCAGATGTACATTTAAGTTGGGAGGATGTAATTAAGTTAGGATATAAGATTTTGTAATATTTATTTATATCGGGTGGCGCATAAGTAACGCTATGATTTATTTAATGAATAACTTTTTTCTTTCTGATTTTATTTAACGTTGGCGTTTATTAAAATTTAGAATATAGTTTGGAAATATGTTCACATTATGTTTTGAAGATAATATCTTTCAAATGGTGCCCATTGTTTACTTCGACCTGACGTCCTCTTTCCAGAGCATTTCCCATAACTTTTCTTAGAATTTCAGGTCCCAGCGTCCTCACTTCTTCTCGGATATTCGCCTTAAGCTGTTGGATGGTTCTTGGCTTATTGGCATATACCTTACTCTTTAGGTAACCCCAAAGAAAAAAATCGGGAGCCGTTAAATCGGGCGAACGCGGTGGCCAGTTTAAAATCAGAAAAACGCGATATTATTCGATCGGCAAAAATTTCGCGCAGGAGAGCCATAGTTGGACGAGCTGTGTGAGCTGTGGTTCCATCTTGTTGGAACCACAATTCTGGATTGTTCTCTACCTCGGGCCTTAAAAAATTGTCAATCATTGCCCGGTATTGAATGCCATTCACATTAACCGCAACTTGTTCGTCGTTTTCGAAAAAATATGGTCCAATGATCTTTTCTGAAGTTATTCCACACCATACTGTGCATTTAAGTGGGTGCATTTGATGTTCAACAATTATTCTTGGATTTTGGATGCCCCATATTCTGCAATTTTGTTTATTCACTTGACCATTGAGGTGGAAATGGGCCTCATCGCTCATTATGAGTGTGTGAATAAACTCGTTGTTTTCTAGGCACAATTCTTGCAAACGTCGCCTGGTGGAAGTTTCGGCGTTTTCTTCAATACTTGCTTGCACCCGAGCAATGTTCACATCATTTCGAACTGCACGAGGTCTTCCAGCACGCGGAAGATCACAGACAGCCCCTTGTTGCCGAAAACGCTGAACCAATCGGTAAATTGTTGGAGCGCTAGGTGCATTTCGAACATGAACGAAATTTCGATATGATCTTTGTGTCTGAATAATCGAATGCTGATTTTCATAATAAAATTGAACAACTTTGGTTCTTTGTTCTGTGCTGAGTCTTTCCATCATAAATTTCCCAAGATTTTCAAAGTTAATTCTGAAAAAAAATAAATAAAAAAAAGACGTTAACAAAAAATTTATTCACTTATTAAATCATAACGTTACTTATGCGCCACCCTATATATAGTTGTTTAGATTTTAGTTTATGTATTTTGTATAAATGTTTTTTAAGAAAATAAATATTTCTCTCATATAAAACTTGGTTAAAAATTTTTATTAACCCTCCTTCTGTAAAATTTTAACATTAAAAATCTCTAGAGACCTAACTATTTTTATAATGATGATTATATGTGGTGGACATTTATGCAAAGTTATACTATATGTGTGTGCTTTGTAAATGTTGTAATAGTTGTAAAGTAACTGTGACATGATGAAGTTGGCTGTTCTCGATATTCAGGGATTTAACTTTTTATTTGCTGCCGATGATGTTAATGATGAGGTTTATGTGGAAGAATTCCATGTTAAATAAATTACGATATCAAATGGTTTACAGACAAGTCGTTATGTGTTGAAACCGAAAATTGCATTTAACAGCTTATCTCGACTCAATAAAAGAGCTGTTCATAAGGCTGAAAAGGAACATGGTTTACGATATTCTTACGGTTATGTAAATTACAATTAAATTGGAGAAATTTTGGATAGAGTACTGGACAATATTGATGTATTGTATGTAAAAGGAAATCATGTTTTTCAGTTCGTTCAAGACAACATTGCTGCTGGTACTAGTCCTACTAATCCCAATTTCAAGATGGTCGATATAGATATTTTGAATGTATGGAACCTGCCAACATTTAAACTGACAAAACCTTCCTGTTTAGATCATAATCTAACCTACAATGCTAAAGTTCAATGTAGTACGACAAATTGTATGGCACTATTGACATGGCTCTTTATGTTCATCCCATAATGTCTACGTAGGAAATCAAATAATAAACTTAGATTTAAGAAATTTTTCGTAAACAATGTTAAAAATCGATGATACTTTAAGTAATAAAAATATTTTTAAGTCAAATCTGTGTGTTTTATTATTAATAGATAGAAGAAATCATTTCCTATAGAGGTTTTAATACAACTAAAAACCTATAAAAAGCTCTTAAAAACACGAAAACATAGTAGTAATAACATATTTTATTCATCAATTAAAATTTTTTCAAATACTAACTATATAAAAGTAGTAAGAATATAATGACTTTATTAAGACAAATATACATATATATCACGTAAAACTAAACATTCGGTATATGTAATAAGAATTATCAAGGGTTGCCTCTTTGTTATCGTTGTTGTTGGCATTCTCGTTCACCAATGGGTCGTGGAAATTTTGATTGCCCATATTTAACTACAAGATCATGTGTCCCAACCTTCCAGATATCATTACATTTCGAATGAATTCTTTATTGACCCTTTGAACGATATAACAGATCGTTATCACGAACACCAAAGGCTATACATCCCCCATTTTGATATAAACCAACTCCACTTAACAATTTACCAGGTGTTAAGTCGATAGCCTCCCAAACTCTATTTTGTTTTGTTATTAAATATACTTGTTCTCGTTGTTGTTGTCTTTGACGTTCTTCAGTCATTGTTTATTTGGTTTTAGTCAAATACCGACTACTACTAACTAGGGACAACATATCCATTTAAATATATATAACCCTTCTCAATAGTAGAACCTTATCAGTCTCTAAGTGAATGATTATGAATCTATAGGAGAATTCCAGTATAACATTTTTAAAAGAACCACAAATTGATATTTAAAGTAGTTAAAATTTTCATCTTTTGCAAATATAATGAATTTATTGAATCAAGATGATATAGTACATAAAACTTGTAGAAGAATTGATAGTTTTGTCAAGAAATTAGCATGTTGTGAATCAAGGATTCGATTAATATCTTATCGAGAATATTTAACACCTTATATCGATTGCAAGCAAGTTACAACAAACAAATTAGGAACTCATTACGTATCATGTTTATGGTCACATCCTGGAGTTCGAGAAGGACCCGATACATGTGAATATTTCCACGTTCGTATGGTATTAAGACGTGTCAATGAAGAATTATCATCGTTGTTGACATCAAACAAATGTATACAATGTAGTATTCATTGCAATCATAATAATAGTAAAAAGTTTATTGATCAATTATCGAAACTATTTGTAAGTCTATTGAGCTGTTTTAAAAAATAAATGTTTTTGGCTAATACATTAAAGAAAAATTTTGCAATCACCAGGTATTGTTATTATTAAAATATTTTGTATATTGCAATTTGTTTTGAGAAATAAATCAGAAGATTAAAGATTTATTTCAATTAGGATGTAAAAGTTTAGGCAATTTAAACGCTAGAAATTATGCTATTCGTTGTAATAATCATGTTAATACAATTAAAAATAAGTTTCATTGTGCCCTATAAAATGTATATGTTTGATATATTAGATTCAGATTGGTAATATGTAATTTAGCACTCCTAAAATAAGTTTTACTATGTTCTAAAGATTGGTGTTAAATAAAACAAATATATATATATATATATATATATATATATATATATATATATATATATATATATATATATATATATATAAATATATTTTTTATTTCATTCGTTCATACAAATTAAATTTCCCAAGTCATCAATATTTGGATCGAAAGTTTCGAGATATGTTGACGTACTGGCTACAGGCTGTTTTTTGGTAACAGGAGGTTTTATTATTCTATTTTCCAAGACTTTAATTTTCTTTTTTAGTGGTTGTTTTTGTTGTTGTTGGTCTGCTTCCTCATCATCATTAGTGTTCTCATCCTCAGCAATTAGTTTTATGTCATTCTTCTTTTTCTTTTTGTGGGGTCATCAGGCTCCACCTTATCTTCAACTTTTTCCATTAAGTATTTTTTCACATCTTTAACACGTTCGCTGCCGGTCGGTGAGCAATACGTACCCCAGAAGCCGACTACGTATTTTTGGACTATAGTTATAAAATATTTTTTATTAATGTTTTTTAAGTTTAGTTTAGTCTATATTTTAATATTTTTGCATTAAATAAATAAAACGTTACAAAACTCAAATTCGTCGCCGGTGGCCGCATAGCGCGTGATACAGTTAATGAATAAAACACAAAACTATAAAAAATATTTAATTATCAAAAACTAAAAAGCTATTCAACTGAAGGAACAAAAAAAAATAATAAAAACAAACGAACAAAATAAACCAAACAACTCAAACAAAGATACAAAATATTTATTTCAGTAAGTAAGTCAATATAAACATTTTCAACTCATAAAGTAAAAAAAAAGTAATAATAAAAAACCTCACATGATAGGAACAAATATACCTAATATACCTAATCGCTAACAAAAACCTGATTTATAAAAAAGTTGTCAGTCATGGGTTATTTTTGCGCAGTCTAAACAGTAACCGGGATTTCCAGGGCATACCATGCATACATAAGTTGTATCTTTTCTCTTTTTCTGTAAATAACAATTTTTACATTGCTTCCTTTGTACCTTGCCTGCTTTCTTCTCCTCTCGAACTTTCAAAACATGCTCGTTCATAGGCAAGCTTGCTTTAGGTTTGGATGGGGTCTTCAATAAACTTCTTATAACAGACAAACGAAAGTCATAAATTGGTACGCGGTTACCTGAATTTTTATTGTAAAGTTGATTGGCATTTATCATCATGAGCTGTATCATATGAACAAAAATTTTAGTTTTTCTTTCACAAGGGTGGTAAGCAAGCATTTGGTCTTGCCTATCGATGCCAGACATATATTTATTATAATTTACTATTGGCAGTGGTTTAGATTTGACTTCCTCATTTCGCCTTCTAGTTGGAATGTCTACCATCTCATTTTTATGCTCATTTGAGATATACCAGACGTCACGTTTGTCCTTCCACTTTCCTATCATAACTCCGTTGGAATATCTTGCCACCGTCTCGCCTTTTTTTAATTTTTTCTCTCTGACTTCTTTTGGAAATGTTTTTCTGTTTGATTCATTGTCCCTGTGCAATGAGTTCGTTTGTCAGCTAAGGATTTTGCCAATTCGAAAGAATTATAGTAATTGTCCATATAGACGCTATGTCCAACTTCTAAAAAAAACTCTCCAGTAATTTCAATACAACTTTTTCCCCATGTCCTTTCCCCCCGCAGTCGTCCAACATGCCAGTGTAAACCATAAAGTTCAATATTATGCCTCCAGGTGTGGTCAGCATATACAATTTGATGCCATATTTGTGCCTCTTATTTTTTATGTACTGACGAAAAGTAAGCCGACCACGCCATAATATCATCGATTCATCTATACTTAGTTCGCGACCAGGGTAATAAATTTCAGACATCCTTGTGTTGAAAAGGTTTATAATGTTTCTTACTTTGTATAGGCGGTCCTCTGGTCGAGCCTCCCCTTCCTGAGGATTTTGTGCACAGTGCAAGGCTCTTAGTATCAGTAAAAAACGATTTCTGCTCATATTATGCGCAAATATTTCTAAACCAAAACAAAGCATCTGTTTTCCAGTAGTCTTGAATGCGGTTCAGACGAATATTCCCCATATGAAGTAATAAACCCAAAAATATTAATAATTCATCCCTAGTCACGTCCTTCCATGAAGTAATGCGAGATTTTTCTTTTATATTAGGCCGAAAAAATAATTCAATTGCGTACCTGTTTGTTTGCGTAACTATTTCATCCAGGAAATTGTCTGTCAATATATGCAGAAAATAATCAATTGGATCATTTCCTGTAGTAGGTGCCACAAAATTTTCAGCTTTGGTGAAAGGAAATAATTTCACGGACTCCGAATCAGCCTCCCACGTTACCTCCTCCAAGATGGCTTCCTCTTGAGGATTTTCTTGCTGTATTTCTTGCTCTCTTTCAGTGTCTTCATCGTGCTTCGCATCAGAAATGTCATCATCGGAAAATGCATTGGGCACGAACTCGTCTTCGCTCCCTGAATCAAAATCTTCATCTAAATGGTCTGACAACTCGCCTTCTAGAATTTCAAGTAGTTCGGCTTCTGTTAGGGCACGTTGCGTCTCTCTTTTTTTGCCCGTTTAGGCCGAGAAGGTCCTGCTACATCCATATCTTTTTCCGCCATGTGTAATTCTATAATACGTTTCACTCAAAATTCAAAAATCGAAACCAACCGCGTAAATCACCTACCTATACCCTTCCTATAATGCCGACACAATAACACAGACCGTCGTCTAACGCCGATCTAAATATATCCCATTGAATGAAGAATAGTCGTCTAACGCGCTCGAGCGTGAGCGGCACCCAGCGAGAGTACGGCATCCCGCGCCAGCGCGTTATCGGCACCGAACGTGTTTTAAATCTATTTAATGCTTGGAAGAATAATTTTATTTCTTCCTCATCATCCGCTGCGATTCTTATCCATCGAACGGATAACATACCTAATTTTTCTTCAATTGTTTCATTTTTAGGATGGTAACTAAGAAAAAGATGGACTTGATTTTCAACAATTATAACATCTTTTTTGCCAAATCTGAAAATAATAATAAAATAATAACATATAAAATTGTTTTGGTAATTATTAAAAGAGTAAATTGTTTTGGTAATTATTAAAAAATATAATAAATAAAACTTACTTGAACAAATTTTTCACTAATACTTTCAACATCTTCGTTGAAAGTTTTTTGAAGTCCGTTGACTCAATAATAAAAGCAGCGTTTACGTTCATATTGTGTACGTATATATAATAGTAGTTATTAGTAAAAGAGAGAAATAATAATTTTACTAAGAAAATTACTGCTTATATATGAACATGAGAAAGAAAAAATGCTTTGTTTAACATTGTATCATCTGTTTATAAGTTGATTACAATTTTTATTTCGATTTATGCTTTTTCATAGATGTTATATTAATAATAACATTTATGCCGATTAATCATAAAATATAGTTAATTTAGACAATTCATAGTTATTCAGTTTTTTTCCTTTTTTAAGGCATATATAGTAATTGTAAAGAAGATTTTTTACTTTACTTATTTCCGTAATATTAATATATTTCTTAATGTGCGTATACTTATGTTTTATTTTACTCTCTCTCGCTAGACCCATCTCATTTTAAAAAATATATAGCATATAACGAACACTTGCTCTTCCAGGTGTTACCTTGCTCTTTTTACACCTGCAATCCACAGGTAATTACAAATAAAAAGGTGTCAACTAACTCTTTTTACCAGGTGGAAACATATTCTTCCCAATAATACGATTATAGACCTCTTAGATATAGGTTTTCATAATTTAAAAATGCCAGTTATTGTACGAGTAAAATGTCCCAAATGTAAAGGAGAAACAGATCTGTATAGTGAAAGATGTTTGGCATGTGATGCTAAAAAGGTTTTCAAATTAATGGATGGTGCAAAACACATTCCATCAAGGTATATTACCAGTAGAGAACAACGAGGAAATGAGAGAAAAGCCAACGAACGAAATGGAAACAGATGACTTGAATGAATTATTTTTAACAATATTTTGTAACATTTTTTGTACTATTTTAAATTTTATTAATATATTTTCTTATGTGTGCTCATACTTGTGTTTTATTTTACTCTCATCTTCTCCTATAGAAAACCAACAAGTTACAAACATTTTAACAAATCCAAACTAGGCTAGGCCCATCTTATTTTAACATATATGTTTTACTATTATTGAAATCCAACAAGGGCCAAATTAAACTAATTTAGGCTCATTTCATACATAATATCCACTCTATAGTAGGAACTTGAGAAAATTTTACGTTTACATTTTAACGTTACGACAACGAAATACTGTAAAAAAGGTTAGGCTCATTTATTTTACTATGATTACAAGCCAACGAGTTCAAACTCATTTCCTCCAAAACTCGTTGATTTTAAACTAATTTAAACTCATTTCATACTTATTTTACTATTTTTGCCAAATATAACCAATTTTACAACACTTTAATGCAGTCAAATCAACTCCTTATCAGCTATTTTTGACCTTTCTTATATTGTGACCTATCGAGCACATGTTTACTTCTTTTCAATTCAAGGAAACTAGCATGAATCACACATTTTGTTTACATTTTGCCTTATCTTACACATTTTTACCGACTTTACGGCGCCATACAACGAAATAGGGGAACATTTACCAATTTTAACACCTAAGATACACCCAATAACGCCTTTTTAACCATATTTAACACCCAAATATTACCTCATGCTCCACTTTTACCCCTTATTACTCTACACAACTTCTCCTCTAATGAAAGTCTAAAGAAGTTTTAATGAAGTTAAGGTACCCCGCTAATCGGCTCTATTGCCAACACCCCTATAACGTTACCGTAAACACATTTACCGTTACGATAAACTCGATCCTAAACCCTAATCTCTTGCCAAAAGGACACTGTTTCAACAACCACTGGACCTCTCGCGCCATTGACCACTTCGGCTCACCTTACTCTTCGCCAAACAACGTAATTCAGGTGTCAACCTACTATTTACAGGTAACAATTAAGGCCCCTAAGGTCAACAACCACTGGCCAATTGCGTCATTGGACACCACTTCTTGCACCACTACTCATCTCACCACTTCTTCGACAATAACGCCTTTCCGACTTGCACGCCTTAAACATAATAAGGACCTTTTGCCTACCTTTTAAGGACCTTTTGACCACTTTTTCAACAACCACTGGTCCTTCACCACCACTTCTTCCATTTTCACCCTCAAACTAATGCCTCCACCTCCAATCTTTGGTGCGACCGATGGACACTGGCCATCCTCAGTCGCAGTTTCTCTTATGCGGACCGTAAACACCTTTTACAACAACTTCCAGCACTTTTTGCCCCATTTGCACCATTTTTGCTGGATTCTTCACCAAAAATTTTACTTTTCCGCCCGCAAAAACAAAATTTTTAGGGAAAAGGTTTTAGGGAAATTTATACCTGGCAAAAATCCGTTTTTCCCTAAAATCTAGGGAATTCTCGGTCGCAGTTCATGGGTTACCCTACTACTCTCTATAACTATCGGTTTCAACTTGATAGTATGTTTTCCTCACATTTGTTGGTGTTGTATGTAGAAAATATTTTGAATAATTGCAGTCATAAGCACAAAATTTGAACTTAAAAACATCTTGGCTGGTTTAACGCTTTCAATTTACTTCTTCGTTTCATATGCTGCATCGCCTTTTTATAATTTCCACATTTCTCTTGTGAAATAGGGGGTCCATCAAAATGCGCATGCGACCAGGGTCTATTATAATGTATAAAACACGGTAATTTTATTTGTAATACAAACTTTTGTGTATATTCATGTGGTAATTTAGACCAAATATATAAAAGATCCATGCAATCAAGTTTTAGGTAATATTTCAGGGGTAGACCTTTTAAAACTTCACTGGAAAGGTCTCTAATACATTTACCCCCTGTGAAATGCTCCACCAATTCAGAAGCATAATCCATTTCACCTTGTTACACTGCTGGTGACACTATAAATGAGCTGTTCACAAAATTTACATGTTTATGTCTTTTAACACATTATCTCCATAAAAGTACATGTATTCTTTAAAGGCGTAAACAACTTGCATATTTGCATTAAAGCATATATCTAAACATAATTCCAATATTTTTAATATTTCCATCTTACTAGCACTATCACTATTTTTATTAGAGCAGTGTGTTCTAATGTCTATTATGTTACAATAATACGCACAAAAGTTCAGTTGTTCTAATGTAGCTATACGATGATCAATAAGGCTTGAATGAATGTCAATAATTCTAAGTATATCTTCCTCGGATAAGTAGAATTTCACATTGTATTTTAGAAGTACCAACACCTCGATATCATCTTTTCTCATTTGCGTCAGCTGTCCAAAGTTTCCACATGGATATTTTATCGTGGATGCAGATACCGCTGGATCATTAAAAAAATCTTCACTTCTTGATTTTATCAGTTCTAGAAATGTATTCCACTCAAAAATACCAAATGAAATTTTATTTCGCTGATGTGTTAATATACCAGCAGGACTAAAGGATGAGCTGGACTTAATCCGAAACCTATTATATATGATCCAATCACATAAGCAGAATGTAAGAGGTAAACATCTTCATTTTTAGCTGTAATCTCAAACTTTTCTAAAACTTCATCTAATTCGCGATCATAATTTTCCATATCTATATCATCACTTCCTCCGCATAATGGAGAAGTTTCTTCGAGGTCACTCATGTTTAGCTACTTGCATACGACACAAATATTACTGACAACGAAACTAACATTTTGCAAACTTAACATACATAGCTACGTAAACCAGCTAGAACTTGTCTAAACATGTTCTGCGCTGATAAAAAACTATGCTTGTGGGGGAAATTTGTATAAACATGTTAAAACTACATGCGCAGCTTGTTAAGTAATATCCTTTGTTTGATCAATCCAGCTATTATGCGAGTTATCGAAACCCAATCATTTAACATATAGTTTATCACCCTTTTTGCGTAGTATCTGTTCAATTAAATAAACATCAGATTGTTTGGTTTTCTGTAATTCTTGTTCATAAAACCTCCCACTAATGGGGTGACCATTCATATCTTCTAATAAATAGGTTCTTGGAGATGTAATATTAACTTTAATCACTTTAAATAGTTAAATACTCCAATTTGGGATATAACCTTTTTGAAAAACATATTTGTATTTACTTATACGCACAATATCACCAATTCTAAATTTGGGGGTGTCAACAACTTTTAAATGACTATAAACAGTATTCAGTAATTTTTTTTTCATTTTTTATATTAATTTCTATAGGCTTCATATGGGATTGTTGAATGTTTTGTATTATTATACGTATCTGTAATTATCGGAAGCAAATCAACCCATTTATGATTTCCATTTAACGTAAAGTTACGGCCGTTTGGTTAGTATTAATGTAATTGTTTGAATTAATACCGAAGTAAAACGATAGATGTTTTTAAAATTCCACTATATTTATAAACCGTAACAATTGTTTCGACATACAATGTCTTCATCAGACGGATGATAACTTTAAACTAATTTTAAATTAGAACATATTAGCCCATATATACCTTTAGGAGTAGTAAATTACAAGATTAAATTATAAAAATAATAAACACTTAATATTATTGTACAAAAGAAATGGGTAATACCTGTCATTTGTGGGTTTTCACACAATTAAAATAAAGATAACAATAAATAAGTTGTGCCATACTTAAATGATGGATTAATAATGGGTTATTCCGGATAAAGGTTTAATAATGGGGAATTGTTTGTTTCTATTTGTTGATTTAAGAGGAGATTTGAATTTTTGTATTTGTTTATTTCTAAGCTTTCTAAGTAATTTAATTTCTTGGATTTTTTGTCATAATGAAGTATTTTGAAATTATCGTCAAAGACGTGATTTGTTGAAATTAAATGTTCTGCATAATGGGATATGATATTTTGTTTGGTATAGCTTCTTTTGTGTTCGTTGATTCTTTTTTGAAAAGATCTGCCTGTTTGGCCTATGTAAAATTTTGGACAAGAACCACAATTGAGTTTATAAATTCCCGATTTTGCTTTTTTGTTACTTTTATTTTTATTATTTTTTATTATGTTAGAGAGTTTATTATTAGTTCTGAAAGCAATATTTAGACCTATTTTAGTTAATTCTTTAGAAATAAACTGTGTAATTTGTCCGGTGTAAGTGATAGTTTTTTATAACTTTCTTTATTCTTTTTTGGTTTAGGATATAACTTGTTGATTGCTAGTTGATATGTTTTTTTTATTAATCATTCTGTCTAAGATATCTGGTTGGTATCCATTGTTAACCGCTATTTGTTTTATTATATTCATTTCTATAGCATAATTCTCTTCTGACATAGGTACATGTAAAAGTCGATGGATGAATGAATTAAAAGCTGCCATTTTGTGTGAATATGGATGATTTGAGTTATTATGTATTACTGTATCTGTATGTGATGGTTTATGGTAAATTGAAAAATTGTGTTTATTATTAATATTTTTAATTGTTAAATCTAAGAAGTTAATTGTTTTTTCTTGTTCAATTTCTATGGTAAATTTAATATTGGAATGGATAGTATTAATATGGTTAAGAAATTGTTGTAGTTGTCTATCTGTTCCAGAAAAACAAACTAATATATCGTCTACATACCTATGCCAGTATAGAAAATATTTACTAATTGGGTGTTTGAGAATTATGGATTCTAAATTATCCATGAAAATTTCGGCTAACAATGGACTTAACGGATTCCCCATTATTAAACCTTCCTTAGCCATATAAAATATGTCATTAAATTCAAAGTAATTTTGATCTAAACAAACTAATAGACAATCTAGGATTTCTTGTTTGGTTATTATATTAATTCTATTTTTAGTGAGTAGACCTTCTACTAAACTTATTACTTCATTAGGTGGTATACTCGGAAATAAATTTTGGACGTCAAAAGATATAAGTTTAGCGTTTTTTGGAATCTGTAAGTGTTGAATTTTGTAATTGTTTGATCCTATAATTACACCATTCTTTGTCATCGAAACAATCAAGTTGTTGAGAGTTGAATAATTTCCATCGAGTGACTTTATTTTATCATCAAAAATTACAAATCTGTTTTTCATATAGAGATCATTCACCTTAGCTTTTGTTTAGATGTAATTTGATTGTATAGCTCTTTAATGGATTGTAAATGTCATCTGAAATTAAACGCATGAACTTCCAAACCTCCATTATTGATTTACTTATGAGTTAAGTGAATATTGTATTCATTTATAAGGCTGCATTCGTCAAGTTCCCTCAGTTGGTTCCTTTAAATACATATCTCTATTTCATTGATATTATTTCATAATCAGCGTTCTGTGAAGCGTTCAGTTTAGCTAACCTATCCACTTGTTTACATCATTTGTACACATATGAAGAGTAAAGGGGAAATTAGAACGTCACAGAAACATTTTTTAGAACCTCCAATGTTTACAGAGTCGAATTACTTATGAGTACGAATATTTAAATCTATTCATATATATAAAAGCGATTCAATTACTAACTATTTTGCCCTACATATTCCTGAAATATTTTCTATCAACCTTCATTGTTTTATAAACCAAAACGCAGCGTCATGACAAAGCGTTCAAAAAAGATCATAGTCCTGGACTCTGATCGTTTATTCGTTTTTTGTTTTGTTGTGACAGCTTCAGCAAATACACATATGAATAGTAGTAGGGACTGGGGGCTTAAGCCTCACCCCCCCCCACCACTTTTCTGATTGGTCGACCTTGACCCAAGCCACGCCTCCTAAGCCACACCTCCTTGTCTGGGCTCAGTGTCGCTGCAAATTTCGTGCAGTTCATTTCGATCCTAAAACATTAGCATTGATCGTCCCCACTTCCTAATCGCGCGCATGAGCCCTCCCACTTAACTCTGATTGGTCGGGGCTACTTTTGGCCCCACATACTTTAATGCTTCGGCTCCCCACCCCTTTTCTGATTGGTCAGACTTGGCTCCGCATACTACCTCTCACCACTTTCTTCTCATCACCCCTTCCACACAGCTTACAGTAACATACAACTACTTAAGAGCAAGCGCCTCATTTGCAAACCAAGTTGCAAGAAGCAAGGTGTCCAGTACTTATCAAGATTTTCATGGCATCTTTGATTTTCGATACCATTATCGATCACGTAGGTGAGGTTATTTGTCGTCTACAAAGTACTTCAACATCTGTGTGGGAGTTGAAAGAAGGGGATCTCAAATTTCTACCCCTTAGTTATATGAAAGAATATATCAGCTCAATTGAATTGCAGAAAGTTTGGAGCAAGTTGCCAGAACGATATCGAAGAGATAAGGAACTACAGTTAAATTTACCGTGTTACAAGCATTATAATCAACCAGGCGTAAGTGCACACCTCGATGGGCCGCCGCCATCAATAAGAAAATGCTGTGGCAACGTAACGAAAAGCGAAATCAGGAAAGTGAATAAGAAGGTTTGCAATATTTCATACTCTGACGATTCTATTAAAGTATTGCAAACTGAAGAGAGTAGAAGTTTAAGTGATGGAAGAATTAGTGAGAGAAATGTGTGAGGAATTTATAATGTCGGAGGCATGTTCGGAGTATTATGCGAAGGATGGTCAGGAGACTGAAGCGCAGAGTATTACGATATTCCTGGAGTATATGGAGCATGCATTTAAATGTAAATTAGCAGCTCAAGCATGTCGTGAGTTTCTTAGTAGTAAAAATGAAGATAAACTTATTAAGGAATTTCTTGAGTTAGGGCTAATTGAACATGTATTAACATTAATGGAATACAAAAATGATTACTGTAAAATAATAATTTGTAATAAACACACTTTTTAATTTTATTATAGTTTTATTTTTTACAATACACCTTTTTTTAAAATCCAAGAATTGTGAGATTTATCAAATCCTAGCCATTTAACAAAAACTTTATTTCCTTTTTTTCTTATAACTTTTTCCACCAAATACGCGTCAGGATGTTTCACTTTTTGCAATTCCTCTTTATAAAAGCTACCTTCAATATTTTCATTATTGGCATCTTTTAAAAGATAAGTAGTAGGGTTTGTGAATTGTATTTTTCTAATTTGAAATATTTCAGTTGACCAGTTGGGAGTATATCCCTTGTCAAATGCCTCTCTTCGCTTCGAAATTCTCACAAAATCGTTTACTTTAAACTTGACATGCTTTACATCGAAAATTTTCTGGAAAGTAAAAGAATTTAATAGTACGTGTTCTTCATTTTTCCGGTTAATATTAATAGGTTTGTATCCCGTAGTTCTATGAACAGTATTATTGTATTTTTCCACAATACTTGGCAAAATATTTAACCATTTATAGTTTCCTTGATTACTGAAATACTTCCACATTATATTTTTTAAAGTACGATTAACACGTTCCACTATACTTGCTTTTAAATTAGAAAAACTACTGTAGTGATTTATTTTATAATCGCGCATTAGTTTTTCAAATTCTTTGTTGTAAAATTCTTTTCCCAGATCTGTTTGCAAATTAACAGGTTTTGTAGTTTTATCTAAAATTTTTTTCATTGCTGATGTTACTTCTTTTCCGCTTTTATTTTTAAGAGGTTCAGCCCAAACATATTTTGTAAAAGCATTTATTACTACTAAAATATATCTGCTCGATTTATTAAATTTAGCATAAGGCTGCATTTCGACTAAATCAGCTTGCCATAAGTCATTTAAACCTTTTACTATCGTTCTACGTCTCCGATAATTTTTTCTAGCTGGTTTATGTAATTCTTTAACAATGGTTTCTTTAATATTTTCCTTCATAATGGCATTTTCTTACTAGTGACTTTTTTTTTATAGAAGATCTTCCTTAAATAATGTTTACTTGACCACTTTATCCGCTTTAACTTTAATATCATTAATAGATGTGATTGCTTTGTTAATTTTATCATCAATTTCTTGTATTTTATTTTTTTGTTCATTACATTTCACGTTAATTTCAGTTTCCATGACAGCCTTATTTATAAAAATTTCTTTCTTCAATTCCTTTATTGCAGAATTAAATTCTTCTCGCACCTCAATAACTTTGTTTATAGATTCAGCACTTGTGTTTCGAACAAAAGCTTCTATTTCTTTTTTCTGTTTTTCAAACTGTTCTTTCAAGGTTTTTAATCCAGTTGTGGTTCTTATAACGTTTACTCGGGATTCATCATAAATTGTTTTTTAAACGATTCTATTTCTTCCTTATTATCTTTAATACTAGTTTCACCTAACTTAATTTTATCTGTTAGTTTGTTTTCAAGATCTACCACCATAGTTTTAATAATTTCAAACGATTTATTAAGTTTGTCATTAAGAATATTTGTAAAATTTTGAAACTTTGACACAAGCTCCTTTGAAATATCATCTTTCACTTTATCAATTGTTGATTGATTGCTGATCTTAATTATTGTTTTAATTTCTGATATTTCATTTTTCATATCTGCTCCTAACATATTCAAATTATCCCCATGTTTGAAAATTTTGTCATCATATTCGGGGATAGTTTTATCTTCAAATATCTTTATCTTTTTCTTAGTGTTTTCAACATCATCAATGTTTTCGTTAAGTCTTTTATTTAAATTGTTAATATCGTCTTTCAAATTAGATTCAAAGTTTTCAATTATTTTGTTTTCAACATATTTCTGATCTCCTTTAAATTTGTTCAAAATTCTGTGTTCAATATTTGAAAATATTGTATTTTCCAATGTAGACGTATCTACTTGATAACGTTTAGAAATATGTTGACCAAACTTGTCAATAGTCATCTTAATATTGTAATAAAATCTGCGTTGTGTCCTTTTATATTATAATTTTAGCTTCTTTAAGCTCTTCAATTATAGAAATAATTTCATTGTCATGTCCAGTATGACCTGCAGAGGTGGATGCAAATAATAAACGAAGCCTATTAACTAACTCATTTACATCATCCCAATACACATAGTCGGTATTATCTTTATTTGTTTTTAAAGTTAAACTACCTCCTTTTGTGGTTGGTTTACTAGCTCTAGTTTGTCTCAAACTCTGTACTCCTCTGATCAAATTCTCCATAGCATTAATAGTTTTGGTTTTAGTGATACCATTCTTTTGCAAATATGGTCCTATTATTGTAATGTACTTGTGTGATGCATTTCCTTGAACCTGTTCGTTGGGATCGTGGTTCCTACGATATGCGTTAGTTCTTTTTAAAATATCCATATAATTTTCAAGATCGTCTTTTTTATAGCCAACAGGTTCTTTTTTAAATAACAACTCATATAAACCAGGTGTACCAGGATAACTTACACCAGAAACTTTTATTTGTTTACCAATAATTTCAACAGGCTGTTGTGTTAATCCTAAATAAAATTTTTCTGTTTCATAATCGTGAACTATTCCATATTGATGATCAAATTTATGCTCAACATCCTTAACACCCTCATCGATATACTGGCGAGCTATTTTATCAAATTGCTCCAACCAATTTTTATATGCTTCTGAATCTGTATAGGCTCTTACTACATTTCTGGTTTGTTCCAAAATATCAGAAAGGTTTTGAGTTGTAGAATCGGAAGATTTTGAAGAACTTGTTGTTTCCCCTATAACGGTGGTTTGTAAAAAAGGTGGTATTTGGCTCATATTAAAAAATGATGGTGTTTCATATGGAAGATTTGGTGTTTTGCCTGTCCTTCCTTTTGGAGTTGATATATTTGCAAAAATATCCTTCCCTGGGGATGATATATCAGCAAATAAGTTTTTTCGCGGTGTTGAACTTTCATGAATTTTTTTAATTGGAGTATATTGCTCTTCTTTAATGTATGGTGCTTCAAATTTACCCAATGTTGAAACTAATTCTTGTAAGGGCTGTGTGATTGGTTTATAAGTTTCCTCCAATTTAGACTGAGCCTCAAATTCCGCATTTTTCAAACTTTGGATTTTTTGTTTAACGGCTTTTCTTGACTTAACAAGTTCTCTTGCCAATCGTTCATCCATGATTGTTATATAAACACGATTTTTCTGCTTTTATAAGTAAATAAATGAATCGAATCCTTTCCTATACCTCCCTGAATTAATATTTGAATCTTTGTCAATCACTAAAAATCCAAATTTGTCTTTCCAACATAGTAAACATAAATCTTTAAACTGATTAAATGTCATATCAACATTAACATGATCGTCATAAATATGTCTTAAGTTCGTATTATCTTGCTGAAATATTACAATTAAATTTGCATTATCACGAATCAATTGTTTTGGAATAGAAGAATATGTTTGGCATAAATAAAAACAATCAGTGTTTTTGTGTCTTCCGAAGCAGAAATAATCCTTCATTATATTCTGATTGCAACACACAATATCATCAAATATTATTATAGAATTTTTCTGTATTTCTTGCGGTGTAATTATATTTTCTTCTTTATCAGATTCATAAAAACCAATTTCTTTCAAAGGTTTAAAAAGTGTCCTTAAATATTCATATTTAGGTTGATATAAAGACTTTGAATAAATATATAAATTTTCAAATCGTAACCCATTTGGATCCTCAATTAAACTGATTATTACATTGGTCTTGCCACAGCCTGATGGGCCAACAATTAAACCTCTTTTGCTATTTCCTTCAAATAATTTTCCATGTTTTCTAAAGTTGTTTACCGAAGTGTCATGGTCTCTAATTTTTAAAGAATATGGTTGCTTCTCAATTTTCATGCCGTATGAGAGTATTTAAGTTGAATTCTGACGTTAAACTAATCAGTTTGTCTTAGGATTTCAATTATATAATGGCAAACAAAAGATCTATTTACAAAAAAAAGAACAAAAGGGGAAGTGGTATAATAAACACCTTAATAAATAAGTTACCATTCGAATTACATTTACCAGGCTACAATTTTTGTGGCCCGGGGACAAAACTGGAAAAAAACGACTAGCACGGGGTGATAAAGGTATAAATTTATTAGATGAAGCGTGTAAAGAACATGATATTGCATACTCAAAATCGAAGGATATAAAAGAAAGACACGCTGCTGATAAGTTATTAGGTGTGAAGGCGTCATCGAGGTTAAAAGCGAGCGATTCCAGTTTTGGTGAAAAAACAGCTGCTCTTGCAATTAGTGGCGCAATGACTGTTAAAAGAAAGTTAGGTATGGGTCTAAGAAAAAGTAGAAGAAAGAGATCACGAAGAGCTCGTATGGGGCGAGGCGTTTCATTATCTCAAGCTATTTCAAAAGCTAGAAAAGCTCTTAAAGGAAAACGATTTAAAAGTTTACACCAAAGTATAAACACAGCACTAAATGCTATTAACAAAAGTGGTAAAATATTACCTCCAAAAAATAGAGTAATACCGATTCCAAAGACAGGCGGTTTTCTCCCACTTATACCACTATTTGCAGGATTATCGGCACTAGGGGCTCTAGGTGGGGGTGCAGCGGGAATAGCTAAAGCTGTAAACGATGCGAAAGCTGCTAAACAAAAGCTTGAAGAAGATAAAAGACATAATCAAGCAATGGAATCTATTGCAATTGGGAAAAAAGGTAGCGGACTTCATTTAAAGCCATATAGAACAGGTTGTGGATTATATTTAAAGCCATATTCAAAAAACTGTTAAAGTCTATACCTCGTAAATCTCTTACAAATTACGATTTAATTAAGTATGTTAAACTATTGGAAATTAAGAATTTTCGAGGAATATTTATGAGGGACAAACTACCAAAGAAAATTAAACATATTGAAAGTGCTATTGTAAATCTAGACGGCGATCAAGGTAAAGGAACGCATTGGACTGCTTACATCAAAAAAGGAAAAAATATAATTTATTTTGATAGTTATGGTAATTTACGACCCCCATTCGAGTTAATTTCATATTTTAACAGCGACGGGAATCAAAATATGGTAAAATATAATTACAAAAATTTTCAAAATTATAAGAGATCTAATTGTGGGCAATTATGTTTAAAATTTCTTTATAATAATTCGTAAAAGTTATTTAGATTCATTCTCTTCGACCACTTCACATTAACATGTCATATAGTTTTGTTATTAGTGGTAATTCATCTGTTTTAACAACAGACTTTAATCCACCAATATACCTAGAAGAAAATTCAGAGTATGTTGTTGGACTTGTAAATTTTGAAACATTTAATGCTATCCCTAATATTGATGAAGGTCATAATTTAATGATTCATGATGAAGATAGTGCAACTGTTATACCGACTGGTAGTTATGAATTAGCAGATATAAATAAATATTTACAAGATCAATATCTTAAGGAAGGTTTTGCTTTTCATGTTTATGCGAACAATAATACCTTAAAGACGCATATAAAAAGTGAAAAACCAATAGTTTTCCGTGATGGCACTATTGGTAAATTATTAGGATTCAAAAATCAAATATTGACGCCTTTGAAAGAACATATATCTGACTATCCTGCAGAAATTATTAAAATAAATTCGATAAATATTGATTGTAGTATTGCTGAAGGGTCATATTTAAATGGAAATCCTGTTCATATAATACATCAATTCTTTCCTAGTGTGGCACCTGGATTCAAAATAATTGAGTCACCACAAAACGTCATTTATTTTCCTGTCACTGTAAAGGTGATTGATAAAATAACCATTAAAATACTGGATCAAGATGATGATGTGGTCAATTTGAGAGGAGAAACCGTTACGTTAAGACTACACCTGAAAAAAGTAGATGAACGATGGTAATTTTGTATAATAGAAATTTACCATATCCTAATTTCACACAGAAATTAACCAAGAAAAGCATTAATAAGAAGGGAAACAAACGCTTTTTGTTTAGTAAGAAAGCACAAACTCACAAAGGTTAACATCATCTAATCGTCAATTCCTCCTAAGTTTAGGATTTAAACTGAGATAAAATGGAATATTTAAATGTTAAAGAAAATATTCTTATGGATGAATCTATTTTGAGTTGGGAAGTCCTTTCTTTTGATCCTTTTAATCCTTCAAAACTTGATAATAATGATGAAATCAGGATTGCTTTACAACAAACAGGAAAATATCCTTTACCATGTAAAAGTGAGCTATACTTAGAACTACAAGTTACTAAGGAGGATGGAACGACTCCGCTAGCAAACACTACATTAATAAATAATGCGCCTGCATTTTTATTTAAAGAGCTGAGATATGTTTTAAATGGTGTTACTATTGATTCTGTTCGAGATATTGGTATAACTTCAACACTGAAAGGTTATATCTCTTATAATCAGAATGAAAGTGCAAAATTAGAAAATGCTGGATGGTATCCCAAAGCAAAGTCTGGAGATAAAATTATGACTGATGATAAAGGAAATGTTTCTTTATGTGTCCCATTAAGAATGTACTCAGGATTTTTTGAAGATTATAATAAAATAATTTTAAATTCACAACAAGAATTAATTCTAATTAGAAGTAATGATGATACTAATGCTCTAGTATCTACAACTGATGAAAAACCTAAAATTAAAATAACGAAACTCTGCTGGCGGGTTCCCCATCTTACGGTAGCCATCCCTCAGGAACTAGCACTTACTAAACTTGTTGATAAGAATAATGACATTCTTATTACTTTTCGTAGCTGGGAATTAGTGGAGTACCCAGAGTTATTAGAAACTACAAGACATAACTGGCCTGTAAAAACTTCCACAAAAGTTGAAACACCCCGTCATGTTTTAATGGCTTTTCAAAACAATAGGCGCGGTAACTTAAAAGCAGATATGAGTAAATTTGATCATTGTGAGCTAAGAAATATAAACGTGTTTTTAAATTCAGAAAGATATCCTTACAATGATCTTCAGCTTGATTTTAAAACTAATAAATTTGCTACATTATATGAAATGTTTTCTGATTTCCGCCAAATATATTATAATTTACCAATAGAGCCAATATTTAATCCAGTCGAATTTAAGACTAATGCCCCTATTGTCTATATTAACTGCTCACATCAAAGGGATTTACTCCAAACTGGTCCGGTAACGATGAGGATTGAATTCGAAACAAAAGAGAAAATTCAAGCCAAAACAGCAGCATATTGTCTCATAATCCATGATAAAATTTTTAGTTATAATCCATTGACGAAAATAGTAAAACAACTTTGAAACCAACCCCCACTCTTTCTGATGTTCATAATATATAAAGATCCACGAAGAAAATATCATTTATGTTTATGTGTTCAGTATAACAAGATCACATATGTTAATTCTGGAAGTATGGTAAACAACTTACAGTTTTATCAACAGTTGGAAAGTTTTGTTAAAAAATTAGAAGAGCTTAAAAGAATAATAGAAGATTATTCCAAGAAAACTATTTTATTCAAGAAATTTAACGATTTAAAAATTAACTAGGACCTTCATAACCATGAATAATAGACTTATTATTGATGTACAAGGCTTCAAAGATGAAAAGAACAAATTTATCCCCAAAGAATTAGCTGCTTTTGATGGTTATAGAATTAGTCATTTTGTGTTCAAACAACCTTTTGCTTTCAATTTACTTTCTCCCGAATCAAATAAACAGGCAACTTGGTTAATGAAATATCATCATTGTATTTACTGGAATCAAGGATATACCCCTCTACATTATTTTGCCGATATTGTTAAGAAACTTACTGAAGATGCTCTTTATGTCTACGTTAAAGGAACAGAAAAAGCAGAATATATTAAAAAATATTCTTCCAAGCCAGTAATTGAATTAGATGATCAACCTGCTTTGCAAGCATCAACACCAAAATGTGCATTTCACACGAAGTCGCCATGCATATGTGCTTTAACAAATGTATTTTTTATGTATGATAATTTTTTTATGAATAATTAAATTTTCTTATATATTTATATTGGTTTTATTTCTAAAATATAGTTTTACAGTTAAAATAAGTTCGCTATTAAATAAAATAATGATTTTTACATTTTATGTATGGTAATTGTAAAATAAAACACATACATACATTGTCAATTATTTTATTATTTGTTAATGTTACAACTTATCTAAATTTATTATAAAAGAAATTCTACAACAATGTTTTTTTATACATATCTTGTAATACGGGAGTTAAAATTATTTCACACAATGCAATTCTTCTTTTGAAATGTTGTTGATTTATAAAGTCATGTGGCAGCATTCTGGATTTTCGGTAGGCAAACGTCCAAACATGCATCGTGTGAAGTTGATTTTTCGTTTCATCAAAAGTTACTTTTTTCATAGAAATTTCTCTCCCTTAAGTTTTGTTCCAGTTTTTCGGGATAAAGCAATAGGAGCTCTAACATAGTGCACACGTTCTCACTATTTGGGTTGTCCTTTGGTGAAAGAGTGCTATATATTTTCTCTAAACAATCTGCTTGGCAGAATAATGTGTTTTTAAAAATATAGAAGTAGTTCTTAAACTTTTGCTTTTGTAAAATAATTAACCTGTAGTCAATCAGAGGAATTTGTTCCCATAACCTGCAAACTGTTTCATTTCCCAAATACACCAATCCTCCATCTGTCATTATCTTCAAAATGGGTAGCTGAGCAAAGTTTTCAAAATGTAGTGTCATATTTTTCAAGTATATAGATTCTTGAGGCAGGTTTGCTGAGACCATGTAGTTTACAATAACTCCCTGATACTGTAGGAAGTCTCGCCAGTCCTCCCAGCTTAACACCACAGATTGATTTTTCTTTCCACACAATTCTATGCAGGGCTCAAAATCATTTTCGACACATAAACCAATTTTTACAAATTTGGAGTTTGATTTATTTAAAGGATATTCTGTAGAATTTATAACTATTCGACTTATTACTGCAGGTGTTGTCTGCTTAAACACATTGGCGATGTTTTTGTTTGTTATTCATCTTGATGAAAAACTAACTAAACCTTCGCCTAAACGGCAACTTATATATTCCCTATCTGTTAAGAGCTATGGAGGGGAGGGGTGGGGATGTGAAAACAAAGACATGAAAAATATTTATTTAGAGTTTTTTTAATAAATGTTTTTGTAATAAATTACAAATGTTATAAAAATGGTGATAATGGACAACAATCCAAGTAGTGCTATAAATATATATAAAGTAGTACAGTTACACTCTAACTTATGCACAAACTGTATCCAATTTGAAAATTTTGCTGGTTGTTTATCAAACACATAATTTATTTTTAGGTAGTTAATGCCACATATATCATCCTTAGTAACATTATATGTATACATAAATTTATTACCAGAAATGTAAACCATTCTCATCGGTTTGTAGCAATCAGTGTCATTCTGAATCTTACTAATGCAAATTTCAGCTCTAATTGAATTAGGCATATGATTAACATATATTGTATTTCCAACCAAGGAGAACAGCACTATTAACAAAGAGGAGCTCATTGTTCTAACTAAATGCTAATGTTTCATATTACATATTATATAGGGATTAGTCATCAGTGTCTGTGCGCCGCTTTTTGGCTACATGCTCAAAAGTAGAATTAGATTGTAAACTTGTTAAATATTCCAACATTTCATCCATGTCGACAATATCCCGATGCCCCCATGCAAAAGTTTTTGTGGTATGTGGAAGAGAATATCTTTTATCATCGTGGCTCGTCAAGGCTAGTTTATTTATTAAATTTGTATAAATATTGTGCATACTTGACTTAAACACATACATTGTGCAGAAAACCTTCTTATCTTTTTCAACAACATCTTTATAATCTGATAAATTTAACTGCTTTCTTACACATACTTTACGGATGCCTTTCGCTTTTTTGTCTAAACTATCTTTTGATTTTACACAATAAGCTTTAGCACCAGTGCCATAAAAACTTTCTATAGGAACTCCTTTATATTCATCTTTAAATTTGCCAACTACCGATAAAGATATGGGCATATCATGAATATTTGGATCGGGAAAGTTAGAGGTGTCAAATTTTTCCAGATTTTGCTTCATGTCTTCATAAAAATTTTCGGTCTCAATTTCTAATATCAACGAGTCAGTATCCGTGTACAATAAACTTACATTATCTCCATACTTTAATTTCAAATATCCGTAATAAAATTCATACATTACAGTTTTTGCAATATCCAAGATACTCATTCCAACATAAATGGGTTTATTATATTCTATGCATACCTTTTGAAGTTGAATTGCTACTAAATTTTCAGAAAAAATCTTTAAATCTTTAAACTGTGGCTTTGCAATTAATTTTTCAGCACACATCTTAGTACCTTCTCTCTCCCATTGCGACACTAGCTTAATATCTACGCGCGTATCGACATTCTCCATAGTTTTCCCAAAAACGCTGTTATTTGCTGATTTGTATGAATTTTTTTCAAACTTATTTTTTGAAGCATTTCTTAAATTAGTGTTTAAGTCGATGTATTTAGCTAGCCAGGGAGATTGGGTAAATTTAATTCCTCGATGTATTTTTAAAAGTTTAAGTCCGAATTTTAAACATTGTTTTAAGGAGCGATAATGAATAATATAGTTACTCTTATTATTTAAATTTGGAATTAATTTAGAGTATTTTGAAATTGGTGGTGTAAACTGTTCGGGGCAGAACGGAAAGTCGTTATGATTGTCATGTAAATAATGAGGATATTCTAAGTCAACTTCAAAAACATACCCGATAGATGATGTATCTGAAAGTTCTAAAATATTAATTTCTTTAATTTCATCCTCCGAAAGCCAAACAAAATTCTTTTCTGGTAAGAACTGCTTCATTGCAAAACCATACAAGTTTGTTGCATCTAAATATGCAATATATTTTGTTGCCCTTTTTGGATCAAAATTATCAAGAAAAGGATTATTGGCTTCAGATTTGCGAGATGTGCAAGTACTAACTCCACCACGAACTCCTTTTTTGAAGAAATGAAGCATATCAGGATCTGTCAACAAGTCTAGTTCTACTTTTGTAAATTTCATCATGGCGTCCCAACACATAGAAGGACTAGTAACATAATTGGCCGGATCTAGTTTATAAGTTTTATAACAAGTATTTCTATAGTTTTCGAATATATCAGCTAAAAGTAAAACATCGGACTTTAAATAAATATCAGAATATTCACCTAACGTTGAACAATTAAATACTGCCCAAACCTCTTGAGCTCTTTGATAATCTTCAGCAGAAATATTCTCGTCAATTAAATTATTATAAAACTTATCAATAGACGGCAAACATTTGTCACCTAATTTGTCAAGAGAATCAACGTAAGAATATGGAAATACTCCTTTTTGTCTGATATAGTAAAATTGTCTTTCGTCTGAAAAATGTTTCTTTATTTCAAGACACTGAGCGTCTTCTAGAGTATTTGACAACGATTCTAGAGATTCTGGTAGAAATTGAAAGGAATCTATGAACCGTAAATTTAATTTAACACTTTCCTTTTTTTTATTTTGGCTGTCATATTTACCTACAATAATTTGTTTATTAAATGAAATATATTTTTCTTTGTTTTGAGCAATAACACTAATATTTTCTTTGTTGTTACACAGCGATTTTATAAATAAATGTGAATCGTAATTTTTTAAATTATGAAGAATTATTGGAATGTAATTTGGAATTTTGAAATGTAAATTGCAAATAGAATGAGCTGCTCCACGATAATTTCCAGTTATATGACAATGATCCATACATTTTACAAAGTTTCCCGCTGAAAATGGTTTTTCGCATAAATAGCAGACAATTGCATTATGATATTCATCCTGCTGCGAAGGGTTTAATTTATTCATCGGCTTTTGATTTTTTAAATAATTATTATAAAGGTTTTTTACATCTTGTTCAATAAATTCAATAAACTTTTTTGCACAATCGGCCCCGCGATAAAGTTTCAACGATACAAGATTTTCATCAAATGAAGATTTAATGTAGTAAGCGAATGAATATGGTATATGTTCAGCAGTTTTAATGGTATATGATGCTGAATTATTAAGTGCTGATTGTTTATTTTCAATATTTTTTAAGTAGCACTCAAAATCGGCATAAATTACGAAAGGACATTTATATTGCTTTTGAATATTTTCAAATTTTAAAACGTTTGCTTGGATCTGATTTCCAAACTTATCTAAAGTCATATTATCTGAAGGAAATTCTATTCGAACAAAATTGCAATCATGTTCTAAGTGTCTTTTTAGTTTTTTTTCTGTACCAAAATATTGCAAGCATCCGTCGCATAAATGTTTTTTTATTTTCTTTTTTGATAATTGCTTAAATAACAATTTAGATAAATCTTTTATCCAACAATAATGGCTATTACCATCGTGAGAAATAATTATAAGTAGATTTATGTGTAAATCTTTTTTGTTAATGTTGTAGTGTAAAGGCCCAACAATTTCATATGCATATGCACCATCTCTAAAAATTTTTCAATTCCATAAACGTTTATGGACAAATTATTATTCCTTTCAAATGTGCTAATTTGCTTTAATTCGACCGGAAAATGTATACCTGTGAAATCGAAGATAGTTCGGAAGTCCGGATAAGAGGAGGTTTTTCTAGGGTTCCCTATGGGCTTACATACGGCCGAAACAACAGCCCACGCGAAACAGCAGTCATCTTCATTCATGACGTTGACTAAGCTGCCCCGAAACTCTGGAATTGGAATGTAGGAAGCTGCACATAAGGGATTGTGCTTGTTGATATTCACTTCCAAATGTAGAATTTGTTGTAATATCCAACCTAAAAGAAAAAATAAATATTTAGTATTAAAAATGTAACACTTTCCCTACTTGAAATAAAGCATTAACGATAAAATAGAAATACCCAATTTACCTGAGTCGCGTTCCGGTAGTTCATCAGCTTTGGTCGACAACGTCTTGAATAAATCGTCATACAATTCGTCTAAATTAGTCGTCTCAGTCACGATATGGAAGGGAGTGTTGAATGATTTTACTGCTGTAGACTTTAAAGTGGGAGAGTAGTAGACGCCAAATAGTTCTACATTGACCTTAGTGGATGTATGCTCCTGTTGTGTCTGCCGAATCAACGATATAAATTTTCTATAAACTTCTTGTTGAAATTTCTTAATGTCGACGTAGAAATTCGGAGAATAAACTTTGTATGCGGCGATTCGGCACTTGAAAGCGCTCCTAATAAGGTCAATTCCATCCCCATACTTAATACTGCTGTTGCTTTTGTGGTTGTTGGTTCTCAGATGAAATTTCCAATTATTAAGGTCGACTGCGACATTACAGTCTTTACACTGCCGTTTCGCATTAATCTCGCCAAACTGAGCATCAACTGAAACAATAAGCTTTCATTAAAATATATATATTTTTTTATTATTTATCGAATTATTTAAGAATGTATTTAGAGGGATACTTACTATCAATTAAATGCTCATCTAGGTTTAAAGATGTGTGTCTGTGCTCAAACATATTTCCTTGAGGTGTCTTACGGCATGCTGTCTCAGTTTAAATTCTTTGAGGCATAGTGTGCATAGGAAAGCCATTTCAAACTGAATATGAAACACTTTTGCGTATTTTTAAATAAGAAAACTTATCCCCCCCCCCCTCCCCACAAAAGTTAATACTATTTTAAATTTTGACCAAAGCAGGGGCTAAAAAATATATTTCCTAAATTTAGAAGAAGTTCCCCCTGCCTTTTTATTACATTTTTCACATCCCTTAGACTTGAATTACATAAATTATTGCATACATTATCAAAATTGAAGTGATTATACACCATCGATTTCAATGTTGCAGAACCACGTCTTGCTTCATCCTCAGATAATGAAGCTTTAGATTTAGCATGTAAAAATTGATCCAATTCACTTCTAATAGGATCTTTGAAGGAGCCGTTCTTTTTTTGGTTTAACGGATTTTTTAAAACAGAATTAGTTTTAACCCTTTTAACCCCGCAACTTTCTAAAGGCTCAGACGCAGGACGTTTAGTACCTAACTTTATTTGATTCAAGCTCTGAGAACTTGTTTCAAATAAATTTTCGGAAGTTTCATTCTGAATTTGAGCTTTCAAAATTCCGTTAGGGTTAAATTCAGGCTTAAATTTGGGTTGCTGAAATTGTAGGGGGTACTGAACTTTAATGCAATTTTCAGCCTCAGAATGCGTTTGAATATCCTCTCCAATTTCAACTACCAAAATTTCGTCAAAATTAATTTTGGGTTTAATTTTTCTTTTCTGAAATTGTATTGGATACTGAAGTTTACTGTGATTGCAATTTTCAACCACAGAATACACCTCAATATCCCCTACAATTTCAGAAACCGTTTTATTAAAAACATTTACAGATTTAGCAGAGAAATGTAAATTAGGTGTTGGTGTACACTCCTCATCGGAAATTTTAATTATAGTTTTCTCTGCCGAATTTTCTTTTACATCGACAGAAATAGAAGAATGTAACGTAATTCGCCCCCACTCAGAAACTTCTTGAATCGCTTCCCCAAAATTTGTTCCAACTACATTTGAAGCCTCAGAAATGGGTGAAGCTAAGCAGACATATTTATCGCGTTGTTGATAATCTTGTTCACAAACCCCTTGTTCCTTTGAATTAAAACAATTTGGAAAAGCATCTTCACGTTTTTGATCCCCTTGTTCCATTGAATTAAAATAAATTTGAAAATCATCTGAACTATTGTCACACAAATCGGCAATATTTATTGTTGACTCATGAGGAGTTTCAAACTCCTCGGCGTCATTAAAAATTCTAATGAGTTGATTTAAGACATCTGTATGATTCTCGCTAATTTCTAACAAGTTATTATTTGTCTGCTTAACTTCACCCATTTCTGATTCATTCACATCCATTTTAAAATCATTAGTTCCCCCTGAATATAAGAAATCCTCTTGCCCCATTAAATTAATATAATTTTGAAAGCCATCTCCCCCCGAATTATTTACATTTAATCTATTTCTGTCATTTTTTCCTCAAGCTGTTCCCCCGTTAACCCACAAAAAGGACAGTCCATAAGATCGTGAACCTTGCAAGCATACTTTAAATTAAATTTAGTTAAGTCGATTGAACTCATTATAAAATAGAAATATAGAAATAAAAATTTAAGTTCAATTAATTTAAAAAGAAATTACAAACCAAAAACCTATGCACAACCACACACAAAGGCACAAAGTATGGTTTATATACACTGAAACAGCCACACAGAAAGGCACAAAGTATATTTTATGAATGTAAGCACAAACTCAGACTAAACGAACGAATGCATACGACGCGGTTTTATATAAACAGATACGCCTGGTACCGCATGGTACGCCTGGTACCGCTTGGCACCATGATGCGCTGCTACGGCGAACGGGTTAAAGTCCCTTCGTCTAGAGGTCAAGTCAAGGTGAGCATGAGCAGTCCATATATTTTATTTTATTTTATTTTATTTATTTTTTTTTTTTTTTTTTTTTTTTTTCTCCTCGACTTTTTTTTTTTTTTTTTCTCCTCGATTTTTTTTTTTTTTTTTTTCCTTCGATTTTTTTTTTTTTTTTTTTTTCCCTTCGATTTTTTTTTTTTTCCTTTTTTTTTTTTTTTTTTTTCGATTTTTTTTTTTTTTTTTTTTTTTTTTTTTTTTTTGATTTTTATATTTTTTGATTTATGAGGTTTTTTTTTTTCACCCATTTTTACCCATGCGCGGCACATGTAGACATGCGCAGTTGGGTCAGATCGAAGGAGGACACCCATTGGCATCGGATTTCAAGGTAGGGCTTTGGGTTGGTACTTCGTATCTCTTTATATTGCCAGGTAATGCTTCAATTCTTCAGTATCTACAAACTTAAACATCTTAACTGATTTTAGAAAGAAAAAAATACTTAATCTAAAATGGAAAGTTATCATGAGTGTTCTTCGATGTACTCGGGCGAGACAATTATTTGGCCACCTATTAATTTTTTGAACAGTTTAGAACGTTTATGGGGTATTCCCAAAGAAGTTGTAAAAGTTTGTGAACAAATTGACTCAACAGTGCTTTTCGCTCTCCTGCATGATGGCACGGAAATTTACGAATTTCAAGCGCAAGATGAAAATGTGCCGAATCTTCTAAGAGGCGGGATACAAATCTACAATTCCGCACCGCTCACTAACAACCCCTTAATCTCAGCAGTAGGGCAATCAACAGGAATGACGTCGCCGATGGAGCCGCAAATAGAGCAATCAACATTGGCAGAAATGGTATTTTCAATGGAGCCCTCAACATCAGGCAATCAATGGTCCCTAAATAAATATCTGGAATCAATATTAGAAGCCCCATTGGAAATACCGCTGGAAGATGCTGTCCCAGACGTTGTTGAGGAACAGCCACCAATACCTAGCAGACGACAGCCTAGCAGGCATTGTAAAAGGCCTTTCAATTATAAATATAATTTTTAAAATAAGATTTTTTAGAAATTTTTATAAATAAAATTTTTAGAAAAATTTCAGTTTTTTTCTTTTTAAAATTATATTTAGGGTGTTTAAGTTTGTAGATTAAAATAAATATCATTTTTAACGAATGTTTTATTTTTTCTTCTTTTAATATTATTTGTTGAAAGCTAAATAGTTTAAAAGGATTCCAGAATGTTATTTCCATATTTTAACAATCCGTGCCATTGTGCGTAAGGTAATGTAAAATTGCAGCATAATTACAGAAATTGTTGGGATTAAAAATTACCTATTTGTTTTATAAAGCCATATAAGTAAAAGGTAAATAAAACAATTATAAATAGATTTAAAGAGTTTTATTTATTAAGGTCGTCTCTATTAAAAACATGGTTCTCCATTTTTTTTTTTTTTTTTATTTCACCCCCATTACAAACAATACATGCGTGGGGATGGCAGATAATAAAAAGTGGAACTTCACATATCGTGCAATGTAAATCGTTCCCACATAAAAGGATTCCAGAATGTTATTTCCATATGAATTTTAACAATCCATGCCATTGTGCGTAAGGTAATGTAAAATTACTACATAATTACAGAAATTGTTGGGGTTGAAAATTACCTATTTGTTTTATAAAGCCATATAAGTAAAAGGTAAATAAAACAATTATAAATAGATTTAAAGAGTTTTATTTATTAAGGTCTTCTCTATTAAACACATGGTTCTCCATTTTTTTAATTTCACCTCCATTACAAACAATACATGCCTGGGGGTGGCAGATAACAAAAAGTGGAACTTCACATATCGTGCAATTTAAATCGTTCCCACAACACCCCATTAAACGTTTGTAATGGTTTGAAACAAAGTTATGTTTCCCCACTGGCACCTCCAATGCGTGCTGATAATAGCATTTGTGGCATACACTATAAACACCACCAGAACTAGACATTATGACGGCATAACTTTGGAAAACACAAACTTGTCTTGATAAATAATCCGGTTGCAATGTTTCTGCTGCACTTGCTGTTTTTATTCTAACCAATCCTTCTTCTCCACAGACATTTTCATCTCCAATGTCATTGATCCCCTCATCGACCAAATCGTTTTCACTGTCTTCCTCTTCTTCAAAATTATTTTTATCAGTTATTATAAGACAAGTTTGTCTTTCATCAACTAAATCTTTTTCCTTTCCGTCAAAATGTATAAATTCATCGCCATAAATAGAGACCATGTGTTCATTATTTGCGTCATTCATAAAGACATGACGCTTATCATTTTCGCAATATAAAACTTCGTAAGCTGCCATTTTATTTAAGTTTTTAATAGTTTTATACTTTGCTTCTTGCAACTTGGTTTGCAAATGAGGCGCTTGCTCTTAAGTAGTTGTATGTTACTGTAAGCTGTGTGGAAGGGGTGATGAGAAGAAAGTGGTGAGAGGTAGTATGCGGAGCCAAGTCTGACCAATCAGAAAAGGGGTGGGGAGCCGAAGCATTAAAGTATGTGGGGCCAAAAGTAGCCCCGACCAATCAGAGTTAAGTGGGAGGGCTCATGCGCGCGATTAGGAAGTGGGGACGATCAATGCTAATGTTTTAGGATCGAAATGAACTGCACGAAATTTGCAGCGACACTGAGCCCAGACAAGGAGGTGTGGCTTAGGAGGCGTGGCTTGGGTCAAGGGGTCAGAAAAGTGGTGGGGGGGTCGACCAATCATCATTATTCAAAAAGTGGTCGCAAAGGGGGGGGTGAGGCTTACTTGCGGTTTTTCATCTTTCCCCAGTCCCTACTACTCCAGATTGTAGATGGGAATAAACTCTTCAGGATCATCGCATTGGGTTTTAGCAGAGCTAACTAACTTCGGTCGCACTCAAGATAGGAATGTCCGCGGACTGGAAAATAAACTTCAATAGTTTTGAATCGTTTCAGACTTACAGTAAGATAATGTAAAAAATGAAAAACGTTGTAATTCTTGTTCTGACCAGCACATGAGTCACAAAAGATGATTAGATGTTGAACAGAACTACTCAAAATTTCTGTTGCGAAATGATACAACATAGAACATACCTCTTCTGAACCTTTTTTGGCCACGGTTTCGTTGTAAGTATAGAAAAATGAACGCTGATCGGATAGAATATGTACGTTAAAACTGTAAAATGACAACTGCCTTCGGTAGTATACGTCGTTTGTGCTTATATTTAGCAATGGCAAGTTCTTTTGGAAGTCCATCGTTATAGCTTCTATGGTTTTATCTTTTTTAGCTTTCTTTCTGGCTTGCCTTTTCCGTTTATAAAAAGTGTCAGCCCTTAACTTATGTAACTTCATATTTAATTGCACATCATGAATTTCTTTTCTGATCTTGTTCACCGTTTCTTCTTTATTTGCAGGTACAACTAGATCCCCTTGTAGTTTTTGTCCATCTACCTTATATTTGTCACATGTGCTACATGTGTCGCTTCGGGGATACCCAAATGAAATATTAAATTTTGTAGAAAATATTTCACGAAATTTTTCATACGACATCAAGTTTCTAGGATGCTTCGAAGAGTACATGCTATGTAACTTTTTGATGTTCAGGTCTTCGGGTAAATAAATTTTGCTGCTAGCTTTTAGGCTATAATGAGCTTTTCGGCCTTTTAATGATTTTAAAAAAGAAACGACACAATTTATTGTTTCGGGAGAAATTTTCGATGGCCGATTTGCATGTTTCCCACGTTGATCTGGTTTAAAGGTTCCTATATCAAGCAAAGATTTTTTTTATGGATTGTATTCTACGATTTGTTACTCCATGCAATGATAGGAATGCCTTTTAGCAAACTGGTATTTCAACAGCTTTTTGATTTCTAATTACACGGACACGATATGCATAGGAACTATCATTAAACCGAGCTTCGTTTTCTGCCTTCCTATTCCGTCTCCGCTGCACTGGGATTACGGAAATTAAACCACTTCGATAGCTATTCTGGTCATCAAAAGTATCATGCTTATTGAATCTGCTAATTAGTTGATTCCTCTCCTCCATCGAAATAATGTCAAAACAAGCAAAACGTGAACACTTACAGTTTTCGCCGGTAACATAACCTCTAACTTTCATCTTTCTGGATACGTCCCTAATGCGCCCAGTAACTGGGCATTTCTTAGTCTTTGGAATAATATTTTTTCCTAGATCACCACTGTCACTATCGCTACTGAACTCCATTTTAATTTACAGCAAATAGAGATGTGATATAAAACCTCGAACAACGACAATGAGCCCAGTAACTGGGCGTTTCTTAGTCTTTGGAATAATATTTTTTCCTGGATCACCACTGTCACTATCGCTACTGAACTCCATTTTAATTTACAGCAAATAGAGATGTGATATAAAACCTCGAACAACGAACAATGAGCCCAGTAACTGGGCGTTTCTTAGTCTTTGGAATAATATTTTTTCCTGGATCACCACTGTCACTATCGCTACTGAACTCCATTTTAATTTACAGCAAATAGAGATGTGATATAAAACCTCGAACAATGAGCCCAGTAACTGGGCGTTTCTTAGTCTTTGGAATAATATTTTTTCCTGGATCACCACTGTCACTATCGCTACTGAACTCCATTTTAATTTACAGCAAATAGAGATGTGATATAAAACCTCGAACAACGAACAATGAGCCCAGTAACTGGGCGTTTCTTAGTCTTTGGAATAATATTTTTTCCTGGATCACCACTGTCACTATCGCTACTGAACTCAATTTTAATTTACAGCAGATAGAGATGTGATATAAAACCTCGAACAACGAACAATGAATATTTTTTATACATTGTTTTACCTAGCCGTTTACGCACGTTTTGAAGCGATAGGAAGGACTTTAATCGTTTTTGATTGGGACTGCTCGGATTACCTTGGACTGTGATCGTTCTTGCGTTGTATAGGGTTTTTATTTAATTTAAATACTGCGACCCTGTTCGTTTTTACCACAAACAAATATTTCGAGCGGAAAGGTTAGGGTAAGAAGTTAAAGATGGCGCTTTTACACAATTTTTGTCAGAAATGGACTCTGATCGTTTTTCCCCTGTACTCTTCATATTCCTTAGGTTTTTTGGTGTACTTTAATAATCCAAACCCTGACTTACTTGGAACGGACGACATACGTTTTTTATTTAACACGTTCGCTGCCGCCCTGGTCTATTCGACCGAGAGTAAGAAAGTCAAATTTATAAAACTCGGTTAAATAGGCCGAGAAAAAAATTACCCCCCGCTCCAACTCGGTCCATCAGACCGAGACTGTTAAAATGTTCCCCAGCGCCGTCGGTCGGTTTTTTCATAAGAATAAATACGATAATAGACCGAGTTGGCCTGTGGGACAAGTCCGTACCGTACAGTTTTAACTTTACTAAAAAAATATAGGTTCCAGAGATCTTTAAGATTTGATTTTTTTTGCATAATTTTTTAGACTTTTAATAGGTAAATAAGCTCTTCACATGTATATTATAATATATCTTAATAAAACAACTGAAAAAGTTCTAGGAAAATATTTATTCTAGTAAAAAAATATATCTTATTCTAGAATCTGTGGACAGCGTTAAAACATGGCAATCATAAAACTGGTTCATCAGGACATGCCGGACAATATGTTCTCACTTTTCCAAGGTTCCTGGCTTTTTTCCAACCGCTCTCTGTTTTTACCTTTTGGTTTTTCTACACGGTCGTCTCTTGTTGTATGAGTGCGTACCAATTTCATGCCGTTTACGTATTTTTTTAACTTCAGGTTCATTATTATTATTTTCAGGAAAGGAATCACATAACTTGTAAGTTACCTGTTTACGAAACTCAAACATTGTTATATTGTCATTCGTCACCTGTTTATATAATATCCAGGAATTTACCAGTGCAGTATTCAAAATTACTTCAAATGCTAAATTTGCGATACCACTTCACCGATTTCCTTAGTGGCGACTGGTAAGCAGTCATTTGATCAGATAAATCTACGGCGGATTTTCCGGCATTGTAGTCCACAACCATTGCAGGTTTATGCTTGATAGTGCCTTGGCGATTTGTTGTGGGTACTATGACATCTGAATGTTTTGTGGATAATAAAAGGATATCGCGCTTGTCATGCCATTTTAGAACAGAAATTCCTCGTGAATTTTCTTTAATGATGTGTTCATTAGCTTTTAACTTCTTCTCAATTACATCTTGAGGTAACCCCTTGCGATTTTTTCTGAGTGTTCCTACAAGGTGTGTTTGGTTGTCTAATAGATTAGTAGCCAAGTCCACACTGGTATACCAGTTGTCAGTGATAACAGTTCGGCCGCAGTTTAAAATTGGCTTGCATACTTTCATCACCACGCTGTAGGGTGTTGTTTTTTGAAGCTTTAAGTTTTTACCAGCATAAATTATCATGCTGTATGTAAAGCCACCAGAGCTACACAATTTGAATAACTTAATGCCATAACGGTGCCTCTTGTTCTTTATATACTGCCTCATTACAAGTCTTCCTCTAAAAGGTATCAAAGATTTATCTACACATACAGATTCCGAAGGTTCGTATAAACTATGGATATTATTTTTGTATTTTGTCCAGGACTGGTTGTACTTTATGTAATCGATCATTTTTAGTATTCCCTTCATTGTTTGCAAAATGGACCATACGAAGAAGAATTTCGAAACGATTGCGACTCATGGTCTCTGTGGGCATTATAGTTTCGAACATTTTTTTTTTGCTCCAATAGCATGAGATTTTTGGCATTTTTACAATACCCATATAGGAAACAAGGCCAAAAAACCGCTTTATTTCAAACTTGTCTGTTGGAATCTATTCATGTAATTTTGAACGGCTACTTGTATCAGCTTTTTTACATATCATCTGTGTTTCATACAAATTTGTTTGGTCAGCTACGTATGTAAAGAAATCTTCGTCAACCAAACAGAAAAAAAAATCCCCTGGGTCTGATTCCTGCATCAAAGCAGCAAAGTCAGGATTCACACCTACATCTTTGGAAAATTGAACAACATTCGGCCGATTGCCTTGCGGTAGTTGCCATGTGTCTGTAGTATTCATAACATCATCTGTATCTGACATGGAAATGTCACATTGTGAAAGGGCCTCGACATCTGATTGGTTCTCCGGAAGATCCATTTCTGATTCAACGGTAGATGCTGCTGATCTCAATAATTCTCTGTTTTGTGTTGTGGATTGAACACTTTGTTCTTCCGCATTGCACTTGTCTTGTTCAGCGTGCGATGTTAACGACAACCGGCTAGTGGATGGTTTCTTCCGACTCGGAATCAGAACTACAAGCGTCCTGATCAAAATCAGGATCTTTCATAGAGTCATCTACAAGAATAAATAATTGATTTTACATTATAATATTGAAAAAAAAAATTGTTTTACCTTAGGCAAAATCTTCAAAATCTTATTCTTCAGCGGACAAGTCAATGTTATTGGCAAGATCTTCCATCTCACTGTCAGTCAGTGGTATATTTTTTCCGTATTTACGCATTATCACTTTGATTATACCGAATATTGGTAAATTAGTATGAGAATACAGTGTGCACACCGCTATTGCCAAACATATACTAAACATGTCTGATCATCTCGGACAGCGCGGCGTGCCAGGCCGAGACATCTCGGACCGCGTAATGGACCGAGATATCTCTTTTCGAACTTGAAACTGCCCTACGCTGACTCGGTCTATTGGACTGAGAAAGAAAAAATTTGAAGGTTAGGGGGGTTATTTTTTAAAAATTTTGCTACAGATCAATTAATCAGGCCCCATTTTATAAAATGTCATCAATGACGTGTGGTGAAAAAATTACAAATATTCCCAGGCCTGGCGGTCAAAACAAGCAAAATACCGTTGGCAGCGAACGTGTTAACTTAACACCGACAGATTTTGACGAAAATAACGGTTGAATATACTGTTTATATTTTACTGAGTTGCTACCTTTAATTATCTCTTCTATGTATATTTGTCTGGCTTAATATCTCTCGATATTGAGCTTCATCAGTGCTCGTTGGATACATTATCTCCCTCCAATTTTCCAATTAACTTTGTAGATAAATATTTTGGCTCTTTTTTTCCTATCATTCACATCACGATATAATTTCTCTTCCTTTTTTAAGTCATCGTCTTTTTTTACACGTTCCAATTCCTCTCCGCTCTCTTTCGGCTCTTCCGCTTTAATTTTTGCCATTTCAGTGTTTTCTGCATGTTTAGTAAATGTTACCTTTATGGGATTTAATATTTTATTAAGCGCATCATCTTCTCCACTTTGCTCCATCTTTAAGAATAAATATTTCTCGAATGGTGTTTGCAGCATTAAGTATTTTTTGCTAATTACTTTATCTCGCTTATTTAATTTAGGCATGATTGTTACCGCTGCTTTGTGAGACAGTGTATTATATACTGATAATAGCTTAATGAGTTAGGGATTTATATAGGTATCAAATTTACTTCTATATCTTCCTCTATTTATTTCGTTATCTTTCATAATAACCAAAAATCCATATTTTTCTTTCCAGCATTCCGAACAGATTTTTTTAAAGGTTTCTAGAGACATATCTGTGTTTACATGATCGCTGTATATATATTTAAGTCATCCTGTTTAAATAATATTACCATATTAACATTATCTCGAATTAACTGTTCAGGTATTTTTGAATATGTTCGATAAAGGTAAAATAAATCAACCTTATTATGTCTTCCCATGCAAAAATAATTTCTTATCTTTTTGTTTTGCACACGCAATATCATCAAATATAAATATTGAATTAGGTTTGGCGGTTTCTGGGTTTATTACCGCATCGTTATCGCTAAATGTATGGTAGTTCACTCCGGATACCAGACTCATAACTTTTTCTAAATATTTGTACTTTTCTTGATAAAGTGACTTAGAATAAATATACACATTTTGAAATCTTAAACCATTTTTTATCAGTTAACAAACTTAACATTACGTTACTTTTCCCCGAATTGCTAGGTCCACAAATAACCGCTCTAATTGAATTTGGTAGTAATTCGCTGGGACGCGTAGTTTAGTAATAATATTAAAAAAGCATGTATTTCAATCGATCGTTATATAAAGTGTTGTAATAAAAGCGAGAAAGAGTTATGGTTAAATGATAAAAAATTGCTTGAGAGATATTTAGATAAGGATATGGTAATGAGTCATAATGGAGTTCATTTTTCTACTTGTCCCAATAACCAAGAGGATTTTTTTTGAATAATCATACTGGTGAATGTAAATGTGATGCTGTTAAATTTGTGATTCTACGTGTGCGACAAGTACTACCACTTCCACGTAAATCACCACGTAAGTCCATGAAACAGCAAACACCTTAATTAGTTACATGCAAACATGCATACATACAACATATTTCTCCCACTTGTCTGTATAGTGTTAATGATAATAGCTGGAACAGCAGGAAGTACAGCAGATACAACGGATACGATAGATAATGGTGATAGTATACTTGAGGATTATTATTCACTTTATAACACTAGTTTGAGTCTATATCTAGCTTGTTCAAAGAGAGCTGATGAATATTCAGAATTATATGATCAAGAACATATTATATCTGATATGTTTATGCATAAACTAGAGGAATGTGAAACAGATACAAAAAATTTAACGAATTCCTTAAACTACACCAGTTTAGCTATGATGAAAAGAGAAAATATCGAGCTAGAAACAGACTTGTTGAATGTGCGGAATCAGAAGGAAGCATGTGAAAAAAACGCAATATAGGACTGAATATAATTTCTGATTACAAGAATAAAGTGACACTTTTAAATAGTAATTTAACAGCTCAAATTAACGCGGTTTACATAGTTGATGGAGCACTTAATCAGTGTCGTAAGGATCCTAATGAAGTGGAAAAGCTTAAAGTCGCGATTTTTGAGAACCTAAATTCATGTTTGGAACATGAGGAAATCCTTCGTGATCAGAAGAATAGATATGTGTTACGGTTAAGTAAATGTAGAAAAAACAGAGAACAGTTAAGACCACCAACCGCAAGACAATAATAATAATAATGTAAATTCAATAATATCTAATGTTATATTTTTATCGTATTTTATGTTAATAAATTATAATGTAGCCAATGTTGACTAATTTCCGTTTATCCCAATCAGGTAGACAGACAGACAGGTCTATCTGACTGTCTGTCTGACTGATTGTTTGCCTGTCTGTCTGTCTATCTGTCTGTCCGCCTGTCTGGTCGCCTATCCATCTGACTAATCGGATAAAGTTTATAAGAGAACTGGAACCAAAATCCTATGTAAATTCTTATGAACCTAATTTTGCATTTTAAGTGACATTTCAAGGTCATCGAGGTGTGTTGTCTGTCTGTAGCAGTTCAATTATTTCACATGATCTGATTCTAAACACTGAATATTACACCAATCCTTCTATGATCCAACTTCCTCATGTCGCTCTCAACCCGTCTGCCTCTGGAAAATTGATAATAATTAATTAATTAATAAGCAAAACGACATCTGTTAGGTTTATCGGAACGTTTTAGAACTAGAGTGATAGGGAACTTTGGCTGTAAGACTGAAATTTGACGGTAAAATTGATAGATGTCGCTGTTAACAATAAAAATCATTACTAATTAATAAGCGGACAGACGCCATCTGTTAGATTTGTCAGAACGTTTTAGAACTAACCATAAAGGGAACTTTAGTTGCCCAAGCTGAAGTTGACTGTAAATTTGATAGATGGCCCTGTTGTTGAATCTATTAATTAATAATCAGGGGCGGGAGAACGTTCAACCAGAACTCTAACCCCGTTTTTTTACAATAATCCCATAGAAAACTATCCATCCAGCACAGGCTGCGGACGGAACTTTCGCATGTTTGGATTACTGCGCTTTCACCATTCCGTCCGACCAACTTTGTCCTTCTACTGGTGTGAAAAGTAATAACGAAGTAATTGCGTCTTTTGGTTTAATTTCATAAGCTTGTCCGTATTTGCTAAATAAATATATAATAGTTAGGTACATTGATTTTTCTACTGAGAATATATATATATATATATATATATATATATATATATATATATATAGATATATAGATATATATATATATATATATATATATATATATATATATATATATATATATATATATATATATATATATATATATATATATATATATATATATATATATATATATATATATATATATATATATATATATATATATATATATATATATATATATATATATATATATGTATATATGTA